>CM062820.1:1436930166-1437358600 GCA_031772625.1 Pinus tabuliformis | reverse complement strand
TTCTCGATTTAACTTGACCAGTGGTACCACCCCTCCGTCGGTAATCTCCTTAATAACATAACACCCTAACCAGTGCATCCTAAATTTTCTGGGGAATTTATCAAACTTACTATCATACAAAAAAACCAGATCATTTACATTAAATGTGTGCAGCTTCATGTGTCCATCATGCCATGCCTTTTCTCGCTTCTTTTGGACCTGCTGCTGAAATCTAGCCAAAATTCTTTCTTCTTCGAGCTCATCCAGCTATGAGAGCCTCTCTTCTAGAGCTTCGCGATCCATCATACCTGTGAGTGCCTCTATGCGTAGACTAGGCACGATGTATTCCATAGGCATTACGACTTCCACACCATTGACAAGCCTAAAAGGGGATTTTCCTTTCGACATATTGTATGTTGTTCTATAAGCCCATAATACTATAGGTATGCATAGGTGCCAATCACTTCACTAAGCAATGAAAACCTTGGTCAGCGCATTTTCAGGCACTTTTTTGGACACCACCATTGTCGCGTTAGCCTACGGGCAATAAGGTGTGCTCTTCTAGTGATATAACTGAAATTCCTCCGTTAGTACGATGATCATCTCATTAAGGATGTGCATACCACAATCACTCATCAAGATCCTTGGACATCCAAATTGCATCAGTACATGTTCATGTAAGAACTTTGCGTCCATCGCACCCGTCCAATCCTTCACCAGCTATGCTTCTCCCTAGTGAGTCAAATAATCCATCGCAATGATAATGTACCTCACTCTTGTCTTCCCTTGTGGCTGAATGGGTCCTACAAAATCTATTACCCACTTCTTAAAGGGTTTCAATGCCATGTTTGGATTCAAAGGCATTTCATCCCTTCACGATGGCTTGCCTATTCTTTGACATACATCACATGCCTTACAGTATGCTTTTGAATCCTGATGAAGGGTTGGCCACCACAACCTTGCGCAAAGAATCTTCTGCGGAGTTTCTCTCCTTGCATAGTGTCCTCCTGCAGCAACCCCATGACCATTTGCGAGGATGTTGTTTCATTGAATTGACATACTGTAGAAATATCTCATCAGTCCCCATCTTTTATAGATTCCCAACAATGACAAAGAAATCTTCCACACGCACCACTAATTCCTTCTTTTGCTAGACAGAGTATCCTTTTGGTGCAGTTCCTGTTGTTAGGAAGTGTATTACATCCTAGAAATGACCATCCGCAACACCCACTACAAATAGTTCACGTCAACCAATACTTCTTCCAAGTTAGTAGGTTCCTCCCATGTTTCAATGTGTGACAGATGGTCTGGTCACACGTTCAATCATCCAGGCTTCACAACAACTTCAAAATTTTACTCTTGGAAAAATAAGAGCCATCTGCAGATTCGGTCCCCCAACACAGGCTTATTGACCAGGTACTTTAGCGTAGAGTGATACGTATACATCTTAAAATGGCCTCCTAATAAGCAGTGATGGTACTTCTGGAACGCATACACCATAGCTAGCCCCTCGTGTTCAGTGGTAGAGTAGCTCTTCTCTGCTTTGGATAATCTGTGGCTTGCGAATGTGATAGGATGGTCCAAGCCTTCTTCACCATCTTACGTTAGTACTACCCCCCATGTTATACATGACGCGTCAAGATGTACATGCAACTCTTGCTTCCAGTCCTGGAAGACTAGAATCAGCGCGGTAACCATCTTTTCACTTAATGTATCGAGGCTTTTCTTACAATCATCATTCCAGCAGAAGGTAACATCCTTCTTCAACAATTTTCTCATCGGCACGGTGATATAGGCACAACTTTTGATAAAAAAAAATTAATATTATGTATGTCCAAAAGTACTGTGCAGCTATTTCACACTCCTTGGTGCTTCCAAATTCAATATCACTACAATATTTTTGGGTTCTACCATCAACCCTCATCTACAAACACTTACCCCAAGAGGTTCCAAAAAGGAATGCAAAATAGACACTTCTTGAGGTTGATCGTGATCTGGTATCTTCAATAGGTATCCATCATCAAGCACAAGCTCGGTACATGGCACTTAACCAACCCGAATACAATCCCATCATCAAAATATACCTCCAAGAACTGAGGAATAAATTCCTTGAATGCTGCAACAACCACGCGAAAAAAGATTGAAGGCGCATTCTCCAATCCAAACGACATTGCAGTGTATTGAAAACAAGCCCACTTAGTCGTGAAGGTTGTCTTTCTCCTATCCACAGGTGTGATTTTGATTTGGTGGTACCCAAAGAACCCATCAGTAAAGAAATATGCTTCCTGGCCACCTACATTTTCCAACACTTCATCTGTGACAGAGTCGGGAAAGGATCGTGCATGCAAGCATCATTCAGTTTTCTGAGATCCATGCATATCCTTATTTCATCCTTCTGCTTCTTCTCTTGCACCACCATTGGACTTACCTAATCAGATTCTTCCATGGGCTCAATGATGGCTATCGCTAGCATTTTTTCTAGCTCGAAGCGGACCTTCTCCTTGTATTTCAGAATGAGGCGATAAGGCCTCTGCTTAACTGGCTTCATGTCGGGCTTTAACATGATCTTCATCACTCCTAGGTCTCTGATTATTCCTTTCAAATCGGTAAAGTTGGTAGGGAATAAGTCCTGGAATTCGCAAAGCAATTTAGCGACCTTATCCACCATCACGTCATCCCAGTAGTCTCAAATATTTGTGAATTTGGGCTCTTCTTCCATACCAAAGTTCACTTGTTTTGTTTTCACTGATGTGGTTATATCAGGGTTCTTATATTTGGTCCTTCAACCTCTTGGTGTCCTTTTGTTTCTAGAATTTTGATCTTCCGTGGATCCTCATCCTCATCTTCATCAATTACATTATAACATTTCAGCCCATGACTTAGAGTAGCCCATTCAGGCTAAATTAGGTCTAAAGGATCCTGTGGTATCCTAAAGATGGCTTCTTTCACCTTTTGTAGCGCTTTGTCAATACTGTCAAACCCATCCTCAAAACTCAATGTCATCATGAATCCTTCGCATAGGATATCCCATTCGCCTGTCCCATGGCGGAGCTCTGTTTCTATATACCAATTCATTGCGATAACATCCAGGGTATGAAAAAACAGGTGCACCCACTCAGGTTGGGGCTCTTCTCCATTAGCCTACGTTCATTTTCCCAGATGCATGAATGGATCATTCTGCCCATCATACTCACCTGTCAGTCGCATCTTAGGCTTCCAAAATAAGGTTCTCAGCATCATCCTACATTCGCGCCAATCATCAAAAATTCCCTTGTGTGTACCCCACCATCTTGTGGACGTAGTGCACAGTGCCTAGTCCAAGGCCTGTAAGCATTCCTTTTCTAGTATCTCCCTTTCAAATGCATCCAAAAAGATATCTACCTCATTTAGACCATCATAAGTAGGTAGATTTCTTATCTCTGATGATACATAGTGTAACGCCCAGGTCATCATGTTGCAATTTAGTGTAGTTGCTTCATGTAACCAATTTGGCTAGCATTGTATTTCTTCCTTGGAGTCTCAAGTCTAGAATCTCTTGTGATCCCACATGATCCATCCATCCACGGTGGGATTCACCCAATCTTGGTCTCACATTGTTATCTTATAGACACAATCCATGTCGTCATCACTCTCATAATCACATATAGGCTCAGTGTAGCACAATCCTTCAGTAGGATCGAGGGGTATTATTACGTGCAATGATTTTTTCTCAAATGTCATCTTTTGCTTCTTCAGATTGATTACCGCTTTCATATCAGTAGTCTAGTAAATTCCTAGGAGCATAGGTTAGGGATTGTTGTCATCTACCATCTCTATTACTTCAAAATCCACTAGCACGCTTGCTACCTCAATATCCATGGTCAACCCCTGCAGTCATGCCATGGGGATGATTTTCTATTGATTCACAATTTTTAGCTAAATCAGAGACCATTACAGTGTAGGTCTCCCCATTTTCTCCCAAGTCTACTTTGGTAGGACATTCCCATCTGACCCGAGATCCAAGATGACCTAATCCATTTCATACTCTCTTATTTGTGTAGTTAGTCTCATCTCTCGTCCCATCCTTATTTTATGCTTTCCAATTTTTTGTACTACGCAAGGCTCACCTGGCACAGTCCCAGCATATCTATTGATGAGTTCATGTAACACTTTCACAACCTTACTATCGCGCAAAAACTTCATAAAGTTTTGCAGGAAAGTTGTGAGCATAGAGGGGTCCATCCCTAGCTCAGGATTATCGTTGCTTCTTGCGTGGAGGCCTCAGCGAAGCTATTCTTAGCTTCCATGAAGGTTTCATGAGTGTGCTCCAAATCGAACTCAACCTCTTTCATTGGGGCTTTGCAAACCCATGTACTATCCTCTATTTGTTTCCCTTTGTCATCTCCTGTCGCGATTCCACTTCTGAGTATTATATTTATGTTTGGATCTTCCTCGCATGGGTCAGATCTCATCATCTGTAGGTTCTGAGTTGGTGAAGGTGGTAGCACCCCTTTGTTACATATCCTAGCTATCAACGTAGGGCAATCTTTCATTTCATAATCAAACAGCATGCAATACTTGCATGACGGGTGCGTTGGAATAGTGCGATTGCGAGCATAGTGCCCTGGTCCTCCGCAATTGTAGCAAATCAATTGTCCTCGACCTCTACCAGGTCATCCTCTGTCTCGTCCTCACCGCTAAAATCCTGTCCACCCCATTCCTGCATTCGGATCAAGGGGTCGCATTTCGGCCTAAACTCTGTAGGTGGGAGTTCTATCCATCATCAATTCATAGCATCCTGCAAGTACACTCATCATGTCCTATTGACCTACAAAAGTTGCAGAACAACTATAGCGGTGCTTGTACAATCTTTTGTAAAAAATGATAGTTATTTGTGGCATGTTCTTCTGACTACCTGACAGATAGCGCAACATAAGGCAAACCCCACGCTAGGTCATGCTTTAGCTCTTGGCCTTAAAGGCATCGGTCCTCCTCCTACACAATAATTTGCAAAGACCAGGCAATGGTCTTTGTCATGACCCTGACTCTTGCATTTCAAGCACCATACCTCCTCGTGTACCTATGGCGGAACCATCCTATCCTGCTTCATACCTTTCATCTCAAGGCACATATTCTTTAGCTGCGCATGGATCTATTGAAGTCCTAGATTAGAATCTCGCATCAAATTCTCATGTAGTCTCATGGAAATCTCCAAGACCTTTGCCTAAGTTGTTATCTTTTGCTACGACAACACACTCCTTAAGTGTGGTATTAGTGAAGCCACAAACCATTCACGATGCTATCCATCTGTCAAATTCATGTTGGCTTCTTGGATTCTACACTTCAGCCTTTGATCTAGCACCCAAGGCATGTCACCTATTTTCACAATGATCTCTTTGAATCCCACAATCGACCGTGCCTCAGATTTAGGCCTGTTAAATTCCCTATTTAGTGCTGCCTGGATATCTTCTACTCAAGAATTCAGGTTATCATTATAGTACTTGATATACCAGGTTACCACATGAAATTACAAAGAACTAACCAATGCTTCCTTCTTTATATAATCATATGTAACACCCTGAGCTTCCCATACAACCCTCACAATGAACCAGAATTGGTCTGGGTCATCATTTCCCAAACCTTTGAATAAAGGAAACTTCACTGTGTTTTCCATACTAAACTGTAGTGGAGGTGGAGGTGGTACGGGCGAAGTAAGAGGTGATGGTGGTGAAGTCGAAGGTGGTGTGGGTGGAGGTGGCATTTGTGGGAATCCTTTTCTTATTAGCTAGATAGCACTTTGCATAGAGAAACCTTCACTATCCCTTCTTTGTCTCTTCGCTGAGGTGAAATCAAGGGGCTATGCTCTGGACCCTTATTTCCTTCGTTCCTGTAATTTTTTCTACTTCGCGTAGTCCCAAACATCAAGGTAGCTACATAACCCATTTTTCACACAACACATTTTAATCCAAGTATTCAAAGATTTTGTATTTACTTTGCGGTCCTTCGAAAAAGTTTCGCTCCACCTCGCTATAGCTGACTGAAGTGTCGACCACGAATTCAGTCACAAATCCCCCTATGACACAATCCAGATAATGATCGATAGTTTGGGTGATTTTATCCTATGACGCTTCAAACCTTAGCACTAGCTCTAGGGTCCACACAATAGGACCGTCAAGTTTCCACATTCCTTGGCTATTTGCTAGCTTTTTGATCGACTCATATAGCTCAATAGGGGAAGAGTAGAAAAAGATATTGTCGATTTCTGTATACAGGTACAAATCCAACCATTGTTCCTTTGACAGTCATGGGTTTTTGTTCTACTGTCCCATGAAATTGTGGATCTTTCTATCCAAGAAGTCTTCATTCTCCTTCTTAGTTACATTCTAGTGATATGACATCACACATCTCTTATGTAGATTCCATTCCTGGCAATGAAACCATTTGTTGGCTTGACGGGGCTTGACCCAGGTTTAGTGTTATTTAGCCAAGCAAATTCCTACACTACTGGCCCTTTTGGCTTCAGCAATAGAGCATGGACCAAAGTCTCACCCAAAGCAGTATGGGGGGATGATAGAACCAAGTTTCCACACCCTTGAGATGGTTGTGATGTCATTTGATCTCTTCTGTCCCTGCCTTCGCGTAGGTGATCTCGCCCAAGTTCTTGTAAGACAAGCCCTCTATTCCATCTTTCAATACCTTAACAAAGTACATCATCGACCTTCGCGTAGCATTAACCTATAGCTCAGGTACTTTTGAGCTACTATAGTAACGTGCAATGCATATTCGTTAATTATCCTAAGTGATTTCCTTATCTTTTCAAATACTTAAATTTATCAACGCGTAAGCATATATTTGTGATTGCGTTCAATTATTCAATGTAACTGCATTCATTCCTGCATCATATAAGAATAATAAAGGAAATTCATACACAAATATTGTGGGGGGTGAATCAATATTAGCAAGTTAATAATATTTCATTTCCATATTATGATTCATATATGATACTTTAGTTAATGAAACTTGCATGTATACACAACTGTATATAAGGAAACTACCGTATACCCTGTAAACTTATAATTTAGTTAGTTCTACATAAGTTGATCTTTAATCTGTGCATCAAAATCCTATAAACAGTAACTAGGAGCAGTAAAAACATAACAGACAGTCGCACACATGAACACAATATATAAGGTGGAAACCCAATGTGAGTGAGAACCACCTGTTGCAATCGTCTCTATCTTTCTTTTAATAAGAAACTTCTTTTTACAATATTTTGTACTAGTGTAGTCTTATACCAATACACAGGCTTCTACCTGCAGAAGGCTACAACCTTGTCATGTTCGCCAACACTTGTATCAAGGCAAACCTACGTATACGCACTTTTGAAATGCCGAACCGGCATGTATATGCACCTTTTCTATAAGGAACCTGCATACAGATCTTTAAATGATTATTTAACCTTTACAATTATTTAGACATCAGATATACCTAGATCATCATATTTGCAGATTACAACATGTGCCAATTATTAAGATTAAAGATCAAAACCACACAAAGATACTTCTCTTCAAGCCTTAAGATCTTGACCCATCAATAGAACTTATCCTTCATCAAGTCCTCAGGTTCATCCTTGATTCAGATCCAGTTGTGCACCATAACCTAATAACCTATAATCTAGATCTTTCTCTTCATTAGATATGCAATTCGTAAGTGCCTTTGCCTAATGATCTTCTCCTCCTTTTATAGTCCTAGGCCTTACTCAATACCATGGTCCAAAACCACTTAGAATCAATACCTTGGTCCAAATACCTGGGGTCAACACTTCGGACAAGATACCTTGGACCAATACCATGGGTGACAATACCATGGACCAAAACCAAGTTTTCCAACATGTACGCGCCTTACGTTTGTACGCATAAGCGACTTTTAGTCTACAAACACATGTGTACATGCGGCTTGGTCAATGGGAACCTACGTAAACCTTTCTTTCTTCATTCTGTGAGCCTGAACTGTGATCTGTCATTTGTGAGAGTTGCCATCAAGGACAACACCTGTGTCATAGCACCAAATCTGTGTCATAATGCCAACACCATTTGTTGGCTTGACGAGGCCCGACCCAGGTTTAGTATTATTTAGCCAAAGTAATTCCTACACTACTAGCCCTTTCGGCATCATCCCACGGGGCATGGACCAATGTCTCACCCGAAGCAGTATGGGGGGATGCTGGAACCAAGTTTCCGCACACTTGAGATGGTTGTGATGTCATTTTATCTCTTCTATCCCTGCCTTTGTGCAGGTGATCTTGCCCTAGTTCTTGTAAGACAAACCCTCTCTTCCATCTTTCAATACCTTCACGAAAGTACATCATCAACCTTCACACAGCTCTAACCTATGGCTTAGGTACTTTCGCACTGCTATAAAACGTGCTATGCATATTCCTCAATTATCTTAAGTGATTTGCTTATATTGTCAGATACTTAAATTTATCACCGCGTAAGCATATATTCGCGATTGCGTTCAATTATTCAATGTAACTGCATTCATTCATGCATCATATAAGAATAATAAAGAAATTCATACACAAATATCCAAACCCATTAATAGAAAAAATACACAGAAATTGCAGAATAACTCCTTTTATTAATATCTTCCAAGTATTACAGACTCTATTCGTCCTGCGCACACAGTTGCAGGGGTCCGCACACTCAACTACGAATTCTACCCTAGGCATTTGCACACTTAGCTGTAGAGCCTCTACCTACACTACAACCCAAGACATAGACTTCTTCTTATGACTCTCTTTCTCGTGTTCAATGATATTAACTACTTAGAGCTCTCCATCCGACCTTACTTTACAAAACTAAGGGTTGACTACCCTTTGTGACACATAATACCTTTGTGCTCTATGACCAAAAATTGTGGAGTCCTTACAATAATATTACAAAAACATGGGCTTTTAGCCCAAAAACTACCCTTGGGGGATCCCATTCCCAACACTGAGGAGAGAAAGAACCATCAGATCAATTCATTCTAGAACATATCCTGACCATGGGATTGTAAGTTACAAAAGTACATACTAAAGAAACACACTTTACTGAACTATACACTATACCAAGTTATACTTAATTATTTCTTATGTGTCGGAATATCCTAACATCCCCCCTAAGAACAAATTGGGATAGGATTGAAGGATGTACAAATATGACACAATAGGAGAATGAAGCTGGAATTATAGCCTATCCCCCCTTAGTGACAACATCTTGAACTCCAAACATAAATCAAAGTTTAGTAAATTGTGCCTCTGTGAGAGCCTTTGTAAAGATGTTTGCAACTTGATCATCGGTTGAACAATAACGCACTTCAAGAACGTGGCCATGAATGAGATTTTTGATTAAGTGCATGTGTAGTTAAATGTGTTTTTTTTGTTGATGTTGGACTAGATATTTGCATAGTTGAATGGCACTTTGATTATCACACCATAGTGTGGTTGGATGTTGCTACTAAAAACCAAACTCTTACAAGAACTCACGAGGCCACATGGGTTCCTTACTAGCTTCAATGATGCCGCGATACTCTACTTCTACTGAAGAAAGATAAATTTCACTTTGTTTCTTCCAATCCCATGTAATAGGTCCATAATCAAGAGTGAAGATATAACCTAGAGTAGAGATCTGATCATCAGGGTCACCAACCCAATTAAAATAAGTGAAACCAACCAATAGAGGAGATGCTTTTGCATTGTAATGAATCTTAAATTTAACTATACCACAAACATAACGAAGTATTCTTTTAGCTTCTTTCCAATGACTTTCATGTGAGTTTTGCATAAACGGAGCAACAAGGTCAACAACAAAGGAAAGGTTAGGATGGGTATGGGTCAAATGTAAAAGTTTTCCAACAAGCTAACGGTATAATGTTGCATCAACTTCAGGGAAAGTACAAGTGACGGAAAGTTTGGCTACGGAGAAGGGGTTGGATTACAGTCTTCAATGTGAAAGAGGCATAGAATATCACAGGCATACTTGGACTGGGAAAGGGAAATACCTTCTTTGGATTGCAAGGCTTGAAGACCAAGAAAATAATGCAAGTGTCCTAAGTCTATCAATTCAAACTACTTTTTAAGGCTGGACTTCACATGGTTTATAATGTTGGGATCACTACTAGTAAGGATAAGATCATCAAGAAAAAGCACAAGAATGATAAGATACTTACCCACTTTCTTGGTGTAGAAATTATTATTAGAATCACACCTAGAAAATCTAGTATCGAAAAGAAAGCTATCCATTTTGGCATACCAAGCCCTAGGGGTTTTCATGAGACCATATATGTATTTCTTAAACCGACATACAAGGCTAGAGTTGCTTTGTATAAATTAAGGATGTTGTTCCATATAGATATCTTCATGCAAGTCCCCATGCAAGAAGGAGAATTAACATCCATCTAATGGACTTCCCATTTGAAGGTGGCAGCAAGGGAAAAAACAAAGTGGATAGAGTTAATTTTTCCAACAAGGGAGAAGGTTTCAGTATACTCAATGCCTTTAACTTGTGAAAAACCATTAGCAACATGATGAGATTTATGTTTATCATATTTTTCATCTGGTCCAAACTTCGTTCTATAAACCCATTTTCATCTAACAAGTTTTCATCCCTTTGGAAGAGGAACAAAGCCCCATGTATCATTTTTCAATAATGAACGATATTTTTCATTGATAGTTGCATGCCAATATAGATGGCCTGAAGCCTACGCAAAGGTGTCAAGGTCATAATTCACTGAAGCTTGAGCTAGTAAAGAAGAGGCTCTATCAAACTGAGAACGTGTGTGATGTTGATATGTAGGATCATCTGCAATAGCACCTGCTACATCCTGAGTAGCGTAGACCCATTTTGGAAGCGAAAGAGCTAAAGGACGATCTTGAGAAGGTGGGGGAGGATTTCATCCTCGCTATCATCATCTGAAGAAGGAATATTTTCAAAAGTAAAAGGGATAGAGAGAGCTGGCACATCTGTCGAACTAGGCTCACAGGCCGATATATTTTCAACAAACTTTACATCTCTTCTAATGATAACATTTTTTGATTTAGGTTAAAGAAGTCTATATCCTTTGACATCTTGAAAATATCCAACAAAAATACATTTTTCACTCTTAGGTTCTAAGGCTTTATGTTTCCCATCTAGAATATGGGCCCATGCTTCACTTCCAAAAACACGAAAGTGACTTAGATCTAGTCTAATTGAGCTCCATGCTTCTTTGGAATGATATTCTTTAAAACCTTAGTAGGAGTGCGATTTACTATGTAATTTTCATAGTTATTTTATTCTGCCCAAAAATTAAGACTAAGTCCTTTAGGTTGAAGCATACAATTAGTCATTTCCTTTAAGGTGCAATTCTTCCTTTCAGCTACACCAGTTTTTTGTGGAGTATATCGAACAATATGTTACAATTGAATTCCATGCTTAGTGCAAAACTTCATGAATTTTTTGACAACATATTCTCCACCGTTATCAGATCTTAGCTTAATAATTTCTTTTCGATATTGTTTCTCAACAAATGAATTAAAGGCCAAGAACATGTTAAAGACTTCACTCTTGAGTTTTAAGAAGTATACCCAAATGCGTCTGGTGAAATCATCAATGAAAGTTAAGAAATACTTATAGCCAAAGAATGAAACAATTGCAAATGGACCACATAAATCACTTTACACAAGTTGTAAATGGGCTAATGCATGCCAAGAGACATGTTTTTCAAAACTATCCCATTGATGTTTTCTGAGTACACATCTGGAACAAACATCATCTCTGCAAGATACCATAGGAAGGCATGTTACCATATTTTCTTTACATAGATTTTGAAGGGAGCGATAGTTTAAGTGACCAAATCGCTCATGCCAAAGTTTGCTCACTTCATCATTATGAGAAACAAATAATGAGGGAAGAGTTATTGACCTGAAGTTTTTAAACTTATACAACCTTGTAGAATCATCAGGGATTCCAGTAGCTAAAATCTATCTAGGATCTCTTAGGTACTTAATTACAACATTATGAGGTGAAAATTCAACAATTTTTCCTTCACCTCAATGAGTTATCTGATATACAGATAGAATGTTTCATGATAAGGTAGGAACACATAATACATCGTTAAATTGACCATTGCCTAGATGAATAGTTCCAGTCCCTGTAACACTAAGAGAACTATCATCACCAACATAAATATTTTTGGTGTTATAATCATTCAAAGAAGAAAACATGGTTTTGTGTTTTGGCCATGTGATAAGAAGCTTGAGATTCAATGGGCCACTCATGAGATGAGAAGAAGAAGATACATTTAGTGCATAACCAAATCAAGATGCTTGACAACCACATGCAGTAAGTGTTATTCATGAAGATGATTTTGAATTTGAAGATTGCCCCAAATGGATGTTATGCTTCTTCATGGCTTCTTCAAGGGCTTCCATCTTCTTAAAGCATTTGGGTTCTAATTGGCCATCACATTTACAAATGTTGCAATGTCTATCAATGTTCTTCCCTTTGTTTTTATTTTCCTTAAATTTTGTTGAATTGTTTTTCATTTTGAGATTGAAATTGCTTAGGACCCTTGTCTGGTTTGGGACCATTTTTTTTAGGATGCTTCTACTTAGGATTATTTGAATTTGGTTGTTTTTGGGCTACTAAGGCTTTATTAGAAGAATTTCTAGTATTTAGAAGACCAAGATGTCAGATTTTTTCTTGTTCTCTTATTAAAGAATCACAAAATGTGTCAAAGAAGGGGACTTGTAGTCTTGTCCTTGAGAAATAAAGGCTTCTATAGTAGAATGCGAGGTGGAAACAAACATAGAGTAGGTTGGTCCTAACTTATTAAGAATGGAACAGATAAGGCTACCATCTTCTTTTTTAACTTAAACACCTTCCAAGAGAAGTATAAGGGTCTTGAACTTGGACAAAAAATCTTCAATGGAAGAAAAAATATTGGGGTCCAATGTAAGAAACTCATTTTCATGTTGATGGGATCTAATTTGATTTTTAATTCCAAAAAAATTATTGAGCTATTTCATTGCTTCATTGGGGGTATCAGTTTCTGCGATATGGAATCGAAGGTCTAGAGAAATAGACACGCTGATCAAACCACTGATATGAACTTAAATAGGATGGAAAAAGCTTACATATATAATTTAAAACATGGAGTTGCAGCAAAAAAACACTTCCTTTCATTAATAAAAAAATATTGAACTATGCTTACAAACAGAATGGAAATAAGATAGCTCGGGGGATGGTAGCTTGTCACTGAGAAGAGATGTGGTGGCTACATGCCTCTAAACTAAGTTACAATGAGGCTTAAGGGCCTTTTTGTTATTGAAAAATAAGAAAAAACCCTAAACAACAAAAACCCTAACCCAATGAGATGTAACACCAAGAGTTTATGGGCCCCGTTGGGTTAGTTGGGCAGCCAACTTCCTTGGGTCGTAACTTGGACGTATTATATTCACTTGATGCGTATGATACCTCATTGGAAAGATATTTCCAAGGAATACGATTGCTCACATGATTCTAATAGAAATCACTACAGGAATGTTTCCAAAAAAACTTCGTTTAGGATCTAAAAATGGCTTCGGAAGTTTAGGACATGAAAAACTGCCAAAAATAGTAAATTGTGCTACAATTAAGGAAACATATGAAATTGAGTCGGGGACCTAGGTTGAATAGGCGGGTGGAAATCAATATCCACCTATATCATCCACGTGGTTGATCTTGCTTATTTTCCCATTTTGCTTGCTTATCTTCATCTTTAGGTTTAGACTCTTGGCTTGAGGTTATTCTACAAAGACCTTTACTCCTAACTAAATCCACAATGTAGGATAGCCATTGGGAGTAGTTGGTGCTTTTAAGAATAACTAGGCATGTATTTTCCATTTTAAAATAAAACAAAGGTGTAGATTTTGAATCTAAGTGTTCCAATGGAAAGAAATCGAAAAATTAGGACGATTAAAAAAAATGGCTCTGAAAATGACTTCCGGATGAAGAAGTTATGAGATTTTTTAGAAAAGTTGTTCAAGATGCCGATGAACTATGTGAATGTTGGGAAGTGAATTATAACGTTATATTTTAAAAAAAATCTCCCCTTTCCAAACTTAATCTAATTAGATCACTTAAAAAATATTACTTTATGTGGCCCAGTTTTATAAATAAGCGAAAGTCACTTTTACAATGGTACTTTATGAGCTATCCACTAAATTATAATTTAAATAAAAGAAAAAGAGACTTTAGAATTATAAGTGACTCACCTTTTATAATGGGTTAGAACACTTTTACATAAAGTAACGTTAAAACATAAGTTACATGTGCTTTTTGAAGAAGCAACTCAACAAAAAGAAAGACTTGAACCCGAGACCTCTAGTCTCATAAAGTAACTTTGGACCAAGTGAGCTAGTTTAAAAGGCTAGTGGTTTTTGGAAAGTAGGAAGGGTCTTTTTTTTTTCTCACTAAATCTTTGGAGTGCATGGTTACTTGAAAAACCCCTTTTTTGCCTACAAAACAAAAAAAAACCACACAACCCAAAAGGAACAAGAAAAAATAATACAAGTCTTACGGCTTAAAGTTAGATTTCACCGAAAACTAAATATTTTTCTCAATGTTTCTCATTTTCTAAGATCACACTAAGGCGCGACAGAAAATAGCATATGCATGAGAAAAATCCTTTCTTTCTGTTTTTTTCCTAGATCACACAGAGTTGGGGGGAAAATATCATACGCAAAAATGAAACGTATAGATCTGGTAATTTTTTTATAGATGACTATACACTGAAATAAACAAAGAGATAAATAGCTATAACTGCAAATAAATATTGTATACCTATAGATATTAAAAATGACATAGCTAGGGTTACAATAAACCTTTTCGCGTCAAACATAAGGGGTTCCTCACTCAAAAATATGCTCCTAACACAATAGATCGGTCCTCTCGGCTTGAAAGTGGTAAAAAACAATAGATCTAGGAAATGAAAATCACATGCAGTTGTACTGACTTCGAATTTGGATTAGAAATGGATGTGGCCCTCTAATAGTTATGATACCATGTAGGAATTTACAGCGTAAGTTCCTCAGATAAAACACCAAATGAAACCTCTCACAAACATATCACATATCAGTAGACCAGCATTCTTGACGTGGTTAAAACCTTAAAAGAGGGAAACGATCCACAGTTTGAGCCAATGCAGACACTTTAGACAATTTATTAATGTAAAGGAAAGAAAATTTACATAATATTCTCTCATGAGTGATCACCTAAGAAATGATCGTCCATGATCAAAAAATAGAGATCATGGACCAAGTAGTTGTTGAGCGATGGATCAAGTGTCGGTAATACCAAGGAGAGAATGAAAGGTTTGATCACTTCATGTGTAGAACATATCGTGGTCGTCAGATTGTAATTTACAAAAAGTACATACTAAAGAAACACACTTTACCTAACGATAAACTAGAATAGGTTATAATTAATTATTTTCTGTGTCGGATTATCCTAACAGACTGTCCTTGACAAATCATTGAGGTTAGTATCATGGGGTTATGAGTTGATATTATGTGATTATATTATGTCTATGTTATGGGAGGCTATACTACGGTATACATCAGCAAAATGAAAGTGGTGTGGTTTGCGACATGATAGGACAAGCATAGATAAGGTACTTGAAGCAAGGTTTCTTGGTAGAGATAATGTGGTTTTGGATGTGTGGTACTATTGTTTTGCATATGTTGTATATGTTGTACATGTTCCATATGTGATGTTGTGTGTATGTCATGTTGTGTATATATAGTGTGTGTACATTTTTTTTATGCAATGTTATGTACAAGGGGGTGCCTATAATGTTGTGTGAATATTGCAGTGATGGGTATAGATGGTGCTATGTACATGTTGGATATGCAGTGTTGTGTACATATTGTACTGTGTCCATGATGGATATGCGGTGTTGTATTCATATGGTGTTGTGTGCATGTTGGATATGCATTGTTGCGGTGTTGTATTCATATGGTGTTGTGTGCATGTTGGATATGCAGTGTTGTGTACATAGGGTGTTATGTACATGTTGTATATGGAGTTCTATGTACATATGGTGTTGTGTGCATGTTGGATATGCAGTCTTGTGTACATACGGTGCTATGTACATGTTGTATATGGAGTGCTATGTACACATCATGTTGTGTGCATGTTGTACACTTGGAACTATGTACACATGGTGTTGTGTGCATGATCGTAAATGTTGTGTTGTGTGCATGTGGTGTTGTGAATATGACGTACATATGTTGTGTACATGTCATGCATGTGGTGTTGTCTACATGTGGTTTCGTGTACATGTCATGCATGTGGTGCTCTCTACATCTAGTGTTGTGTACCCGTTGTGCCAGTGGTACAATGTACATGTGGAATTGTGTAAATGTTGTGTAGTGGTGCCATGTACATGTGATGTTGTGTACATGTTGTATAGGTGGTGTTGTGTAAATGTTATACATGTGGTATTATCTGCATGTCATACATGTTGTGTTGTGTTCAAGTGGTAGTATGTATGTGCATTGTGTAGTCATGTTATCGTGACATGTTTATTCGTTGTGTCATACTCTATGTAGTGAATGTATTTTTTTGTGTTGTACACAATGTGTAGTTACATGTATTGTGTGGTGTTGTACATCAGGTATATATGTATCATGTTTTGTTGTATGGAAGGTGTAGGTACATGTATTGTGTGGAATTTTACATTGGGTATAGATGTATTTATTGTGTTTTACATCGGGTGTAGGTGCATGTATTATGTGGTGTTGTACACTAGATGTAGGCATATGCATTACATTATGTTGTACACTAGGTATAGGTGTATGTGTTGTACGTTAGGTGGAGATGCACGTATTTCATGGTGTTTTATGTCGTGTGTCGTTGTATGTGTGTGATACACACTATGTGTACATGCACATGGCTGAGGAGACAACACTAGGTGTTTTTCGAGTGTGGAAACTAATTCAGAGTGCGTATGGAATATGGACAAAGATAGAAGATAAGGATTGATTAAAGAATGAGTATCATTCTTTCATTTCAATTTTACTATGTATGTGATTTATGATTCTGGTTTATGAAGATTACATGTGGTATATGATTTTTTTTACGATGGTTACATGTGACTTATGATTTTGATCTATGATGGTTTTGTTTCAAGCTAACCTAATTTGATGTGTTTATACATGATGATTTGGTCAAAGATGCTAGTTTGACTTGTTGTGGCAGGAAGTGAATAGGATTGCAAGTGTACCTTACTGACGAGCTACCAATGAGGTATGAGGTGAATTTATTTCAATTTATTTTAAATCTAATGGAATAGGAAAGCATGAAATGCATGGTTGGGTGCTTGAAACCAATTGCAAGAATTAGCAGTGCTAGCAATGGAAGCAATTGGAAAATGCAACAGTGTGTTGTTAAAGCACTTTAGGAAGTGGGCCATTGTGGGACACTAGTACCCAATAGTGTGCATTGATTACCATCATCATGCTATTACTAGTATGATGGTTTTAAGGTAGGTATATTCCTTGGGTTTTGTATCTTCGGATGTGAGGAAGCCTTGCCAAGGGGTGGACAACCCAAGATGGGGGTGCTGACAGAACTTGGAAGGTGTGTGACTGCACAGAAGGGGGTGACGGGATTTCCCAACAGACTATGTAGCAGAGAAGGTAATTTCGAAAATATATTGGATTTGGTCATTACCATTGCTAGATGGAATTTGGAAGAGTGCCCTAGAACAATGAGTCAGTAATTTTTCACTCAGAGGACAAGTGGAATGGTATTATAGGGTTGGAAGTCCGATGCAGTTTGACTTTGGTAGTTGATTCTCAACTTCCTGGGAAGGAGGTGAATCCTAGTATTACTTTGACTATGGACTCCCTTATTACATATGTAAGCATCGTATCCTTTTATTTTATGGTTGAGAAAATGTGCATATGTGTATGTGTGTGTATTATTGTAAATACTGTATCGAGTTGGATTTAGAAATCTCCATATCCAGTATGATTATTTTTTGGGTGAAGAAAATGTGTATGTGTGGTTATGTTGTAAATACCATAATGAGTTGTGTTATAAAGCTCTAGTAAATGGTATGTTTGTCATGTTTTAGAAGATGGACATTGTAAATATTACAACAAGCCAGCTTATAAAGATCCATGGGCAATATGTCTTGTTTTCAATAGTCATGTTGGTTATAGGTGTCATTGAAAACTAAGGACGGTGTTCCCCCAAGGGTGAGGGTTCTCTAATAGGTCTAGTTAAAAATCCATGTAAAAATATATAAGGCGACGGTCATGGGACACATATACCAAGATGAATGGTTGGAAAAACATCCTAGTGGTTGTTCAATTAAGTTATTATGGGTAAAAAAAATTGGCAAAGGCAATGACAAATATTTGGAAATGAAAGACGTATTATTTGGTGTTTATTTATGAAAATAATGGAAAATAGGAGAACAAGAAGGTGAAAGGTCACAATTTCCATGTGAGGAGGAAAATGAAGGAAAATAATGGAAATTAACGAAAATAGAGGCCTCATCAATAAAAAGTATTTCTAGGATTAGTGTGGGGGCTTGGTCAGTTCAGTTTTGGAGCTGTCTCAATATTCTCTCTCTCTCATAATCTTGGATACTTAGAGTTTTCTTGGAGAACTCTTCTATCATGTCGCATAATTAGAGTTTTGGAGAATGAAGGCAAAGGAATAGCACTAAAGTGCAAGAGGACATCGAGATAAGCATCTACAATGTATTTTTCTTGTAGGTACCGAGTTGCATGCATGTTTCCTCACTAGTTTTTGCATGCATGGCACGTGCATGTGGTTTATTGACCATCATTTTTTATTGGCATGGAGGATTGTGTGGATTGACAATGTATTTGCCTAGCCTTCCAATTTCATGGATAGCCATGGACATTGTGGATTTATTTCCTTTCTTTGTTCTCTTTGGTTCTCATGTTTCCTTAACTTGGATTGAGTTACGAACTCCTAGAGCCTTGGTTGGCAAAATGCTCTAGAGCTGTGTAACATCTTGGTTTGAGTTACTAGTCCCATAGCCTTAGTTGGAAAACCAAGCTTGAGCCCTTGGTGGGTTGAGTTACTAGTCCTAGAGCCTTGGCTGGATAACGCTTTGGAGCCCGATGACAGTTGTGGGTTTAGATACAATTCCTCGCGCCTTAGTTGGAACAAACATTCTAGAGACCTTGATGGATGGGATAGAGAATGATTTGATGATGGTTTTATGATTTCTGACCATGACGTGGAATCATTGTTTGATGGGTTGAGGTGGTTTTCCTCTGGAAGTCTTGGATGGTTTTGGATTGATGTGTTTAATGAGATCCCACATTCATGCTTGGAATATGGCATGAGGTCCATGAATGAAGAGAGATGTGGGTCAACTATTCTATGGTCGGGTGGAACGTGGTAGTCCCATACCGGATTGGCTTTTACATCATTGATATGAAGTATTTCTCCTTGTTATATCATGAGTATTATACTCGTTTATATGTGGATCATATCACTGTAATTTCGTTGGTATTTTTTTTTTGCTATTATGTTGGTTATAGATATGTTTTTATCACAATAGCTATGTATGGCTCTCATCATGTTGGTACTGATAAATGAATGAACAATGTATCTATAACCTAATGGATGAAATGGTAATTGATGTATTTAGGAATCAATGTTTCTTAGCGATGCTTAGCTAAGTATGAGACCTCTATGCTCAGATATGTTATTTACACATGTATATTACATATTCGTGATATGCTTGATGAAATGCCTATCATGGCTAGTAAGGGTCCATTGAAGGTCATATTCAAGTAATTGTTTTTGCACTATCATTTACCTATTATATTATTCTTTTGAAGATGTCATTCTATTTTGGGCATTGACCTGGGCTCTGGGCCTGAAAAAGTGGCTCAAATCCCACGGACGCTAGCACAACACCGTGTAAAAAAATCCATGGATGTTGGATTATAGGCCTCTGAGAGTATCGAGAGGTCCCTAAATGATAGTATGGCAATAACATGAGAGTTTCTAAAGGTCAAGTGGTCCAAAAGCTTAGTGGGATGTAGGGGCTGGTTCACAGAAAGGTTGGATTGGTTCCTGAGGGTCGTAATGATGATGTTGAATGTTTGTATGGTGTTTTTCCATCGATTCCAATCCTTAACGTGACTTAGGAGGTCGAATCATATCATAGTGGGCTCTCAACACATGTTTACCCTAGCTGGCTAGTTTCTTGGGTAGATGTGAGAGGAGGGTGTTATATTCTCCACATTATTGAGAGATATAATCTAGGGAATATCTTGGTGATGTGGCACAAAGATTGCAATTGAGCTTCATTTTTGGTTTCATCTCTATCATCTAGAGTAGATTTAAAAATATTTGTGGCAACAAAAAGGATTTTCGAGCTTGTTGTATTATTCTTGCTAAGTAATGTTCTTGTAGTGATTTTTAAATTTCAATTAAAAAATAAGACATGCATTTCTAGATTTAATGGGTATGATTGAATTATGTTTTTAAAATATTTTGGTTATTTTTGTGTTGTTAATTTTCATCATACACTGTAATCCCAACCCTAAAAATAAATGTGAGTTATATCACTTAAAGGGTTTTCCTATTTATTGTTATTTTTTGAATTACTTCATTGGTAACAAAAACACGAGTTATATTGGTTTGTGAGTTTTCCTAAATATTGTTAATTTATCATTGATTTCATTGTTTCTAGTACCATTATTATCAAGAAAAATAAGAAGAAGGGGTGTATGTTTTGGTGGTATCATAGAAATATATACTTCCATCCAGAGCAATTCAGTATGATAGTACACTGATATGCGAGGATTATATGAACAACTATATACACATTATTACAATAATCATATAAACAAGTCTTCAACACATTTTGTTGTAGAAAAATGAAGGGAAATTGAGTGACAAAATACATTTAATATGCGTGATAGAGACCCTCAAAGGGAAAACATGAATAATTCTTTATGAATTTGTTAGCTACCTTAGACACAAACAAGTGGTAGGGGAAAGAGCCCTAGTAGAGAATCATCAATTGGATATTTTGACATGAATGATGGCTAGACAACTAGGAGTTAAATTTTGTTGTAATAATCCAAGTAATGTACACAACAATAGAGGCAACAAAAATTAGGGGAAGAATTTCATTCATGGAGGTAGTCAAAATTAGCTAACAATAACCATTAGTTCGAGGCATCTTATGCCTACGTTAGCACCTAGAGCACCAACACCAGTTGAAAATGATACATAAGTAACCAATTTATAGAATCAATTTATGTATAAGTGGACAACTACTAGCCCAATGTTTTAGGTTGCTATCACTTAGATATTATATCGATGCCAAAATGAAAAATAGACCTTGCACATGTGGTAGAGCATAGAATTATGATTTGAAGAAGAAAGTGAGAAAATTGACTCTCCCATATTAAGATGGTTTAGGGAGGACTTCAAGATGAGTTTGAGTTTTGAAGGTTGCAACCTAATTTCAATGGAAGGGGCCACCAAATATGTAGCTATATGCCTCGATGGCATAGAACACAAGAGGTGCCATCATCGACTGGTCTCCATAAGACATGAAAAGGTCACTTCATACACATATTTTGTAAAGAAGTTGATAGAGAGATTTTATATGAAAGATTGATGGATGCACTTAAAGGAGTTGACATAACTTATATTGCAAATTTTGAGGCACTTGTAATGCTAGTCACTGATATTCCAAAAATAAGACTCCTGGGGCCATTCATGGATGGTTTAGTGAAATATTTAAGAGGTTGGAATGAGTCCCTCAATCTAGATACCATGCAGGAAGCCATAAATAAGGAAAGGAACATGTAGGCTTTCAATTTTGGATGCAATTTTCAGTTGAAGGGATTCTTACATAAGAGGGATAATGACAATTAACATTTTCAAAGAGAATCACAATAGTTATCAAACAATTCCAAAAGGTTAGATAGTCAGTAAATAAATGACTTCAAAAGGAATAATTTGTATTTCTATTAATGTATAGAGACATGTGACCCCTAACATTATTGCAATTTGAAACAAAAAGCTATGTAATTAGAGTGCTTTTGTGTTAAATAATCTCCATAAAAAAATTAGATCAATAATCTAATTTGGAGAATAGTGTTGCAGGCCAATTCTTTTTGAAATTTTCTGATATTGTTGATGCAGGGACCATGTAGAAGAGAGATAATGATGTGGGAGAGAAGTATCTCGCATGCACTAGTAAGGACTCATGTAGAAGATATAGATATGACGTAGAGAGGCACTAAGTGAAACGTGGAGTAGGTGAGGATGCATGCAAATAAATATTGTTGTTAGGATTTTGGGGATGATGGGGAAAAGAGAGGAAGGTTTCCATTACAGAGTAATCTGGAGATATTTTCATAAGTGAGGAAGCTACAAGAATGGTGATGAGTTGGTGGTAAATATTTTTAGTAGGATCTACTAGATGGTTAAATGGCATGGGACAACTCGAGAGAAGTTGTGAGAGTATATACTAGATAATTATCGAATGTGGATGACAAATGTAAGAGAGAAGCAGGCCGAAGGGAACTGAGAAGCTAAGACAAACCAATAAGAGGACTTATCTGAGACGGTTTGAGGGTTGGTTGAAGGAGAAGGAAGAACCACTGAGACTGTGTCTTTTGTTACAGTAATGAAAGTTCTAGATGTTGCTTGTATGTGTTTGTAGTTATTGTGCAACCTACTTTTAGAGAAAACAATTTGTAGTGGAGTCCAATACGTTATTGCATTTTCATGGTTATTGTAGGGTTCCTTGAGTAAATACTAAAGGTGGGTGAGATACGGTCTAGATGATCTTTATTGTAGCACATTGTGCCCCTTTGTCTTATTATGATATAATGGAAAGAAAAATGGATTTCCTCCCCTATATTGGCATATAAATGTGTTATTTTATTGTTATCACTATTTCCTTATTATTTTCTCAGTGATACAATGTTGAAAAAATGTTTCTTAATCTCCTAAATGATTGAAAGAGTCAATAACATTGAGATAGTTTTATCATCTTATTCATATATTCGTTGAGTCATGATGTTTTCTGCTAGTCTTGAAAATGTAAATGAGAGAGATAAGATACTTCATTCATAGCATCATTACATACAATGAATAACACACTAACTAAATCACATAAAAAAATTTGAAGTCCCACACAACCTATAATCTCATAATGACAATGGAGTGTAAGCTTATTACATGTGTAGAAAGCCACATCGTAAGTAGAAGTTCTAGTGTTACATAACCCTTGTAAGCCCACACGACTGCATAAACCTGGTTCGAATAGTCCCCCATAACACCTCGGGCAAGACTTCATCCACTCCATGGGTGATGCTGAAAGGGTAAATGTTAAGTAGGTTTATTGACCAATTGTACAACAAATCCTAGGTTTGTTAGAATCCTATGTGCCAACAAATGGTTTCCTTGTGGTGATAGAGATCATTGTATGATGGGATTATTCTTTGAAATATATTTTCAAACCATTGAATCCCACCAAAAAACAAAAATTCCTAGTCTATTAAGTGTGGGGAGTATGAATTTGCAAGAAAAGAAGTTCAAGATAAAATATTGAGTGTGGAAAACAAGTTGTATAAGTATGTCTTTATTGAAATTCATGAATCTTTCTTTGGGGAATTTCCAAATATTTTAACCAAGTGGGTTCAGTGACTTAAGGATAATAATTTTACCTATCGCCACAAGGGACCCATATAGTGGACTTTGAATGAGGTACCCTAGTTAAAAGTGATAAATAATAAAATTTTACATGTTGTAGATTTCTAGTTTGGAAGTGTGTTGGAAGGTTATATTCGTAAATTCACAATTCAAGTGACCATTAGGTAGATTCATATGGTCACTACCATTATCCATTAAAATGCTACTATGTGACCACATATGTTTTCCTTTGTAGTGAGAATGCATGAGCATGTAATGTGCTTGCGTGCTAGGGGAAGGTGGGGAGGAACCAAGGGTTAGTATAAAGGAAGAGAAAGGGAAAAGGGTGGAAATGTTGCAATGGATGCTGAAAATAAGTACATGACTATGGTGGTGAAGACAAAGAGAAAATATGGAGATAGAGAATTTTGAGGGTGATACCTTGAGGAGTGGACATTGGTTACAATGGGATGATGCGACATAAGGCCAATCAATCTTGATGCCTCTCACAAAGAGAAGCTCAGGGAGAGTGGCAAGGAAACAGACTAGAATACATTATCAAAGTTACGAGGGAAAATAGTTTGGCACCCCATGCTCTAAATAAGAGGAGGAAGATCAACTCATTCCGCATAGTATGGATTACCTAAACCTTGGACAACATAGTGATATCATGCTTAGTATCAGACCCATGACCCTATGTGCTTCCATAAATATAGAGGTAAGTACTAAACACACTATAATGAATAGTGTAGAAAGTAATTATAATCAAGAGCGTGGAGGTGTTATTAGCACTCGAGTCGGTTAGGTAGTAGGTGGATTGTCATAAGGTGCTCAAGTTAAGTTTAATATAGAGATAAGTGCACAATTTTCTAGTGGTACGATAGGTGAAAATGAAAGTACTTTGTCAAGAAGTATGAGATAGAGTAAAATGGAAAGAGTAGAGCCAAGGATAGCTATGTTCCATGGTGCTAGGAATGAGGACTCATAAAATCATTTGTTTGTTAGTGAGATCATATGGATAGAAAAAGGTCCAAGATGAGGCAATGAATATTTCATAGTTGGAAGCTAATTTCATAGATCGCACATTGACCTGGTTAGTGAAATTTAATAGTGCGAACCTAACTAGACAAAATATGATGTTGAATTATATTAAGGAGGTTTTGATCAAGGAGTTTTCGAAGCCAATTATGAATATCAACTTAATAATGAGTAGAAGGAGATCACGCAAGGATTAAGAGATTTTGTGTCACATTTTTACCAACAATTTAAGATTTCGAAGGATAGGTTGACATTTTAGATTTTATACATGTAGCATAAGGAGTGGTTCATCATTGGACTTCTACCAAACATTAGGATACAACTGACACATAATAGAATTAGCTTTCAATCAGAAGCATCCAATCTCGCATTGAAGCAGGAAGCTTTTCTAGTGGGGAATGGAGAAAATAATCATATGGCACAAGTAAAATCATGGTTTGCTGCACTGGATCTCTAGTTACAAGATCTAACCAAGGGGAAATAGAAGTGAGAGGAAGTGTGGTGTACCATTTTTTAGATGAAAGGTCACCATTGAAATGAATACAAATTTTTAGTAATATCTATGGTGACTGGAATAACTAATCGTCTTGTGCAAGGTACAGGGTTGTGGTGTGAATTTTGGAAAATATGGGTCCATGCCCCATAGAATTTCTTGATGATGGAAAAGTTTGACGTGACTACCCACACTCTATTTCTTTATTTTTGTAAATTTGTGGGGCATGATATCAACCATTGTCATGCATTAGAATTGATTAGTGAACAAACATTTGATTCATTTTAGGTACATGGACCCAAAGGAGTCGAACTTGCAGAAATAGGCTTTAATTGTAACAACCCCTCGTTGATTTACTATGTAAGTAAATAAAATAATAACCAAGGTAATGAGACATGTATTCCAAGTTAAATTTTGGGTAAAACATAGTGTTGGGGACCACTGATGATTAATTAATCGCTATGAAAATTGGAAAAGGAAATGGGAAAGGAAAAGTAGAATTTATTAAGATTTATTTATGAAAATAATGGAAAATAGGAGAAAAGGGGGATGAAAGGTAAAAGAATTGCATGTGAGGAAAATTGAAGGAAAAATAGAGGAAAATGAAGAAAATAAAGGCCACAATGATAAAAAGGCTTCTGAGGATCAGTTCACAACTTTTTTCAGTATAGTCTTTGGCTCTCTTCTATTCTCTCTCTCTTACACACTCTTACACACATAGAGAAATCATAGATCTTCTTGGAGCACTCTAGTTTTCATTGCATTTGGGAAGGAAGGAAAAGGAAAAGAAGGAAAGTACAAACATACAATAGGATAAAAGATATAGCAATATTTCCTTGCAGGCATTGAGTTAAATGTATGATTCCCTTGTGATTTCTGGCATGCGTGTTAAATGCATGTGGTTATTTGGTTATGATCTTTCATTGGCATTGAGGGATGGATGGATTGATAGTGGTTTTCGTAGCCCTACCATTGCCTGGATAGCCATGGTGTTGGGGATTTTTCAACTTTTTGTTTCTGATTGGTGCCAAGATTGCTTATGGTTTTGGGTGGAGTTACTAGTTCCTCGAGCCATTTGTTTGATAAAATGCTCCAGAGCCCTAGAACAACATGGATTGAGTTACTAGTCCTGCATGATTGGTTGGACAAATGACTTGGAGGCATTTGTGGGTTGAGTTACTAGTTCTGGAGCCTTCGTTGGACAAATTCTCTAGATATCTAGAAGGTTTTAGGTTAAGTTACTAGTTCTTAGAGCTGTGGTTCGAAAAAATGCTCTAGAGCCCTGGACAACTTAAGTAGGTACTGGTCTAGTTGGTGTTAGTGATGCCTGACTATGAGGTGGAATAATTGGTTGAGGGTTGATGTGGTTTGGCCTCTAGAAGCCTTGTTTTGATTTTTTTGGATTATCCATGAGATCCCATATTCATGCTTGTAATATGGCACGAGGGTGATTGGATGAAAGAGAGATTTGGTTCAGCCCAATCTATGGTCGAGTTGTACATGGAAGTCCCTGACTTGGATGGATTTTCATATGTTAATAAGAGCTCCCTTACTCTTTTATTTGCATGAGTAATTGTACTTGATATTATGTTTCTTTGATGGTTGGTTTATCACGGTGTATATGTTGTTAATTTCCTCATTATATGTTCGTTATATGATTTATATAGGTTATGGATCTTGATGTATTTTGATTTGTCGATGAATGGTTAATGAATAATTAATGAATGCATGAGCTAATAGATGTTATTGAAGTTATTATAGGAGTGCATTAGACCCTTTTGATGATTCTCAAATAAGTACCAAACCCTTAGGATTAAATATGCATTCATGACCTATAGATTACCTGATCGCCACGTGTTTGATGAAATGACTGTCATGGTTAGGCCTCGTTAGGTCAAGTCCTTGATCAAATTTTTTATGGATATTTTACCACGATTTCATTATTGATTTTAGAAATTCTCACTGAGTTCTGGGTAGTGATCTAGAGGCTAACGTTGAAATTAGGCTCAAAATTTGATATTTCATGCTCTGAACTCGACATTTTGGGTTTTAACCATTGGGAAGTAGGATTGAACAATTGAGGGCTCAAAATAAAAAAGGGTGTCCAACTCATGTTTTGGCCACTTAGGGTGGTTACTCAGCCTCTGAGTGACCTGTCACCCCTATAGGATGTGTTATGTTGTGATTTTGTTTTCCGTAGTTGGCCCCACTTCCTTAATGGAAAGTAGGAGGTTGGCTCATGTCATAGTATCTCATCCTCTCATGTTCACATTGGTAGGGTAGTGAAGCTAGGTAGATAAGGGAGGGGTGGTTACCTTCATAAACCAGGATATTATCAAACTAAACAATATCATCAACCTGGACAAGAAAAAGGAATGACAATGAGGAGTTTAGGAGGACCAAATTGAGGAAGAGGAAGAGTTGGAAGAGGTCATTGAGTGGTTGTTTCCTACAATTGTGGCCAGGAGGGAGATCTTGCAGGGGATTTCCACAATCCATGATACATGTGTACATATTGTAGGGAATTGGAGCAAGACACTGATAATTTCTCACAACTAATTTCCTAATGTACAAATGATAATTGTCAAGCGCCATAGATCCCAATAGTTGGTCGGAGAATTAACTAGCGGATGTGTTAGAACAAGAGAAAATGTTGCACATCCTAGAACTTTGTAGCCATAGTGGGTAAGTAGGGAACCTAAACCTCCTGTCAAGTTTCATCCTACCTAAGAGAAAGTAACATACGAAGAATCTTGAAGGGAGATGGTTGTTGTAGAATGGGATGGACTGCACATAGTCTGAGAAGTATAAATGTTAGCTATCTATGATGACATTTCCTGCAAGGAGTCTGTGATAGAAATAGATCGAGTTCGAAACCTACTCCAAATTAATCTTAAGATGTTGAAGAAAAAATGAGCATCATAGAAATTTAGGAAAATGGTAGAAGAGTGTGCCAAGGAGATTGAAGTAGCAACTATGCAAGCATCCATGCACACAGTAGATCATGTGGCTTGTGGGAAGAGAATCAAGAAGGAATCTAGGTTTGCTACATAAGTGGGAGAATATGAAATGGGAAACATCATATTTGACTTGGGGTATGATGTGATTATTTTGTCAAAAATTAGTTTGGAAATTATGGGGAATCCAAAGCTAACGCGCTCCCCTATTCAGCTAAGATTATCTAATAAAAACTATATCTTCCCCATTAGTAGATTGATGGGTGTATTAGTAGATATTGATGTAGTTGTGAGTACTTTGAATTTAAATGTTATACAACTCATTGATGATACTAATCCATACCCTATTATGTTAAGGGTTGTTTGGGGTTTCCATAATCAAGTGATTATCAACCTAAAGAAATACATATGATCATCGAAGCTAGGGACATTCGAGTTACAACACCTTTGGATTAAGGGGAAAGATACTAGTATAAAAGGCTTGTTAAAGGTGAGATCAGTAGGGAATAATTGGAATATATTTAGAATGTGATAGCACATAGGGAGGATTATGTGAACCCTATTGTTGATTGAGTTCTTAGTTGGCGTAGTCTATGGTCTAGAACTTATGAATTAGAAGAGGCACTAGAAAACTAGGAAAATTGATTGTATGTGGTCAACAAATGAAGGTGCACATCTCTTTAGAGTAATGCATTAGGTACGAACCAAGCTGCCTAACATGCCGCACCTTGATGTATTATCCAAAGTAACATTTTTTTTATAGTATTTTGAAGATCAGATAACTGAGTATGGTAGGATTCTCGCATAGATGTTGCATTACCTGCAACCCCACCCAAATGGTGGACTCTGCACATGAATCAAGTCACATGATGGCAGTAATGTAGATAGTTGTTTTGCATCAGATTTGGGACCAATTATAGGGTCTCTAGGGAGAGATACTCAGGTATATAATTCCCGAGGACATATTTGAAAAAGTGTCCAACGACATGGACTAGAGAAGGTGCATGATAGCAGAAGTGGTTACATAGGTTTGTACATATGCTAGACAAATTTCCCATTAATTGGTATATTGAGTTAGACGTGCATACAAGAATGAAGGAATGGAATGAGATCGAATTGAGCATTAAAGCTACCTTTTTACCAATGGAGGCTCGATTGTGCGAAAGGATATATTGTTGTGTCTTGTGCACAAGTATTTGTAGAAGATATAGGAGTTCATAGAATTTTATAACATAATAGCGTTAGGAGAGTATGGTGACAATCCCCGAAAGATATAGATCCTATAAATTGAAGGGGAACATCTAATGATTAGACCATATTCGTAATCAGCCAAGTACGCAAATCTCATTAAAATCAATAAAGTAAACATTAGGATAGAGGGAAGTCTAAAGATGGTGGTTATAGGATATTATTGGGATGATAACATAATAGAAAAGGTTTAATATATGTCACATGAGTACCAAGATTTGTTCACCAACACAATTGAGGAAACTAAGGGAATCATAGGAGAATTGGAAGAGATGAGAATTCCATTTAAGCTCAAGGCTAAGCCTATGAAGCAACAACCCTATCGGTTGAATCTGATCTACAAAGAGAAAGTCAAGTAGGAGTTTGATGAAATACTCAAAACATGAATCATTGATCCCATGAAAGAATAAAAATGAATTAGTCCTATGTTAGTTTAGAACAAGAAGATAGGGGAAATCAAGATTTTTGTAGACCTATGCAAGTTAAATGATGTTGTGCACATGACCATTTTCCTACTACTTTTACTGATGAAATATTAGAAAATGTTGATGATCAGGAGGCTTTTCATTTACTGATGGATTCTCTGTTTACCATTACATGAATATTTCTAAAGACGATTGGCATAACACCACCCTTTTTATGGAATGGGGATGTTTTCAATACATAATCATGTCATTCAGGTGGAAGAATGTGCCAACCATTTTGTCATGCATAGTGGTCACCACGTTCAAGGAATTCATTCATAAGTTCTTGGAAGATTATGTGAACAATTGAATGTTATTCAGTTTGTTGAAGAGGCATATTATGGCATTGTGACAAATGATGGACATGTGCACATTTCATTAAACATAAATAAATGTATATTTTGTTTCACGTTTAGTATTTTGTTAGAGAATTTCATTGGCAAGAAAGTCTTATTTGTGAATCCTCCAATGATTGCAATAATAGTGGACTTTCCACTAACCACATCAATCAGACAACTAAGGTTTTCCTTAGGACATACATGTTACTATGATAATTTTATTCAAGGATGTCTTTAGAGCACTTCTCCTATTGAAGTGTTGTTGAGGAAAGGAAACAAATTTATAATGGAATGATGAGTGTGATCAAGATTTACACACCTTGAAGGAGAAGCTGGTGATAACACCGATTTTGCTATTCCTCGATTGTGACAACGAGTCCCACGTGCATGTCGATGCTTCATCGATTGCACTACGCATGATCTTATCACAGTCTAGGGAGGAAGAGATTGATAATCCAACTTGTTTCTCCAATAATAAGTTATTGATGGTGAGAAAAATTGCACCATGATAGAGAGAGAAGGATTGGAAGTGGTGTATTTACTTCATAAGTTTATGTACTACTTGTTGAAAAAAATGTTCTAATTGTAAATTTATCATTCTGCATTGAAGTACCTCATCAAAAAATCCATGTTGTGGGGGGGGGGTGGGCGGGCGCGGCGCATTTGTAGGTGGACCCAATCAGTTTTCTTTCCTGACCATAGGAGAGGATGCAAAGAATTTCGAGGAAAATATTCTAGGTTCACAACCTTTTGTTGTTAATATGGTGGATGAGCATTTTGTATAGATTGCAAGATTATTGAGTATAGGTACAATGCCATAAGACTATACTATTCCATCGTGGAAACAAACAGTGGTAAGAGTGATTGAATATCAGTAAATTGTAGGTTCCATATATAAGTTCGGTTGAGATAGAATTTTGCACAAGTGTGTAATGGAGCATGAACAACCTAGGAATTTGATAGAAGTGCATGTAGGCATAGCTAGAGGACACTATGTAGGATTGTCCCTAGAGTGGAATATTTTGCACCCAGTGCTATGGTGGCTTACACTACATAATGATGCCAATGAATGTTTTAGGACATGTGATGTATTCCAATGAGTGGGGAATCTTTCCAGAAGTAATGACATGCCCTTGGCTCCCTATCTTACTCTCCAACCATTCAACAAATGGGAAATTGATTTTGTGGGCCCAATCATCCCATATAGAAGAAAGACTAGAGCATGGTACATAATCAATTCCACTAATTATTTGACTAGATGAACGAAAGTCATGCTAGTCAAAGACTAAAGCATGGAGACCAGTGCACATTTTTTATTTTACAATGTAGTCACTAGATTGAGGTGTCCAAGAATTCGAATGATTGACCAAGACACTCCCTTTTTAGACAAGACAATTGTAACACTAACAAATGTGTTCTAGATCTATCATTAGAAGAGAACTCCATACCATCCACGTTATGATGGTAGAATGGAGGCATTTAATAATTTATTTGAGAGAACACTTACTATGTTATGTAATGTATGGTGCAATCATTGGAATTTGAGAATATGAGTAGTTTTGTGGGATTATAAGAACACATGTAATAATTTGAATGGATAGACACCTTGTTCATTATTGTATGTGAAGGCTGTAGTGATTCCAATGGACTTTTTGGTGTCATGATTGTGAATTGTAGTATCCATGTAGCTAACAGAGTCTAACATAGTGGACTTAAGGTAATAGGAATTCCTATAGCGAGAAGAATATTGTGTAGTAGCCATTTTTACCAATAAGCATAGAAAGAAGGAGAGAAGGTGTGGCATGACAGAAGAATTAAGCAAAAGACCTTTCAACTTGGAGATTTAATATTGTTATATGACAAAAAATTTCTATAGAACCTGGTCAAATTCTGAATGCATTTGATGGGAACATACATTATCCAAGATGTAATAGATGTGGGAGATGTATAATTGAATAATTTTGATGGCACCTTGTGATATGATTTTATAAAGTGAGTTGGTTGAAGTTGTACATGGATAGCTAAGTTGTTTCACACGAATTTTGTAAATACAGATTGCATTCTACCCTTTTGTACATAAATAAGGTAGGTTTCCATTGTGATTTATAATATATTTTTAATGTTTCTATTTAGAGTCAGTAGATAGTGGTTCTTTTAGTTTTTTGGGAGTAAACGTTATTCGTACATTGTGTATGAATGTGGAAAATTTCATATTGGTTAGGTCAAGATTTGAAGTTCATCCCTCAATTTTCAATAATTCAAGTGAATCATATAAGTGTATTTGTGTGCACACATGTTGTGACATCAAATATGAAAGATGGTGTTATCTGTTTAGACAATGTATACATAACCATTGTTAGTGGATGAATATGTTGTTCTCGTTTGTCTAAACTGAGATGATTATGTGAATGTTCTCATGGTTTTGAGCAAATAATAGATCTCCATGGTCATGGATACCTTCCTTAGTTGTAGAGTTATCTACATGGTCATGTATGATTACTTGATTTTCTTAGCTAAATTGTTATGATGCTATTTAAGGTTGTTAATTGTCTTTCCTAGTAGAGGACAAAGAATGATGCAATATATGATATATCCATGGATATGATAGTATTCTTTATGGTATATTTTGTGGTGTGATATGGTGTTGTTGTATTTTAAGTTACAGTGTGGTGTTACTAATCACTTAGTTTGTTTCACTACCTCATTATAACCATCTCTCCCATATTTACCCAGTTTCACTAACCTGGTATGGAAAACATGAGAGGCAGAGCTACTATGACATGACCCGACTTCCTAGATCCATTTAAGAAAGAGAGATCCGCTACTGATGACAAAATGACAACTCACAACATCCCATAGGGGATAAATGTCACTTAGGGACTGGGAAGCAACCCAGGTAACCAAACCCTAAGTTGGAGCTGCTTTTCTCAGAACTTAACCCCCAATCTCATGCATGACATGGCGCCATGAAATTATAGGCCTCCAACTGCATGCACAACACCGCGTCCATGTGGTTCTAAACCGACTTGCCTAGTTCATAGGGTGCAATCCAAAGATATAAGCCATAATTCCAAGTTAGCCACTAAAGCACTCCCCAAAACTACCCAAGAATTTCTAGAATCATAAATTACATCATGACAATTTTATTCACACAAAACATGAACAAAAACATAACCTAACTAGGACTAACCATAATAGTAATTTCGTTAAACATATGGAGAAAATGTAAGATATAGGTAATGAGTGCATATCGGACCATAAACTGGTAGTTTTCACTTGAGAATCATCAAGAAGGCTACAAACCCTCTCTACATGGCTACAATAGAACTTGTAATTCCATGTATTCATCAATCATTCTTATGTTAATCAAACATGTCAAGAGCCATAGAGAATATACATCATACAACCAGCATATAACAAACATATAAAAAAAAAAACAACAAACATATAAACCATGGTAACTCAGCCATAATATCACCATCATAGTCAATAAATATTACCATAGATCACAATAGAAGATACCACTTATTAACATATGATAATGCAAACCAAGTCATGGAATTCTACGTACCACCCAACCATAGATTGGGCTAAACCAAATTTTTGTTCTTGCCAGTCATCCTCTTGCTATATTCCAAGTGTGAATATGGAATCTCATGGAATAAACAAAAAAAAACCAAGCTAGGGCTTCCATAGGCCAAACCACATCTACCCTCAACCAGTGATTCCATCTCATCATTGAACATCGCTAAAACCCACCAGTTTAATCTCTAGCCAAGTTTTCAAGGGCTCTAAAGAATTTGTTTCAACCACAATTCCATGAGTCAATAACTCAACCCACAACCTTCTAGGGCTCAAGAGCGTTTCCCAAGCCATATCTGGTACTAGTAATTCAACCCGCCAAGGGTTCCAGATAATTTTCCAACCTAGGGTCCAGTACTAGTAACTCAACCCAAGTTATTCCAGGGCTCCAGATCATTTGTTCCAACCAAATTCTCCAAGAACTAATAACTCAACCCAAAACCCTAAGTAACTTGAGCACCAATTAGAAACAACAAGTGGGAAAATCTACGACACCATAGTTATCTAGGAAATGGTAATGCAAGGCTAAAACCACTATCAATCTAAGAAAAAATCTGTGAATGACAACACATCATCAATAAACCACATGCATATATCATGCATGCCAAAAATTAGCAAGGAAATAACAGATGCAGCTTCATACCTGCAAGAAATCCAATTTTAGTTGTTGATCCACATGTTCCCTTACACTTTCTTGTATTCCTTTGCCTTCTTTCTCCAAATACAATGTATGCCAAATTGCCCCAAGAATACTCTAAGTTTAGAAGAGTATGTGAGAGAGAGATAATAGAAGATAGATCAAGCTAAAACTAACAAAAGTATCATGCATGAACAAAATCCTTGAGCTTATCGTAAGAAGCCTTTTTACCATTGAGGCGTCTATTTTCTTCATTTTCCTTCATTTTTCCTTCATTATCCCTCTAATTTCCTTAGCATGAAAATTTGTGTCTCTTCACCTTGTTTTTCTCCTATTTTCCTTTGTTTTCATAAATAAATGCCAATTATTTCCACTTTTCCTTTGCAAATTTCCTTAGTCATACATAAACCAAAAGTGGCACCCACTAGGATGTTTTAACCAACATTTATCTCAAATTATATGCCCCATGACCTTCTTATTATATTTTCCTTACATGGAAAATCAACCAGGGGTTTCTACAAACCCCTCCCCCTTTGGGGAGCACTATCCTCAATGTTCTATGACACCTATGACCAAAAAACTATTGATAATAAAACATGATGAGCCCCATAAATGGGTAATTATATGGCCTCATTTTGCCTCCTAACATAGTTAAATCAACCATTCTCTTAGCTTATTCCATGTTTTTTGATTATATTTATGCTTATGGAGTGAGTTGAGTTAGTTATGATGCCATGAGGTCTAATATGTGTTTAATGTAGATTTTTGTTGAATTTTGAAGACAAAGTCAAAGATTCAATGGACACTTGGAAGAAATAATTTGAAGTGGAAAAAGGAGAGGATTTATAGGAGGGTTTCCCCCTCATTTATTACTCTCCACTTCGAATTCCCCTTCATGCAACTCGGAGTACAAACAACCAAATCAATGCACTAGGAGGCAGACGAGCAAGTGGAGGATAACTTATGTTTATCTCGAGTTTTGGGAGCCAAGCCTCCCTGATTTTAAGGAAGATGTTGGGAGCTTCAGTTGTATAATTAGATAGGCCTAGCGCCTAACTAGGGTCGAATTTTTGTAAGATTTTTGTTGTACTTTTGCTGTTGTAAAACTCTACTCAACTTCAAGCTTAGTTTTGGTGACAGTTTCATGTAATCCTATTACTATTTTGATAATAAAGATGAGATCCTTTTTGAGCTAGCACTGAGTTACCTCAAAGGGATGAAGCCCTTGGGTTAGGGCCCAATCCAAACAGGCAAGCTCCTCTTGTTTTAATTTATATGCTTTGTTTTAGTTTATGGATTAGTTGTTGTTAGATGAATTTCTTTCTTGGTTAAGAATAGCTTGCTTTTGGTGATTTAGAAGGTTGTTGCCATTTGTTTTTTATATAGCAGGTTAAGTAGTGATAGAAATAAGATTCAAAAGGCTAGCAAGAGTTCCTTGGCTTCTTTTCCTCCCTTTGGGACCATGAACTGAGGCAAAGACCCTCTTGCTGCCCCAAAAACATAGATTTTCCTTCTCTATAGGAATTCTAGTGTTTGCAGTTGTTAGAAGGTTAATGCTTTGCCTTAGATCTCTTCCACCATGCTCATTTCTATCTTTGCAATAAGTGTTATTCTATGCCTTCTTTCCTTGTACCATTTTTCAGCATTTACTTCCATAGGTCATAATTTAGACTAGCTTGAAGCAAAATTCTATTTTTTTGATGTACTAATTTCCTTGCTTTCTTGATCTCATTGGTTGACTATTAGTTCTTTTGCAACATATCTCTTCTCATAGTATGTTAGCCTATCATCCATCACATTTACTGCTTGATCCATGCCCTACAGGTCACCCAAAGTTCACCTCAAATCCATCGTAGTTTTCTGCATTTTTCCATAGGATTTCTTCCTCTCTCCCAATCATCTTTCCCTCTCCTAGTGACCCTTGGTGGACCCTAGACACCCTACCACATCATCCAAACCTTCATCTACCTTTTCCACCCACTCTCACACCTTCAAAACCTTCAAAACTACTCTCAACATCCTCCTGTAGACCTCCTGTAGATCCCCTGTGTGCTCCTATAGATTTTCCTGTAAGCTTTCTTTTGAAGGCTGAGTGTGGGAAAAGCCTCTAGAAGGTCACCCAAGACCTCCTAGGACCCATCTGCACCATCCTACATCTCCTCAAACCCCAAAGTCACCCTTCAACACCACCTATTCGCTTCCACCTTCACACACAATAAAATACATACATGTCAATTTCACATAAAAATACATAAAAATCCAAAAAGATGTTTTTTGCTCATTTACTTCTAGAAATAGCTTGAGTAGATGTAGTTTACTTCCTTGAGTAGGTAATGGCATTCATTTCATGGTCTTCATAGTACCTTCTACAAAAGTAGGATTAGTTGGTTAAGTAGGGTTTGCTAGGTTTACTTTACACTTCAGTCATTTTCCTTTCTGCAATTAGAGTAGCCTCTGTAGAGTAAGCTTTCCTTTCTTTCATCACATATAGAGCTTCTTCTAGAATCCATAGAAGTTTGCTTGAGCTCCTAGCAATCTTGCCCCAACTGACCAAGTGACAGCCTGCAGTAAGAACTAGTACTTGTGCATACAACACTATCGCTTCCAAGTTTGTTATGAACTACTGGGTTGATAAGAGTAAAGTAGGTAGCCCAGGAGTTGTAGCATTATTTCTGCAATACTGGTGCTCACCACTTTTTGGCATCATTTCTAGGCAAGCATGAAAGTATTTTGTGATTACTGCTTTCTTCCATTTTTTATCGCAACATTCTGCTAAATAGTTTATTTCAGCAAAAGTATAATAGTCATTTCTTTCAGCTTCTGCATTTCCTTGCTTTTCATTTCAATTCTACAAATTTCATTTCAGCAAGAGTAGGCTAGTCATTTCTTCCATGTTCTAGATTTCCTTGCTTCCGTATTCAATTCTGTAAATTTCATTTCAGCAAGTTCATTTCAGTTAGTTGCAATTCGTTTTGTTCAATCCATTTCAGTTTTGTAGGTACAATCAGTGTGAAAAAAAAAAAAAGCAACCAAAAATATTTCCTTTCATGCCTCATAGGAATAGAGATAATTCAAGAAAATTCTTGCCCAACACCCCCACTACCTCACACAGTCAACCTTCTCTCTTCTTCAGTGGTAGTGACCAAGAAGAACCTTTAGGTGAACAACCAGATATATTTGAAGAATCTATAGGGGAAGAGGAAGAAGAAAACATCCCTCCTAAGCCAATGGTTGAAAACAGAAATGCTAGGGAGGATGGAGAGAGAATAGAGGGTACCTTTCCCATTAGGGAGACCAATCGGGACACCAAAATGAAGAATATAAGTCCTTCAGCCCTACCTCACTTCCATGGTTTGACTGCAGAAGATCCTGACACCTTCTTGTTTGAGTTTTTTGTCATCTTTCGAACCTATGACTATGCAGAAGATGAGAAAAAGTTGAAGCTATTCCTTTCTACTCTCAAGGATGCAACATTGCACTGGTTCATGGGGTTACTTGGAAATAGGATCACAACTTGGGCTCAGATGCAGCAGGCCTTTAATGACAAGTATTGAGACTACTATAGGTCAAAATATACCAAAAAAGAAATATTCTAAATGACCATGGGAAGTGATGAATCCTTGGAAGATTATAAAGAGAGGTTCTAGCTCAGCTACAAAAGGGTCAGGTGTACACTTGACCCTGAATCTCTGAAGTTGGTCCTGCTTAGGAGAATTCCGGAAGACCTTCTAGACACCCTCCTTCTGCTGGCTGGGGGAGACATCTACCAACTATCACATGAGGACATAAAGACTGTTTTTAGAAACCATTCTAGAGTAGCTAGAAAGAAAGGTAGGGGGAGTCAACCCATAGCCAGTACCTCCTCTTCCAATTCATCCATTAAAGGTGAAATTGGAAACATGCTGGAAGACATCAAAAGTGAGATATTACAGACTCTTGCCATGCAAATGGATACTTTTCATATCAAAAGAAAATAAGAGGAAGCAGAGAGGGTTTTGGCCGTCTTTTGTCCTAGATGCACCAGGAGGCATCCTAGGACAATTTTCCATTGAACTCTATAGATGTTTGTTCAGTCTGTGAAGAAGATCATTCGACAGATAAGTGCCCTTCCTTGCCTGGACTTAAAGCTGTATACCAAAGGGCCGAAGGAGCCACTGAACCACTCTATTTCATGAACCAAAGGAGGCCACATGGACCTAGACCATACAAGCAGGGGATGCAAGGGAGATCTCAGGCATACTACAACCCCAACCAAGTCACTTCCATACCTTCTTAGGGCCCTCCTGCTCATCCTTCCTGGTCCACACCTCCTCCTTGGTCCTTCCCATTTCAATATCATGCCCAACCAACCACTCATTCATTTCAATCCTATGTTTAGCTGCAACCTCACTGGAATGCATCTCATCATGGGTGGATGCCCCAGTACAACTCTCCTCTCCCTCTTTTGCCACCACCACCTGCTCAACCACAACCATTACCTTCTGCTCCACCAAGGTAACCCCAAATTCCTGCCCAACTGAACATGAACCCGAGCAACAGATAGGCTCAGCAAGTATATAGTGGGGAACCATCATGCCTAACTTATTCTGTGGAGATTTAGGAGATTAGCCTGCGATCTGGGAAGGTTCTCCCAGATAGCCAGCCTCCACCTAGGGAGGTTGAGGAAGAGAAAGAGGAAAGTGAACATAAAGAAATTCCACTCTTTCCAGAGAGACTATTCAGGACAACACAGCCTACCCCAGAAGAAGCTAAACTTTTGGGAGAATTGAAACAGTTATGTGTGAAGATACCACTTCTCCAAGCCATGAAATATGTGGCTATCTACAATAGGTTGATCAAAGAGAAGTGCTTTAGGCATCCAGGAAGGCGTAAGAGAGATGCCCCAACCATCAATGTCATAGGATAATTGCCTGACATAATGTTGGGGCAGGTAATCTGTCTGAAATATCTTGACCCTAGAAACCCAGTAGTTGATGTCCACATCAATTGCACCATGATCCCACATACCTTGATTGATTTGGGAGCTACCATTAATGTGATGACAAAGGACACAATGCTCAAACTTAACCTCTAGGGCTCCTTGAGGAAGACCATGACAGGTCTGCAGCTAGCATACCTCTCCACCATGACCCCTGAAGGGATTGTGTAAGATGTGATGGTAACCATTGATTCTTGGGAGTACCCTGTTGATTTCTTAGTTCTCCATCCGAAGGCAAAGCTCACTGGGTATGCTCTCATCGTGGGAAAACCTTGGTTGGCTACTTCCAATGCCTAGCTGTCGAGCTGGGAACATGACCATCAAGAATGGGCATATGTCCAAGTAGTTAATCCTATACCCTCCCTCCTAACGCTTGCTAGAACATGATCTACCTCTCTAGTTGGAGGAGGAGGATGAGGATGAGGTCTATTCTACACCACTTTATGCATTAGAAACTACCATGGGGGGAAACTGGAAGATGGGGATGATATGATTGAAAATTTGATTCAAAATACCCCCTGGTGTCTTACCATTACAGGACATAGTGATAGAAACCCAAAAAACCCCCTTAACTGATCTCTGTGTGGCTAACTCGACCTCTCTCCATGTTAAGAATATAGAGTTTGGACCAGAAAGAACCTTGAAAACCAATCCATCCCTATCCATTTCCCAAGAGAAGGAGTTGTGCAACTTATTGAGAAAACATTTAGATGCCTTCGCCTAGAGTTATAAGGAGATGAAGGGATTGCAACCTTCAGTATGTACTCATCCTATATACATTAAGGAAGATTGAAAACCAGTTAGACAGGGTAAAAGGAGGATGAATCCAGCACTTAAAGGCATTGCTAAGGAAGAATTGCAAAAATTACTTAATGTAGGATTCATCTACCCCATTTGTGACAGTGAATGGGTCTCTCCTTTGGTGATAGTGCCAAAGAAAAATGGCAAGTGGAGAATCTATCGGGAATTGAACAAAGACACTAGAAAGGACCATTTTCCTTTGCCTTTCATAGATCAAGTGTTAGATGGTCTGGCGAGAAAAAAGTATTTCTCCTTCCTAGATGGGTTTAGCGGGTACAATCAGATTCAAATCAGCCCGGGAGACCAAGATAAGACCACTTTTACTTGTCCTTGGGGTACCTCTACATACCGGGTCCTTCCTTTTGGTTTGTGCAACACTCCAGCCATCTTCCAGAGAGCGGTATTAAGTATATTTTCTGAACTGGTTCATGATGCAGTGGAAATAGATATGGATGATTTTACTCCTTATCGTTCTGACTTTGAGGAAGCTTTATCTAACCTAGGAAAAGTTCTAGACAAATATATTGAGATGAACCTATCCCTCAGACCAGAAAAATGTGAATTTTTGATGACCGAAGGGACCATGTTAGGTCATGCAATATCTCAACTAGGACTGCAGGTGGACCCCAACAAGATTGCCATCATCCAAATGGTCCCACCTCCTAAAAAAGTGAGAGATGTCAAAAGTTTCCTAGGCTTAGCTGGATATTACAAAAGATTCATTAAATATTTCAATAAGCTAGCCTCTCCTTTGTTTGGCCTTTTAGGCAAAGATGTTGAGTTCATATGGTCTGAAAACTGTCAAGAAGCCCTAGATACCGTGAAGAGCAAGTTAGTAACTACCCCAATTCTCATAGGCCCAAAATGGGCCCTACCCTTTCACATTCACACAGATGCCTTTAACAAAGCAATAGGAGCAGCCTTAGGACAAATTGATGAAAATTCACCTTATGCCATATACTATATAATCAAAAATTTGTCAAAGGTAGAGTTAAACTACACAGTGACCGAGAAGGAACTCCTACCTGTTGTGCATTCTTTAAACAAATTCAGACATTATATCATAGGCTATCAAACCTTCGTGCACACTGATCATGCTACAATTAGATATTTAATGAACAAACCAGATGTAAATGCTCGCATTATTAGATGGTTGCTTCTATTACAACAGTTTGATTTGAGCATTATTGATAAGCCTGGTAAAGAAAATGTTTTTGCTGACTTTTTGTCTATAGTAAATTTTCCTGCAGGTGAAGAAGGAATGGTGGATGACCAAATTCCAGATGAACATCTATTTTCTATTTCAGTACTCTCTCCATGGTTTGCTGATATAACAAACTACATGGTTTTAGCACAGTTTCCACCACACCTGTCCTCAAAATAGAAGGGAAAGATAGTAAGGAAAAGCGCCCCTTTCACCTAGATTGGGGGTAATCTCTTCAAACTTGGCCCAAATCAGATCTTTAGAGGATGTGTCACGGAGGAGGAAGTCTTTGACATTCTCCTAATCTATCATGATGGGCCTTATGGAGGTAATTTTGCAGCAAAGAGAATTGCCTTCAAAATATTGCAAGTAGGCTACTATTGGCCCACTCTTCATCAAGATGTGAGGAGATACACCAGCCAATGTGATCAGTGTCATAGGATGGGGAAACCTACTCCAAAGGATGAGATGCCCATGCAACCTCAAGTGACCTTTGAGCCATCTGAGAAGTGGGGCATGGACTTTGTGGGTCCTATCAGCCCTCCCTCAAGACAGAAGCAATACATCATTATGTGCACCGATCACCTAAAAAAGTGGGCAGAAAAAAAAGCAATCACAGTAGCAACAGAGGGAAAAGTAGCTGAGTTTTTAGAGAAAACATATTCTACAAGTTCGGGTATCCAAGAGAATTGGTCACAGATCAAGGCAGTCAGTTCACATCCAATTTGATTGAAGACCTGCTAGCACATCATAAAATCAAGCATAGGACTTCCACCCCTTACCATCCACAAGCCAATGGGCAGGTGGCATCCACAAGCCAATGGGTAGGTGGAAGTCACTAATAGAGCTTTGGAAGGAATTCTGACCAAGGTAGTGAGCAGCAGCAGGAAAATATTGGGCAGAGAGATTAGTTGAGACCACCTGGGCCTACAACACAAAATGGAAGACCACCACAGGGTTCAGACCCTATGAACTGGTCTATGGGAAGAAGGTTTTTCTGTTAATAGAATTTAACTTCAATACAGTAAGGATGGCAGCTCAGCTGGACCTCGACCTCAGCCATGGACAAAATGAAAGATTACTCAGGCTCAATGGATTGGATAAATAAAGATTGTAGGCCCTTCTCCAGACAGAGGTAGTTCAGCTTCAGAGGAAGATATGGCATGACAAAAATATCAAGGAGAAGCAATTCCAAGAAGGAGATTGGGCAGTGCTCTATGATTCAAGGTATAAAGACTTTAAAGGCAAGCTGAGGACAAGATGGCTGGGACCCTACACTGTTGAAAAATTCAATGACAATGGTTCAGTCCTGATCAGAACCATTGATGATGAAGCCATCCCCATGCTTCTTAGTGGAAATCAGTTGAAAATTTACAAGAAGCCCCTCTCCAAGTGAGAGTTCATTCAAGATTTGAAAAAGAAAGTGATTGTAGTGGAGCATGTCTTAGCTTCCACTTCACCCACTCACTAAAGGATAAAAAAGAAAAGAAAAAATAAGGACTCAAGTGAAAACCTCCATAAGGCGCTTGAAGTCCCATCATTGGGTTGAAAACCTCTCCTGAGGTAGCACAGTGATGTCAAAAAAAGAAAAAAAAAAAGAAAAAAGAGAATAAGATCCCTGGGTGAAAACCTCCCTTGGAGGCACCCAGGGTAGGCAATTAGGGTGAAAACCTCCATGAGGCACCCTAGTTGTTTTAAAAAAAAAAAAAAAAAAGAGAAAAAAGAAAAAGAAAACTGAATTTTAATGTGCATTGCAGGTTTGCAGGAGGACCACAAAGAGCAAGAGGAGATGCCACAGAGCCCTGACATTCACACCAACACCTATTTCATCTCCTCCACACTCTTCTCCATCATTTCTGACCTTTCTTCCGGCCCACTAAGTTTTTTTTGGAAACTGTGTGTTCTACAAGAGGCTCTCTTTTTTCTACAGGAGGCTCTTGTAGGAATTACAGAGAGCCAGAAATGGTTGCAAAAAGCAGTTTGAGGGGCTAGGAAGCTCCATGAAGACATATGAACCCTCCTACAACTATCAACCCACCTTTCCATCCATTCCACACCTACATCACATCATCATCATCATCTTTTCTTCCTGTCCCAGAAAAATACAGAAAAAATAGTTTTTAGTAAAAAGAGAAAAAAAACTAAAATAAGAAAGGAAACAGCACCTCAAATATCACCTGCAGCTTACCTGTTACCTCTCCATCTCCATGAACATCTCTGGTATCATCCTCATATCCCACAGTATAGAAATAATCTGGAATTTCAAAGGGAGAAGCAGCTACAGGTGCTCCTGTAGGAATTCATGTAGCAGCTGATCCCATTAAAATCAAGCCACAACAGAAAAAGAAGTGCAGCAATGAGGATTGAAGGAGACATCTGAAGCTTAGATCTAGCTATAGGATACCTGCACAAGACAAATAGCCACACATCAGAAATCAGAGAGCATACAACAAGGGAAACACAGGCGTGCAGTAGTAGAAGGAGCCAAAATACCTTGCAGCACATACATTCGACTCACAAGTAGGTGACTAACCTGCTCCTCTATTTTCATTTGTGTAATTGAAAGATATGCATGAGTAACGAGATGGTTGAGGTTGAATGAGGAAAAGGTGGCCAGTTAACTGGGCCACCTTCATCTAGTTCACTGCACTCATCCGAAGATGTCACCCACACGTGTGCATAGTCAACTCAGAGAAAGATACCAAGGACAGGTAGTGGAGGGTATGTAAACTCCAATGCAATAAAGAGAGGTGATTGTGGAAAGGAACCATGATGGCAAGGTAGGTGGGGACCAATGGTCCAAATATGGCCAATGTACATTTTTTCCAGCTCACCCCCATCATCGGAAATTTCTAAGAGAAATAATAAGTACTCCTCCTCGAGCACTCTCACCACCTTTTCCCGCATTCTCTCCTCGTAAACTTAGCCGCAGCAAATTCCTTGTCACCCCACAGGCTCAAAACCATCATTTTCCATAGATCTCACCCATCCTCCTGCTCTTGGCGTTGTCTACAGGAGCACTTACAGGTTTTACAAGAGCACCTACAAGCAATTCTACAGGACGGGTAGTGAGTTGTTTTTAAGAAGAAAACATGGGCTTTTTGCTCAATTTCTAGCTTGAGGAGGTAGATTCCATGCATACCCACCTTGATTATCAATATGTGCAAGGAATGATATCATTTTAAGGAGGAATTGAATCCATAGAAGAAGAGGAATTACATAAAAAAAATTGCCTGTGTTCTTACAAAAAAAAACATAGTTTTCCTATGTTTTCCTGTTTTCTTCTAAATGCTTCTCTCCATCTCTACATTTGGTGTTCAAAAGGGGTATAATCATAGTGACAGGAGAATTCATGAGGAAGGATTCCACTAATTTAACTAGTCTCCATGAACATCCCCAATTAGTAGCCATATTCACAAGGGCAAATTAGATGACCTTTTTTGAGAAATTTTGAGGGTTTGATGAGGAAATTGCTTAGGAATTTGCCCTTTCTTTAGTCCCTCACTGAAGAACCCATGCCACTGTCACTTTTAGAAGTCTTTCCATGGAAATAAGCCCAGAATTTATTAGTAGGGTTACTACCCTTCCTCTTGGATTACCTTGGAGCAAAGATGAAAAACCAATTGGACAGGCTGCCAAGAAAAACTTCTTCCAAAAGAATGAACATCCTGTAGAAGATAAACATGGCATTAGAAGGACAAGAATAACCTACCCTTTCGATGAGGTTAGTTATCAAATCATTAAATATATTTCCTATGAGGGGAGGTATAACATAGTCTATGGCTACCATTTTAGAACCCTTCGTGAGCTGAGATATGGCATGGACACTCCAACACCCCAGAAACTCAGCATCCCCTATTTCCTCCTTTAGTCCCTCATAGACTCCAGCATTAAGTTTAAGGTAGGGAGTCCAGATCAGCTGGCTCACCATGGGTTAATCAAAATTTTGGTGGGAGAAGCCCTCCATACATTCACAATCCCTATAGCATGGGAAGTCTTTAGAAAAATGACAGCAGAAGATGACATAAAGGCTCTCACGTGTGATATCAGTCCTTCTGACAGTGATGAAAAAGAGCAGAAAGGGGGAGAAGGTGAAGCAACTGATGACTCAACAAGAGAAGAAAGGGAGGAGGAAGAAACTAAGATAGAAGAGGAGAAGGATGAAGAGACAGAAAAGGAAGAAACAGAGCAAACAAATATTGAAAAGGAGGTAGAAGGGGGAGAAAAAGAGGCAACTAAGGAAAAACAAATAGAAGGGTCCCCTAAGACCCTAAAAAGGGAGGAAACAACTGCCCTCACAGCCCTGAGAACTCCAATTAAGCCAAAAGGAAAGAGAAAAAGGTAGGCCTCCATGTATTTCAAGGCCAGGAAAAGCACAAGGATAAAATCAGGGAAACCCCAACCATCTTCAGCAGTGCCCATTACAATTGAAGGTTCACCCACTATCAAAGAGGAAGAATCTCCCTATAAAACCCCTATCACATATGAAAGAGGGACTCCTAGATCTTCCACCCTGAAGTAAAAGTTGTAACTACAGGACCCAAAAGCAGTCCTACAGGAGGCATAGACAGTTCTACAGGAGACACTGTCAAGGCTATAGGAGACCTAACAACTTGAGAAAAAAATGGAAGATTAGCCAAAGGGGAAGGAGGAAGCTACATAGCCACAAGAACCTGATCTCCAACCCAATATTGCCTCCTATTACCATCTTCTTGGAGGAGGAAGGATAATTCCACAAGCATTTGTAATCCCACTTTTCTTTGAATTAGAAAATGGAAGAATAACGACACATAGGTGGATGCAAATAGCCAAATCCAAGGGAGCTTATGATGTTGGCCACATGGAGAACATGCTTAGAAAAATTGATGCAGACAGGGCCTGCAAACCCCAGAATCTTTCCTGGTCTATGCATATACAAATGCATCATCATAACTATCCAATAAAACCCCATATTAAGACAATTATCACCCACTGGAAATCTTAATTAATATGCGGAAGCTTATATTTCAATTTCTGGTAATTTCCTCTGTATCATTTTCATGTGGAAGCTTTTCAATCATAAAATCATCACATAAATGGAAGCTATTCTAAAAGCCAAACTCTTTCACACTAAGGTTCCTTTACGAAGGGAACCCATGCCCGATCATGATATGAAACCATACATTCAGCAATCACCTTTTCAAAAGATAGGTTTTAGAATCCACTCACAAGTTTCCACTCTAATATTCAATGAATGAAATTAAACATACATTGCCCTTGGCTTATTGAATTAGATTCATCATCCACCAAAGCACCTTATGCAACTCATTATTTTATCATTTATTGATACAATGGATTCTCTCCACACTAAGGATTGACTCCATTTCCTTTTGGAATCAAATTCATTTCAATACTTCCAATAAACTGTGTGAATTCCTGCATGGTTTCCTACACGCAAACTCAATGAAATTCTGAACAGATTCCAACAAAAAAACCTCTGCGCCCTTATGAAGCTCTATGCTTCATATTCACTATGCGTTCTATATTATTGTTTAAAATACTACTCATTAAAACCACAGATTAACTCAACTCTCTCTTTCAACATCTGATCAAAATTACTGCGAATTCACCTTACAACTCACGACTCTCCCATCAATCAATTTCCACCTACAACTTAATAAACATATAAACATATAAAAATCTGTCTTGGATATCATAATGCTGGCTATTTCTGCAATTTATCCACGATTTGACATACCAGAACCCGCATCTACCATAAGGAGATCCACGTATTCAATTATCACTCCACCACCAAGCGCCATTGCCTCCTCAATCCTTCAACGCTCTGCCGCATTTCACAGTTACAAACCCCTCTGCGCGCAGGTCACAGCTACGATCATTATACATCATCGCGCAGTTAATACAACAGTTGGATTTGCATTTAAAAATAACTGTTCACACATATTCAAACCAGCTCAGCGCCTTCCATAAAGTCGACTCTCCAAGTTTCGTTACATCGTCCTCTTGCACGCAGAACCTGTCACTTAATAACTGTAAACGGATTCAATCAAATAGATACAAAAAGCCTTGCACGCAGAACCTGTCACTCAATAATTATGAACTGATCACATCGATACAAAAAGTGTTCCACTGCTTTTCTACCGTGCTAGTAAATTGATTCAACGTTGTCCAGACCAGCGTGACTCATACATGTAGCAGAATCAAACACATTCATTTTCTATTAAAAACACAGCTCTTTAAACTCAAACCTTCTAGGTTTCTTATGAAGCTCATGACTTCATATTCACTGGCGCTCTCTTCCTTTCGTTGTTGTCAATCAACTACAGATCGATATTAAAACAACCATTCATTCGACCAATATAATTTAACAATTATCATGCTGAGATTAATAACTTATATGCAGAGCTATATATTAGGATTTGAAAGTTCAATTTCAATTTTCCTCATAATCTTTGATCTTACTCAGGTTCATTGAACTATCATCAAATGTCCATATGCACACTCTTATTCCAAATCATAGCATTTAAATACCCAATTTATAAATTCACCAATAAACTCTGAAACACACTTATCATGTTAACAAAAAAAATACTTACAAACTGTTCTTCCTGGCCAGATATTCAACAGCTGTGACCATTACAATTTACCCATAGGCTTACAACCTTGGCTATTCAAAACCTGCTCTCTACCACTCTCCCTCGCTCCAACTATTCAAGTGTATTTTTCTTCACAAAAACCACTCATATTTATACACAAATAATGCATTTAATTCACTCAAAATATCTCTCCACCTAATCCTCAACTAATCCCATACATAGAAATCCCAATCCCAAATTTTGCTCCTAAACTATTTCTCTCATATCCTTTTAGTTATTAAAAGAATATTTACGTAATCCTCACTTTTCATAATTATCTCCTATCTTATTAAAAATAACAAATTAATTAATAAAATATTAAAAATTGTCACATCACCCTTTTATCACATATTTACAAATGAAAAAATGGTCTTGATGCTCCTGCATCAGACTCCCAACGTTGAAACTAAACATGATTGCCTGATCATGTGTTCAGATCTGTGTATGCCTGGATCCCATATATTGTGTTGTAACTTTCCACTTGCCACTGCTTCTTTCTGATGTTCTTCTCTAGGTTTCCACCCTTTATGCTGCATCGCTCCACTAACTAGGCTTTCACAATATTCTGTTGTCTTCCTTTTGCTGCTTTCCTTTTGTTTTACTACTGCTGGCCTCTTCCAGGATACTTTCATCATCATCCGCCTCATCAGTTCAATTTCTTTGTCTAACAGATTTTCTCCAGCATCTTCAATAAGACCTGTACTCACAAAACAATTGTTAGAATGAAAAACATAAGGCATCAGTGCCCCCATAGATATTGTTGTTGTCAATGTTGCCTCAGCTGCCACCATAAATGTCGCCCCACATGTTGTTGCCTCCCAAACATCCTGCCCCTCTGCAACATTCTTTTGCTCGTCATCTGCAATTTCATCTAGAACTTCTTTCTTTGGTTCAAATGTCTCGAGCAAACATTTCAGCATTTCATCAACATGCTGCAATTTAACTCCAGCATAACCTCCATCTTCCTCTTCAAAAATCTTCAGTAATTGTCCATAATGATCTTGATTGATTCTAGCAATCAAATCAAGTTCTTCCAACACTGTAGCTTCATCCTCTATCACTATAGCAGTTCCAAAATTTTGTCCACCAGTCTTCTCTTGGCTATACAAATAAGCCAACTTTTCCTTGTCACCCATAGTAACAAGCCTCTGCATATGAGACATTATGGTCTCATCTTCTTTCTGCAACTGTTCACCTCTTTCCAAGTCAATTCCAAATGATGGACTATCTTCTACATCACCTGTAAACACAATCAAATTGTCAGCTTCAAAATCACAAGGCCCAATGGTCTCACTTGTTGATTCAGTCATCCTCAGCTCCAAGTCTTTTTCAAGACTTAGAAAATCTTCACTGGCTTTCTCCTCAATTTCCTCTGGCAACACTTCAGTATGCTGCTCTAAGTTTTTTCCCAACTCCTTTGTCAGCACATCAGTATGTTGATTTGTATTTACCATCAGATTGCCAGCTAGTCTCACCTTCTTACCATCTTTTGCTTCATGATTGTCCTTCATGAAAACTTCCCTGCCTTGCTTCCTCAGCAAATTAACCTGTGCATAAGTCCTCTGTCTCTCCAATTCTCTTCTCTGAAGATCTAGTTTCCTATACAATTTAACAATTTCATTAGGATTAGAACTCAGAAACTTCACACAATATTCCATACCTTCACCAGCTCTTGACCAATCATTAGCTGGTATTTCTCTCTCTACACCAAGATTCTGATTAGACTCCTTTGTCTTCATTTCCTCCTGAGATCTTGCTATCTCACCATTGATCTGAACAGACTTCAAATTCAACTCTTCTTGAACAAACTCTAAAGCTTGCTCGTCTTCCTGTGCTATACCCGCAAACATACACAACTTATTAGTTTTAAAACCACAAGACTTTTCAGTCTCGACTGCTTCCTTCAGCACTTCCCTTTGATCAGATCTGCATGTGGAATCTTCAAATTCCATCTCTGGCTCAAGAACTCTAAGTTCCTTCTTCAATAAGGCAACCACAATCTGCCTCAACTTCATCTGCAATGGTTTCCAAATCACTCTCTTTCCCTTCAGTGGAAAGATCCATCCTCTATTCTGGTTTTCCTGCTCTTGCAGCCATTCTTCTAGTACCTGCAATTGTACTTTCATTACTGCAAACTCTCTTTCTCTAACCTCATCAGTCATCTCACCTATGTGGCATTCCTCTGAACCTTTTCTCTGATCCTCCATGATCATTTCTTTCATCAGTTGTTCGTTCACAATGAGTTGCACTAGCCTCTGCAACAACAAGCTCTCCTGCTGCAACCGCTTACCTCACCAAGCTCTCCTCACCCAGTCTTTTGGTAAGTACTGGTTCACTGCCTCTGGAACCTCTTGAGTATACTCCTCTACTCTATCTCTAGGCTATCTCTTCAACTCACTTTTCTCTTCAAGACACTACAATTGTCCTCCCTATCTAGCCTTCAGCTGAATTTCAAGTTCACTCCCATCATCTTCTCTGCAACCATAAACTTCAATAATAAATTTCAAATAAAAAAAATCATCTCACCTTTAAGATCCTTCATGATCTTGTCTTCTTTCCACTTCTGCAATCTTCTTCACTACATTTTTGTAGCTTGCATATCAAATTTAAAAATCTGATCTTCCTTTCAATCATTTATCACGCATTCAAAGAAACACACATCAGTTCTCAACTGTACTAAAAAAAAACAAACGTCTTCAACAGAGCATTCCAGCTCTGATACCAAAAATGATGCAGACAGGGCCTGAAAACCACAAAATCTTTCATGTTCTATGCATATACAAATGCATCATCATAATTTTCCAATAAAACCCCATATTAAGACAATTTTCACCCACTGGAAATCTTAATTAATATGCAGAAGCTTATATTTCAATTTCTGGTAATTTCTTCTGTATCATTTTCATGTGGAAGCTTTTCAATCAGAAAATCATCACATAAATGGAAGCTATTCTAAAAGCCAAACTCTTTCACACTAAGGTTCCTTTATGAAGGGAACCCATGCCTGATCATGATATGAAACCATACATTCAACAATCACCTTTTCAAAAGATAGGCTTTAGAATCCACTCACAAGTTTCCACTCTAATATTCAATGAATGAAATTAAACATACATTGCCCTTGACTTATTGAATTAGATTCATCATTCACCAAAGCACCTTATACAACTCATTATTTTATCATTTATTGATACAATGGATTCTCTCCACACTAAGGATTGACTCCATTTCGTTTTGGAATCAAATTCATTTCAACGCTTCTAATAAACTGTGTGAATTCCTGCACGGTTTCCTACACGCAAACTCAATCAAATTCTTAACAGATTCCAACAAAAAAAATGTCTGCACCCTTATGAAGCTCTACGCTTCATATTCACTATGTGCTCTATATTATTTTTTAAAACACTACTCATTAAAACCACGGATTAACTCAACTCTCTTTCAACATCTGATCAAAATTACTGTGAATTCACCTTACAACTCACGATTCTCCCATCAATTGATTTCCACCCGCAACTTAATAAACATTCAAACATATAAAATGCAGTCTTGGATATCATAATGCTGGCTATTTCTGCAATTTATCCACGATTTGACATACCAGAACCCGCATCTACCATAAGGAGATCCACGTATTCAATTATCACTCCACCACCAAACGCCATTGCCTCCTCAATCCTTCAACGCTCTGCCGCATTTCATAGTTACAAACCCCTCCGCACGCAGGTCACAACTATGACCCATATGATGTCGACTGACATCATTATACATCATCGCGCAGTTAATACAACAGTTGGATTTGCATTCAAAAATAACTGTTCACACATATTCAAACCAGCTTAGCGCCTTCCATAAAGTCGACTCTCCAAGTTTCGTTACATCGTCCTCTTGCATGCAGAACCTATCACTTAATAACTGTAAATGGATTCAATCAAATAGATACAAAAAGCCTTGCACGCAGAACCTGTCACTCAATAATTATGAACTGATCACATCAATACAAAAAGCGTTCCACTGCTTTTCTACTGTGCTAGTAAATTGATTCAATGTTGTCCATACCAGTGTGACTCATACATGTAGCAGAATCAAACACTTTCATTTTCTATTAAAAACATAGCTCTTTAAACTCGAACCTTCTAGGTTTCTTATGAAGCTCATGACTTCATATTCACTGGCGCTCTCTTCCTTTCGTTGCTGTCAACCAACTACAGATTGATATTAAAACAACCATTCATTCGACCAACAATTATCATGCCGAGATTAATAGCTTATCTGCAGAGCTGTATATCAGGATTTCAAAGTTCAATTTCAATTTTTCTCATAATCTTTGATCTTACTCAGCTTCATTGTATTATCATCAAATGTCCATATGTGCACTCTTACTCCAAATCACAACATTTAAATATCCAATCTATAAATTCACTAATAAACTCTGAAACACACTTATCATGTTAACAACAAAAATACTTACAAACTGTTCTTCCTGGCCAGATATTCAATAGTTGTGGCCCTTACAATTTGCCCAAAGGCTTACAGCCTTGGCTGTTCAAAACCTGCTCTCTACCACTCTCCCTCTCTCCAACTATTCAAGTGTATTTTTCTTCACAAAAACCACTCTTATTTATACACAAATAATGCATTTAATTCACTCAAAATATCTCTCCACCTAATCCTCAACTAATTTCATACATAGAAATCCTAATCCCAAATTTTGCTCCTAAACTATTTCTCTTATATCCTTTTATTTATTAAAAGAATATTTACATAATCCTCACTTTTCATAATTATCTCCTATCTTATTAAAAATAACAAATTAATTAATAAAATATTAAAAATTGTCACACCCCCCTTTTATCACATATTTACAAATGAAAAAATGGTCTTGATGCTCCTGCATCAAAAATGGGTAGGGAGTTAATTGTTGTTAGACATAGGGAGGCAATTGCAAGAAGCCAACTCCAAACTAAAAATGAATTGCTAAGAAGGCAGCTAAAGGAGAAAGAAACCCTGACGGCATGTATGGCTAGCTTATCCATGTAGGCACTACAATGTAGAACACCAACAAAATCCTATGGATTATACCTCAAGGACCAATGGTTACAATTTCATATCAAGAGTTTGGCACAATGAGGCATAATGCCTTTTCAAGATTACAGACAATTTATGGACCTATGTGACTAAAGCATAGCAGAAGATAAGGCAAAAATGGCAGAATTTTACCTGCATAATATGGCCCTCACAAACATGAATGTGTGGGACCCCAATGCTAGGCTAGTGGACCTACAACTAATGGCCATGGCTTCCTGGATGAACTATGAAGAGTTAAGGGCAATTGAAGTAAAAAGGTTGATGATTAGAGAGTAGAATGACCCACTAATGGTCAGCGCTGAGCCATCAGATCCCATGGCTGTCATCATCACACACCAGCTGCTTACAAATAATCCTCAAATTTCCCCTAGATATATAAGTGATCAAGCACAAGCCATTGCACTTTTTGAGGACATGGAAAGGTTACTTGGGGATGACTGTGTGTATGCATGTATGAGGAGATGGAACACCTTACCACACAGTCTGAATATTAGGGGATATCATTCCCAATGAGGATGAAGGAGGCACTAAGAAGAGTGCCAATCTACAAGCACTCAATGCAGAGGCTGCATGTCAATTAGATTGGGCTCAAACTGAGTCCATCACTGCTATTAGGCATGCTAGAATGGAGAACCAAAGAAGAAGAGCAAAGGCAATGGGAAGAGATAGACAAGAAATAATGCTTCTATGACAAGGAAGAGGAAACAACATCAGAAGCTTGGGATGCTAGAGAGGCCACCAGGGTCATCCAAGATGAGGAGATGGACTAAGTTGCTCAGAGGATGAGCAACACCTTCAGTAGGGGGGTGATGATGAGGCCCATAAATGGGTAATTATATAGGGTCATTTTGACTCCTAACATAGTTAAATCAAACCATTCTCTTAGCTTATTGCATGTTTTTTTATTGGAGTGAGTTGAGTTAGTTATGATGCCATGAGGTATAATATGTGTTTAATGTCGATTTTTGTTGAATTTTGAAGACAAAGTAAAAGATTCAATGGACAATTGGGAGAAATAATTCGAAGTGGACAAAGGAGAGAATTTATAGGAGGGAATCCCCATCATTTATTACTCCCCAGTTTGAATTCCCCTTCATGCAGCTTGGAGGACAAACAACCAAATCAATGCACTAGGAGGCAGTCGAGAAAGTGGAGGATAACTTGTGTTTATCTCAAGTTTTGGGAGCCAAACCTCCCTGATTTTAAGGAAGATATTGGGAGCTTCAGTTGTATAAGTAGAGAGGCATAGGGCCTCACTAGGGTCGAATTTTTTTTGGATTCTTGTTGTACATTTTCTATTGTAAAACTCTGCTCAACTTCGAGCTTACTTTTGGTGATAGTTTCATGTAATCCTCTTACTATTTTGATAATAAATATGAGATCCTTTTTGAGCTAGCACTGAGTTACCTCAAAGTACTGAAGCTCTTGGGTTAGGGCCCAATCCAAGTAGCCAAGCTCCTCTTGTTTTTATTCATATGCTTTGTTTCAATTTATGGATTAGTTGTTGTTAGATGAATTTATTTCTTGGTTAAGAATAGGTTGATTTTGGTGATTTAGAAGGTTGTTTCCATTTTTGTTTTCTATAGAAGGTTAAGCAGTGATAGAAACAAGATTCAAAAGGCTAGCAACAGTTCCTTGGCCTCTTTTCCTCCCTTTGGGGCCATGAACTGAGGCAAAGACCCTCTTGCTACCCCCAAAACACAGATTTTCCTTCTCCATAGGATTTCTAGTGTTTGCAGTTGTTAGAGGGTTAATGTTTTTCTTTAGATCTCTTCCACCATGCTCATTTATATCTTTGCAATAAGTCTTATTCCATGCTTTTTCTTCTTGTACCATTTTTCAGCATTTACTTCCATAGCTCATAATTTAGACTAGCTTGATGCAAAATTATGTTTTTTTTTTTATGTAGTCATTTCCCTGCTTGCTTGATCTCATTGGTAGTTCTTTTGCAGTAGATCTCTTCTCATAGTAGGTCAGCCTGTTATCACAAAATCGTGTACTAAGGGCTGCTACTTAGCAAGATCTCATGCAACTATTTCAAACCAGGCTTTAGACTAAGGCTTAGCCTCCTTAGTCAGAGAGGGCTCTCTCACAGATTTTTGATATGGATTAATAACAAGAAAAGATGGCTAACTCTTCAAACAGTACATGAAAATAAGCTGGTTGGAACAACAAAATAACACTTCTTCCATTGGGCTCATGGAGTCAAACACCTCTGCAGTAAACTATAAACTACTCAATCATGGAAGCCAAGGCATATAATGTTTAAACACTCAGAACATTTCTCAAAAAGAACCTCAACTCATAAACATACACAGGAAGTCTGAGCACTAGGTGAATTCAGAGTGATTGCATGTCTATTGAGCTGTAAAACAGAAAGGATAAAGACAAACCACATATATTCTGAGCTTTTGAACACAAGATGAATCTTGGGAAGAAAAAGTAATCTTTCTATTACTATCAAAAGTCTTTTACATTAGCCAATATAAAAACTCTGTTTCTTTTAGAAATCTCCAACCCGACTTACATCAGAGTTTCTCCTATATATAGGAAAACAAAACTAAAACTACCTTGAGTCTCCTCCTCCAGCATGAGGGGAGCTCGATGGTCTATCATTAACTAACCTTATCTATTTTTAAACAAACTTATTAAATACATAAAGTATTGTGCTGTAAATACATAGAGTCCTAATCACATTGGAATTCTAACTCTATCTCCTCGTATGCATGATGCCTTTCTTGAGCTTTGACACCTGTACATTTTTTGTTGTGGCCGAGATATGTTGGAGGAGCATTCACTAAACGAGCTGGCCTTGGATACTAGCTGTGTAGATGGCTCATTAATTAGTAAAGATGAGTGCCCTGTTTTCACGGTCCCTGTCTTCCATTATTCTTTACTACTTAAAGACCACGCTCCCAGCTCTTTAATTCTTCAATAACAACACATAACACCATATGCCTCATGATCTGGATGCCTTGTGGACTGAACAAGTGTACAAACCAAAAATTCCGGTAACCCTACCAGAACCCTAGTAATTCGGTCATAAAGTATCTTTAAGAGAACTTTAGCAAAAAACAAAATATTTCACCTTTCCTCCAAAACTCACACCTGTCACTATTTGAATTGCTATGATAGCCTTGTATGGTCTCCCTCCTATCCTCGAGGCATTCCTTTCAAAATTCGCTGACCTCATCATCAAATTCATTGTTTTCTTATAAAACAGCGTCTACAACAGTTTTGTAGCGCGCTACGAAACTGCTGTTTTTGTCAAAACAGAACATATTTATCTTGAAGCACTTTCTGCTTAAACTCATGATTTCTTCAAACATTTTGTACAGGTGTTAAGGACCTAAATAGTTTCAAAATGATGGAGCTTAAACCAAAATTTATCAAAACTTGAAAAGCACCTTTCCTTTTAAATCAGTGAGCTAGTTTACCTAGCTTCTTCTTCAAACTGCTAACCTCTTTCTTCAAAGCCTTATTTTCTGATCTCAGGCTCATGTTCAGCTTTCTTATGATTTTTTCTTGCTTAAGTGCTGGTACCATCCACGAAAATACATCAGACCCCGAGTCAGCTTGACCCACTAGGCTTGTACTGCCTTTTAATACAACCCTTCTATAATTAGCATATCTCACTACATGTTCTCTAGAAACATTCTTTATCTGGGCCACTTCTTTCTGGGTTGTTCCTGCCTGGTTCCTGATAGCTATGACATTTCCTCGTTGGCTAATAATAACCTTTTTACTCTTGTCTTTACGCCTGGCTGCATGCACTGTTTTAGTCAAAACTTCAAGAAACTCTATACTGGGAATTTTTACAGCTGCCTCCTCTTTATGCACTTTCTCGGCCTCTTTCATTTGTCTTCTTGTAATTGGCCTCCGTGGCTTGAACACATATTCTTCACTAGGCTCCTCAAACCTTAACCTTTTCGAAGCCTTTGATTTCTTCATGCTCTCTGGTGAGGATTGGGTTAAGTCAATGTGCATTGGCTGCACTGGTTGGTCCTGCTCAAACTCTATTGGCTCAATCTGCACTGGCTGATCTTGTTCAAGCTCAATTGCCTCAAGTAAATCAGTTAAACTAGCTTTTGACATAGGACTTTCTTCAACAGCAATTGACTTGCCTTTCTCCTTGCTTAACTGACCTCTGGTTTTTACTCTTGATACCCTTTCAACTTCACTTGGTCCAGGTGCATCCTTCCTCTGTTTGACCTTCTCTTTTGATGATGATTGAGGTGTCTCCTTGACTATCAAGGGCTTCACTAGTTTCCTCAACTTGGTTTTGGACTTCTTCTGATCTTTCACCTCCTTTCTAAGCTCAGCAAGAGTAGGTTCTTCAATTGTTTCTTCTCTTTCCCTAACAGGCAATGGAGTGAGGCCTATCTTGCTCTGAAAGCCAGCCATAAAAATAAAGGAGTTCCAATCTTTACCAATCTTTTGCAAACCATCTAACACTAACAGCTTTACCAAACCATGGTGAAACAGCGATGTTTCACAGTCATCTTTTTTTAGTTGAATTTTATCACACATTTTACTGAGGCTTCTGAACAAGTAGAAAGGGATATCTATTGATGCTTTGCCTGTGAAATGTAACAAAAGTTTAAAATGATAGGAATAAACTTTGTTATACCTCCCTTCGCATGTTAAATATTTTTGGATGCATGTAAGGAGCAGTGCAAAATGTTCCTTCACGTAACTCCTTAGCACAGCCTTTGTGAGATCCTCATTTACATAAGGCTCCTTCAAGAATTCCTTACAGGGGCTCATATCGAATTTGAAATTTTTGAACCATTCATGTCCTCCTCTAGGAATCTCAGTCACATTAGAAATGGCTTCTGGAGATACAGGGAATTCTAGCATTGACACCTTAGAGTTTAAACCAGTAAAATTCAATGCAAAAGCTTTTGTTACCTCTGCGTGCCCTCCCTGCAACTTTTCACAAAACCTCCAGCAACCAGCATTTTTAAAAGCTCTTGCTACACCTTCATCCTTTAACGTAAGATCAAGCCCCTCCGGTTCTGTTCTTTGGCACCTACCGGATCGATGCTCCCTCTTCTCCATTTTACTTTGAAAACTTTCAGACAGAGAACTAACAGCAGCTTCAACTCAAAAGGCAACTTCGAACTTTGGAATGCAGGCTCGCTTGCAATCAGGTCCTTTTAAATGAAAACTCGGGCTCCTTTGCGATTCAATAGTCTTGTCATACAAGCAAGTCAATTTACCCACTAATAACAAATATCATGACACTACCATACATCATAAAATCACTTTGAATGATGTTTATGTGTGTGGTTCTGAACCTCATGGCGGAATGATGACCCATAATGACCTGGAGAGGACATCAACTGACAATATATGGACGGACCTAATGACTCATCCCCCCAGACTTGAAATTTCAAGAAAACGCGCTGCAAAATCCCCGAATCCCCGATTTCTTAGCGCAGACAGTTATAAATTAACAAAATGCGCTACGAAATGGCTGGTAAATGACACGCTACGAAAAGGCGGAAACATCATTGCGCTGCCAAATTGGCCAATCAGACTGCGCTGCGAAATTGCGAAAAGGACCAATGACGCAAACAAGACAAGACATGCCTTAAACAATTATGATGGAGGATGATTAACGGTTTTTTACAATGATTCAGATCAATACCTTTTTAAATCATAATCCCTAAGTGACACACATAGGACCATAACCATTTGACACACAATTTTTGACAATGAAAATTTTTTTTTGTTTGGGAAAACATTATGTACATGGACTGTAGTTCTAGGTGATAACACAGCCTATCGGCCAACACATTTTTTCCCTGATCCATGCCCTACAGGTCACCCAAAGTTCACCTCAAATCTTCCTTCGTTTTACGCATTTTTCCATAGGATTTCTTCCTCTCTCCCAATCATATTTCCCTCTCCTAGTGACCCTTGGTGTACCCTAGGCACCCTACCACATCATCCCAAAATTCATCTACCTTTTCCACCCACTCTCACACCTTCAAAACTACTCTCGGCATCCTCCTATAGACCTCGTGTAGACCTCTTGTAGATTCATTGCGTCCTCTTGTAGATTTTCCTGTAGGCTTTCTTTTGAAGGCCGAGTGTGGGAAAAGCTTCCAGAAGGCCACACAAGACCTCTTAGGCCCCATCTACACCATCCTACATCTCCTCAAACCCCAAATTCTCCCTTCAACACCACCTATTTGCTTCCGCCTTCACACACAATAAAATACATGCATGTGAATTTCACATAAAAATACAAAAAGATGTTTTTTGCTCATTTACTTCTTGGAATAGCTTGAGTAGATGTTGTTTAATTCCTTGATTAGGTAATGGCATTCATTTCATGGTTTTCATCATGCTTTCTGCAAAATTAGGATTAGTTGGTTAAGTAGGGTTTGCTAGGTTTACTTTACATTTCATTGTTTTTCCTTTATGTAATTAGAGTAGCCTCTATAGAGTAAGAATTCCTTTATTTCATCACATATAGAGCCTCTTCTGGAATCCATAGAAGTTGGCTTGAGGTGCTAGTGATCTTGCGCCAACTGACCAAGTGATAGCTTGCAGTAAGAACTAGTACTTGTGCATACAGCACCGTCAGTTCCAAGTTTGTTACGAACTACCGGGCTGATAAGAGTAAAGTAGGTAGCCGAAGAGTTACAGCATTATTGTTGCAAGACTGGTGCTCACCAAAACATACTACCCATGGAGCTTTATAACATAGCTTGATGTAGTATTTACAATGACGAATATTGAAAACATGAAAATCATACCATTTACCGGAGCTTTATAACACAACTCATTATTATATTTATAATAACAACCACATATACTTATGCACATTTCCTTGGACCAACAAATAACCATACTAGCTATGGAGCTTTATAAGCACACCTCAATACAATATTTAGAATAATATACACCTATACATATGCATATTTTCTCTAACCAACAAATAAAATGATAGGAAGCCCATATCATTGAACAGGGGAATCTAGAGGCTCACACCTCCACCCTTCAAAGTAGTACCAGGATTCTCCTCCTTCCTAGGAAGTCAAAAATCTACTACTAAATGCCAATTATCATCTAATGTCCAGTGCTACAATCCTTGCACTACCTATTACCTCAGTGAACAGTTGCCAACTCATTTTTCCAGGTCACACTCCCAATGTGCATCTCATTCTATCTAGCAATAATCATGACAAAAAAAAAATCATTCCTCGACCTTCTCTTCTCTATTGGATAGTGCCTCGGGAAATTAAGCCACCCCCTTCCTTGTAGTCACTCACCTTCCAAGCTCCTCTATCATCCCCTCCTCTATTATAAAGTCCCTTGGGTGATCCATCCCTTGTCAATGTTTCCTTGAATAGGAAGGTCTAAAATCTAAGGCATATCCCTACGTCAAAACCATCATACTAGTCAAAGAATGCTCAAGGAAGTCATTGGAAATGATTGAGTACCAGTGTCCCACAATGGCCCTACTACTCAAGTGCTTTACTAACATATTGTTGTATGTTCTAGTTCCTTTTGTTGTTTCTACTAATTCTTACAGTTTGTTTCACTTACCCAAACTGGGAATTTTCAACCACCCAAACATGGGAATTTTTCCATGCTTTCCCGTACCAGGTACATAATTACCATTATATTAAAGATAAATTTAAATAACTTCAAATCATATCCCATTGGTGGCACATCAATAAGATATACCTGCAATTCTGTTTATTTCCTATCACAACAAGTCAAGCTAACACTTCTTTTAAATTGTCATATATAAACATATCACTTCCGATTAGCTCGAAATTCAACCATCACAGATCAGAATAATAGATCACATGAAACTATCCTAAATCACGTTCATAGTTCACATGCATAATTAACACTAGAATACAATATTGATACTTACTTTTCAATCAGTTCTTTTGCTACTACTGTTGTCCTTTGTCCTTTTTGTACACATACGAAATCAGTTCCCACATCTAGCAAGAACCGGGTGCTTCTCTTCTCTTCAATCATGTACAAATACAAACAATGTAAATCCCATGCATACAAACACACATGATGTACACACCATACAATACACATGCCTACACCAAGTGTACAACATAACACATGTAGCTACACCTAGTGTACAGTGGCACATATACACCTGCACCTCATGTATAACACAAAACATACACTTGCACTCAGTGTACAACACAACACATATACATATACATAGTGTAGTACAACAAATACACATGTCATGATAAAACGATGAAAAAATACAGGTAGTTAAATATTGCATGTAGACAAAAAAACATGTTTGACATACACATAATACCACTTGTACAACATGTATACAATATAACCTGTACACAACACCACCTACACAATGTGTACACAACACCACATGTACACCACATGTACATGGCACCACCTACATAATGTGTACACAACACCACCTACACAATGCGTACACAACATCACATGTACGTAGCACCACCTACACAACATGTACACAACACCACACGCATAAAAAACCACATGTACAACATTTACATATCACCACATGTACCCAACACCACATGTACAACATGTACATAGCACCACATGTACAATACATACATAGAACCACATGTACAACACATACATAGAACCACATGTATGCAACACCATATCTACAACGTGTACACCACACCACATGTAGACAACACCGCATATACAAAATGTATGAAACAACATCTTTACATGGCACCACATATACATGTACACAAGACCATATGTACATAACACCACATATACAACACGTAAACAACACCATATGTGCACAACACCACATATAAAAGATGTAGAACATATACAGAACAATAGTACAACACATCCATAGACCACAGTGACTCTACCAAACAACCTTGCTTCTAGTGCCTTTCCATTATCCATGCTCATCCAACATGACGCAGGTTGCGCTGCTCTCATTCGGAAAATCTACTCTTCAGCACAACATGAACATAGGCATAACACATGTACATAATATCAATTCATATCCACATGATATTTACCTTATATATCTATCACGGATACTCTGCCCACTTGATATCAGGAACCTCTTCATGCCATACACCTACATAAATAACCATTCCTCCCCAAGCATGATCTTTGATTACGCAGTTAGATAATGACATACCTATATACATATATACATATAAACATGAGCATAAAATAATCATGATCCCTGATGACCCTATCAAACAACGACATACATACATACATATATACATATAAACATCAACATAATAAAATCATGATACCTCATGACCCAATCGGAAAATTACATTCACACACACACACACACACACACACACACACACACACACACACAAATTAACATAATCATGATCACAACATAATTATCAGTTCTCATAACATCTAGGTTAAGAGAACTCCCTTATCTGTCTACAACATGGACAACATCGAGAAAAAAAAATACCAACATAGCCAAGTCATTTGATGCTTCCAATCCATTTACTTGACCTTTAATATTACCTTTCTCATGACTATCCTTCCACCATTCATCTACCCCAATGGACCCAACCAATCAAACTGGTTTTCATATCATCACCTTCATCTTCCCTTGTACATGCATCAGGCTTCATCTAGGTCTTAGCTTACAGGTTGGGTTTCATTTAGCTCTCCCCCAGCTCCACTAAATTTCCTCTCACCCTAACCAATTCCCAATTCCCTCAAAACATAAAAGACAAGAACAAAAGGAAAACAAGAACAAAACCATGGAAAATCAGCAACAATACAACACTAAACACAACATTGAATGGCCATGCACTAGACTCGATCAAAACTACAATCGGGCCAAAACAAATAACAAAATATTGAAAGCACAAAACTAACATCAAATACCATGAATCAATCCCCATGGGTTCCCAATGCTTCCAAAGGAAAGCTCAACCCAAGCCTTCTTCAAAATTTTATGGAAGTCTCTTTTTCCATGCAATTCTTTCTATCATACTGACATAAACACATAACTATTAGTGCATAAATAAATATAACAATATGCCAGTTATCATACCTTGTTGTATCCAATGTGCTGACCTATAACTGAACACATACATAAATCATCTCTCAAGTGATTCCAATTTTTTGATGATTCTAGCCATAACTAGAAACCAACTATTATACATGTCAAATAGAATATAGCACATATCTGCATAATGTAAAACAAAATTGAGGTTAAGAATACTTGATGTATTCATGCAAAGTGCTCATTCATTTGGAATTATGGTTTCCAACATATCCAAAGTAATTATTATCCAATTCCTTTCTTTTAACTTTTTCCTTGTTGCAATTGACTCTATATTTGTGTTACCACATCATCTAGTCAATAATTATATTAATAAATCAACTATTACCTTTTGATGCTAACATCAAGCATGTCACCCTACAACTGTTCACACATGTATTCAAAGCTTCCAAAGATCAAAACATTGTGTCTATTCATTTGAAATCATATTTTACCAAGACTAATGACCATGTTATAATCAACAGCCAACTTAAAATCATTAAGCATCATACTACAACTAGCACCTACTTGCACTCAAGTGGATATCATCCATCTCAAAAAATAATGTTTTAGTACAAACATCTTAAAATAAGATAATCCCTTCATGCGATCTTATAGACACATACCCATATCATGCAATTGACCAAACATTCAGACAACCTGTAAACATACCATGTTAGATAAAACAAATAGACAACATAATAAAACTCATACCTTAATGTATCTCAAAGAGACTATCACATCTGCACAAGTCAATCCAACTTAGTATGGCACAATATCACAAGCATATTGTGTCATACCTGAATATCAAAACAATAACCATCTACAAAGGCCGATCTATATTAGAACATTATATATAACATCAATAAATTATCTACAACTACCATAATCATTATGCATATGACCACAATGCAATCAACAAGTTAATTATCATGCATGATTATGCGATGCATGTGCATATCACCACACTGATTAACTAACATATATCATGTATATAACGACACCAACAATAGAATGACACGAATGTACATAACCATAATGCTTATAACAACCATTAACAAACATACATGCATGCCCAACATACAAACCTGTATGTTGATATTCTCTTACCTCTAGCTCTAGTGTTGTAACTAATCTGGGTGGATGTTGGTGTCCACCCAACTATCCCACATGGAACCCCACAACTGTCTCTTTCAGTTTTTTAGTTTCCTTAATTGTAGCACAATTTACTATTTTTAGCAGTTTTTCGGTGTTGAACTTCCCGAGCCATTTTGAGGCCCTAAATGAATTTTTTTGGGAAACTTGTGAGTAACATGGGTCCATGGACCGATTTTTCTCATCCAAAAGTTGTATTCCTCAGATATATATTTCTAACAAGGTATTGTGCGCATCAAACAAAGATCGTATGCCAAAGTTACGACCTCGAGAAGTTGATGTACCAATTTACCGAAAACGAGGCCCATAGTCTGGCACTTCATCTCCTAGGGTTAGGTTTTTGGATGTTTAGGTTTTTCCATTATTTCTCAACAATAAGTAGGCCTACTTAGTGTTGAGAATTAATGGAAAACCCTAAACATCAAAAAAATTGAACTTACGAGATGAAGCACCAAACTATGGGCCCCGTTTTGGGTAATTGGTACATAAACTTCCCAGGGTCGTAACTTTGGCATACGATCTCCATTTGACACGCACAATACCTTGTTAGAAATATCTATCTAAGGATTAAAACTTTGGGATGAACAATATCGTTCCCTGGACCCATTTTGCTCCCAGTTTTCCCAAAAGAAATCATTTAGGGCTTCAAAATGGCTCTAGAAGTTTAGGACCCGAAAATCTGCCAAAAATAGCAAATTTTGCTACAATTAAGGAAAATGAAAAAATAAAAGAGATAGTTGTTGGGATCCAAGTGGGATAGGTGGGTGGCTACCAACATCCACTCGGATGAGTAGCCTTTCTCCAATAATATGCATCTTATGCTCCATCTCAGCAAACATATCAACCTTATAACACACTAAAAAAATAATGATGACACAAACCACATGACCACCACGATGAATGTCTAACCTACTAGGAATGCATAACCACAACCATGACAATGAATTCATGATAACATGCAACTAACCCATCTAGTCCAAGTGTTTGAACCCAGAATCTCTGATACCATCTTATAACCACCCCTCCCATATTTACCCAGTTTCCGTTCCCTACCAAAGAAAACATGAGAGTAAGAGCTACTATGAAATGGCGTAACCTCCTAGATCCTTTTAGGGAAGTGGGTCATCTACTGATGACAAATTGACAAATCATAACATCCCACAATGGCTACCAATCACTTAGAGGCCGGGAAACTACCCTAGGTGACCAAGCCTTGAGTTGGGGTTTCATTTCTCATCCCTTAACCCCCAATAACAAGCATGGCAAGGAATCCATGTGATTATAGGTCTCCAACCACATGAAAAATATTGCCTCCATGTAGTTCTGACCCAACTTGCTTACTTCAATGGGTGTCGTCTCGAAATCTTAGCCACAATTCCAGATCGACCTATAGATCACTATTGAGAACTACCTCAGACTTTCCAAAATCATAAATGACATAATGACAATGATATTCATACAAAAATTCAATAAGAACATGACCTAGCCAAGCCTAACCATAACAGACCTTTCACCAAACATATGGCGAACACATAAGATACAAGTCATGGATTCATATCGGATCTTAAACTGATAGACTTCACCTCAAAATCACAGAGAAGGCTCTAAACCCTCTCTAGCTAGTTACAATAGCATTTTTTTCCATGCATTCATCAATCGTTCATATATTCATCAAACATATCAATAGAAATAGATGATATACATCATATAACCAACAAATAACCATCATATAAACCAATACATAACCAACATATAAACCATGAAAAATTAGTCATAATATCACCATCCTAATCAATACATATGTTCATAGATCAAAATAGAAAATACCTCCTATTAACATATGAGAATGACAATCAAGTCAGGGACTTTTGCATACCACCTGACCATAGATTGGACTTAACCAAATATTTCTTTCAACCAATCACCTTTGCAACATATTTGAAGTGTGAATGTGGGGTCTCATGGAATAAATAAAACAAAATCAAAATAGGGTTTCTAGAGAGCAAACCACCTCAACCCTCAACTAGTAATTCTAGTTCATAGTCAAACATCACTAACACCAACAAAATCAGTCTCTACCCAAGTTGTCTAGGGCTCCAAAGCATTTCTCCCAGCTACGGCTGTAGGAACTCATAACTCAACCTACAAACTTCTAGGGATCTAGAGTGTTTGTCCAACCCGACTCCAGGACGAGTTCCACAACCCACCAAGGGCTCTAGATTTTTTTCAACCTAGGATCTAGGACTAGTAACTCAACCCAAGTTGATCCAATGCTCCTAGGAATTTGTTCCAACAAACAACTCCAAGAAATAAAAACTTGACCTAGAACCATACGTAAACTAAGAAACAATGAGAAACAAGTGGAGAAATGCACAACACCATGGTTATTCTGGAAATGGCAAGGCACGCTAAAACCACTATCAATCCGGGTAAATCTCTATTTCAATGATAACACATAACCAAGAAACCATATCCATATACTTTGTATGCCAAATCTAGCAAGGAAATCATAATACGTGCAACTCGATACCTGCAAGAAATCCATCTATAGTCGTTTATCCACCTATTCCCTCGTTTTTTCCTTCTTTCCTTTTCCTTCATTGTCCAAGTAGAATTCATGCCAAAGTGCTCCAAGAATACTCGAAGTGTACAAGAGTATGAGAGAGTGAGAGAATATAAGAGAGCTCCAAGCTAAACCAAAAAAAAGTCTCACACATTGAAACAATATGTGAACTGATCCTCATAATCCTTTTTATCATTAAGGCCTCTAATTTCTTCATTTTCCTTCATTTTTCCTCTAATTTCCTTACCATGTAAATCTGTGTTTCTTCACCCTCATTTTCTCTTATTTTCCTTTATTTTCGTAAATAAATGTCCATTATTGCCACATTTCCTTTTCCAATTATGCTAGCCATAAATAAATCAAAAGTTACACCGATTGGGATGTTCTTCTAAACATTTAGCTTGGAATACATGTCCAAAGACCAACAAAGTTATCGATCAAATGAGAACCATTACCTCAAAACGAGAACTCTCGTCGAAGCACACCAAAAAAACATGAAAAAATATGTTGAAAGCAAAAGGTGTTGATGTTGGAATAATTTAGTTTTTTTTCGGGTAAAATTTTAGCATTTTTTAAAAATAGTAGTTAAAACAAATTTTTTTGGGCAAAAGACAACCTGAAAATGAAAGGTCTTCATGTTGGAATGACAACTTTTCTTTTCAAGGTAAAATCTTAACATTTTTAAAAAATGCAAGTAAAAACTGATTTCTTTTGTGCAAAAGACATTGAAAACTAAAAGTGTTGATGCCAGAAAAACATTTTTTTTTAGGGTAAATTTTCAACATTTTTTAATAATGACGTTAAAGATAAAATTCCATGACTCATAAAAACTTTAAAGTTTCCACGATATTCAAGAATGACAATAAAGGTAAAATATCATGTCTTTGAAAAACCTTAATATTCCAATGATTTTTAGGCATCACATTAAATATTAAATATCACATCCTTGAAAATCCTTAAAATTCCAACGATTTTTAGTCATGGTGCTAAGAAAAAATACTTATAATTGTTTTCAACAATACCATTAAAGATAAAATATCATGACTTAAAAAAACATTAAAATCTTGAGAAGTTTTAAACTATGGAATTAAAATCAAAGATTATGACTACAAAAAAGCTTTAAGTTTTGAATACATTTCGAGCATCACATTGTGGAAGACTTTTATGACTAAAAAAAATTAAAAAATGAACACTTGAATGAGAGAGTTATTATACGAAGAGTAACTTATTTTTTAAATGCTAAATGTATAATGCTTTTAAAATCTTAGCCTAAGACAACTTGATACATTGCAACAAAAATTTAAAAATCAACCATCAAATTAACACGCAGTGTAGGTGAAATTGACCCATTGTAATGAAAACTTAAAGACCAACCATGGAATTGACACATTGTGGGGGCATAGTCAATTCATTATAACGAAAATTTTAAAATCAGTACTCAAAATGTACTTAACGGGATGGGGTTGCTAGTTGAGCATTGCCACAAACACTATATATATATATATATATATATATATATATATATATATATATATATATATGAAAAATACAAAAGAACGCAAAAATTGAAACTTTACAAAAAACCAAATAAAACAGAAAAATAAAAATAAAAACTAGTAACAGGTAATTAAAAAAACAATTATTAAAAAACATCACCAAAAAAATAAAATATAAAAATATATATAAAAGGAAACCATAAAATTGTAAACAAAAACAAGATTATTATGTTAAAAAAAAATGCTAATGTATCAAGTGTGGATATATATTTTTTAAATGTTGTTAATTTTCATGTTCGTAATAAAACATAAAAATAAATAAATAAAAAGTCACAAAAATATTGTTAAAAAAAGGTCACAAAAAAAAAATTCAAATATAAAAAAATCCATAAAAAATGTAAAAAAAAAAAACTTGTGAAGATAAAAAATTTAAACAAAAAACTGGGAAAGAATTTGAAAAGAACACATAATTTAAGGTTAAAACATTCAAATTGAACTTAAAGAAAAAAGGATCAAAAACATGTTTTTTAAAGTTAAAAAATAAAAATAAAATTAATAGCATAATTAAAGAAAAATAATTCAAATAAAAAATTCAAAATAATTAAAATCAAAAAAATTAAAATAGAAAATTAAAATTAAAATAAATAAATAAAATAAAATAATAATAATAATAATAGTTAGAAAGCAATTTAAAATAATTAAAGAAAAAAATATTAAATTAAAAAAAACAATATTTAAAAAATTTAAAAGTAAATTTCAAAATTAAAAAGTAAAAATAAATTAAAAAATTAAATACAAAATTATAACAAAAATTAAATGAAAATTTTTTTGGCCTTGCCTAGCCTAAGGCAATTCTCATTTTCGACACGGGTCACCTTAGCCATGGCATCCCAAGTCACGGGGCCTCTGGATTCGGTGGGGTGTCGCTATGTAGTGCCAACCCACCCAGGTGTGAGGCCATGTGGCCTTAGGTGGCCATGGCCGCAAAGAGCCATGGGGACTCAGGCCTGGCAGTGTCGCCCCACCTAGGCTCGAGGGTTCATGGACTGGGCAAGCCATGGTCGAGGCAACCTTGGTCAATTCCCGAATTCCTTCTTGGCTTGCCATGGCCATATATATATATATATATATATATATATATATATATATATATATATATATATAGTTTGAATTTTTAATCAAATTCTTTTTTTTAATTTTAATTATGCGGTTTTATTTTTTTTATTTCAGCATAAAAAAATATTTTTTATGGTTTTTTTTCCTGTTAATTTTTAATTTTTTCCTTAAATTATGTGTTCTTTTAATTCTTTCTCCATTTTATTTATTTATTTTTTGATATATTTTATTGATTTTTATTTTTTGTTTATTTATTTTTGCTTTTTTTATAAGGTAATTTTGTTTTTTTTTTTTTACATTTTTTTGGTTTTTTTTTTTTTTTTAATATATATTTTTCTAAATTTTATTTTTTTCCTCATGTTTTATTTATTTTTCTTATGTTTTATTACTGACATGAAAATCACCAATATTTTAAAAAAATCATCCACACTAAATACATTAGAAAATTTATAGTGTAAAGAATAAGCCCTCTAGACAAAAAGGGTTGATGTCGCATCAATACTTTTCAAAATCAACATGAAAATCACTAACATTTTAAAACAAATGTTCATACTTGATATATAGAAAAATTTAAATAGTAAAATGTAAGCCCTCTTAAAAAAATGGGTTGATGTTGCATCAACACTTTTCAAAATCGACACGAAAATCACTAACATTTAAAAAACTATTATATAAGAAAATTTAAAGTGTCCAAAATATGCTCAAAAAACAAAAGGGGAATTCTGAAGAACTACTTTTCAAAATTGAGTGATTTTTTTGCCACCTCAAAAAAATGGGTAATCAGTAATTTTCTCATTTGATCGGTAACTATGTTGACCTTAGTCTTATATTTTTTTACATGGAAACTCAACCAGGGGTTCTTACACTCATAGTAGGAATGTTGATAGATCCATTTATTTTGTTATGGATATGTATAATGCTTGGAATGATAGTGCACAAATAAGGGTTTCATTCTTCTAAAAGTTGTTGGTTGGAGCAATGTTAGGCTTCAAGGTGATCTTTGGCAATATCCCTTGAAGTTCCTATAATTTCCAAATCTAAGTATTGTAGAGATAAGACTCTGTATATGGGGTATGATAAGTTATTGGTAGGATGTTATATCTGGGCTATATGCACATTATGCCTAGGGAATGTATCGAGGAATCTGGGAATTCGACTTGTTTGCACTTACACATTTTTGTGAATGCACCAGATTTGAAATGTTATAGACAACTTAGAGAGAGAGTAAGTAAAAGGTTAATATCGAGGGGGGGGCCCATTTTTGTGCTCAAAGGAATGAATTTGGACTTACTTGCTAGCCATATTTTGTAGAAAATTTGCTGGTAGGTTAATTCGGTAATGCAATATAAATCAAAGAAGAATATTATAACCTACTTCTACTATCAATTTGCGGAAGCTTAAAGGTCGAGCTGAACAATATAACCAAAAGAAGAAGAATCAATGGCACAATACACATGAAAATACTTTGGGAAAAGCCTCAGCTAAAATCTCCACACTGTTGTATTACAATACATGGTGGAAATACATATGAATTATAGAAAGCCTTAGCACTCACAGCTAGCCAGCTCTCAATACAAGCCTCACAGATGCTCACAGGAAATCTTGGCTTCTATCCCACCTTCGTCTCTGCCCTCCAAGCTGCTATTTCCTCGCTTTGTTCCTTGTGGATGATTTTCCTTTTACCAAGTGGATGATCAAGCCTTCAAAATTGTGCAACCTTCAACGATGAATCCTTGACTGCATGCATATTTTTTCTCCATGAGAAAACACATGCAACTGATAGTTCATTTTCCTTAAACTTTAATCTAAACTGGGTCTTTCTCAGAATCGACATGCATGAGTTTCTGATGAGGGAATCTTCAATTAACTAGAGTAACACTAGTTGAGTGCATTGATGCATCAGTTGACTGTTAACTCACTATTAGTTCCTCAAACAGTTTGGAACTAATTTAACTGGACTCAACTCAGTAAATTGAGTTAACTAATTACAGCTCAAATATAACTCAATCTTATCTTCTTAATTGAATGGATATCCCTTGCATGACTTCAAAGATATTTCTAACTTGAATTTCTCTAGCTAATTAATTTAAAATAAATTAATTAATTATTTCCGAGTAGTTGTTAAGACTAAATTCGATTTTAATTCACAATTTAATTGAAGGACAAATTAAATTGGAATATTCTTGTTTCCATTTTTCAATACTCCCTTTCAATAAGAAAGACATTATCTGCCACCCCGATCTTGTCTCTATGGAACTCAAATTTACACTTTGATAATGCCTTTGCCAAAATGTCACCATCTTGCTCCTCTGTTGAGATATACTGCAGCAAGATGATCCTGCTCATTACACAGGCTTTGAGATGATGATACCAGATGTTAATGTGCTTGGATCAGTCATGAAATACTCGATTCTTAGATGGTTTGATACAACAGTGATTATCACAATAGACCATAGTTGGATCCATCCTCTGATCAAACGAACCAACTAGGATTTTCTGCATCCAAATGGCCTCACATGTTGCCTAACTAGCAGCCATGAATTTTGCCTCTGCCGAGCTGAGTGAAACTGACCACTGTTTCCTACTATACCAAGAAACTGCCACTAACCCAAGGTTGAAAAATCCCTCCTGATGTGCTCTTCTGATCTGATGGACTCCTAGCCCAATTTGCATTAGTGAAGCCCTATAGCTTCACTCCCTCTTTCCGTCTATACCATAATCCATACTGAGATGTGCCTTTGAGGTATCTCAATACATGCTTTGTTGCCTTCCAAAACATCTTGGTAGGCTCAACCATGGATTGAATCAGTTGGTTCACCGCATAACACAAATATGGTCATGTGTTCACTAAGTACATCAGTGAACCCACAAGTTGCCTATACACAGTATCCTCTACCGCTTCTCTTGAAGTAGCAACCTCCTTCCTCCAGTTACCTGCTAGAGGAGTGTTCATGGGCTTTCACTTCTCCATGTGGAATCTCCTGAGTATCTCATTGGCATAATTTACTCGAGACACAAACAACTACCCATCCTTCTGCCACTCTTCCATTGCAAGGAAGTAATGCATGAGACCCATGTCTTTCATCTCGAATTCTGTTCCAAGGTCCTCCTTGCAAGACACAATCAACTGATCATCACCAGTCAATATGAGATCATCAATATAAAGTACGATGATCAACAGCTTACCTTTCACCACGATGTGGTACAGGTTCACATCCGCTTCACTCTTTGTGAAGCCCAACCCGATGAAGCAGTTGTCTATCCTGGTGTACGAAACTCAAGGTGCTTGCTTCAGTCCATATAATGCTCTCTTAATTCAGAACACATGCGACTCACGATCGAAGGTCTCAAAACCTTCTAGCTACTCTATGTACACCTCTTCCTCAATCTAGCCATTGAGGAATGTAGTCTTCACATCCATCTGATGGATCTTCCAACCCATTTGTGCTGATAGTGCCAACATAGATTTGATAGATGAGTACCTTATGACAGGAGGAAAAGTCTCATCATATTCAATCCCCTTGACCTATGAAAAGCCATGGGAAACAAATCTTTCCTTACGCTTCTTCGCACTACCATCGGCAGCTTGCTTTAGCTTGTAAAGCCAATGGGAACACACAACTGACTTGTTCTCTGATCTCGGAACCACGTCCCAAACACTGTTATGAACTATGAAGTCATACTCCACCACCATAGCATCAACCCAAATTAGTTGTTGCACTACATCCTCAAAGGAAGATGGCTTGGTCTAAGCACATTCCCTAGCAAGGGCAATGTATCCAGTGTACCTCTGAGGTGACCTCCTCTGTCTGCACTAAGAAAATGGTGCTCCCACATTCTCTCTCGTATCCTCCAACAATATGTCAACTTCTTTTGTGTGCTTCCATCCATCTCTGGAAGACTCTGATTGAGTGCATGTCTCCACTCCTGAAACCTTTGCATGCGGCTGCTCCACATCAGTCTGAGGCTCCTCCTCCTTAGGATCAAACAGTTCCTCCACATCTTGTAGTTGGAGCTCACTCTCAAGGGAATCTCGCATGGCCCTATGATCATTAAACATGAGACCTCTACAAACCACTGTCCTCTGACTGGTAGGCAAGTACACCTGATAGTTGTGAGGTGTATTAGTGTACCCCACAAATATCCCCAACTCTGTTGTCAGCTTAAGCTTCTTCCATGGATCCTTTGTCACATGGCAATATACCAATGAGCCAAATATCCTGATGTGACCCACATCTGGTCTCTTATCGTAGAAAGATTCCTATGGTGTCTTCATCCCAAGTATGTGATGCGAGCTTCTATTCTGCAAATAGACCATTGTGTTGCATGCCTCAACCCACAAGTGAAGTGGTAGACCTTGGTCATGCAACATTTGTCATGCTACCCCTACAATAGTTTTGTTTTTCCTCTCGGCCACCCCATTCTACTGTGGATTATGATGTGTCGTTAACTCTCGTTTAATTCCTTCTGCTACCCAAAAGTCCTGAAACTCTTGATAGACATATTCTCCACCATTGTTGCTTCTCAAGGCCTTGATATTCTTCCCTGACTCTTTCCCAACCAAAGCTTTGAACTCACAAAACTTTGTGAAGATTTGGTCCTTCTTCTGCATGAAATAAATTGAGCATTTGCGATAATAGTCATCAATGAAAATCACATAATACCTTTGCTTCGTTGTGGATGCCATTGAGAATGGTCCACACAAATCATTATGAACTCACTCTAAGATAGCCTCTGCTCGACTGCCTCGATCATGAAAGGAAGACTTGGTGTACTTTCCCAACATACAACCTTTGCATGTGTCAACTTGCTCAAGTTTACCTTTGGGAAGCCTTGTAGATATCTAATGCATTATCTCCAAAGCCCCATGATGCAAATGGCCCAACCGCTCGTGCCACAACTTGCCAATGTCTTGCCTTTGCACCAATTCTACTTTTGTACTCAGTGCTACACAATCATCTAGCTTTAGTTTATAGATATTCTTCACCTGAATCCCTATCCTCTTAGTTCGTCTCATGGCTATGTGTCTTAGGAACACCTTTCCTTTACTGAAGACAGCATCATAACCTTTGTCCTCCAACATCACAACTGATACCAAGTTCTTCTTCAGTCCAAGCACATACATCACATTTGTCAAGGTGAGAGGAGCTCCATTCTCCCTCTAAAAAGCAACGATGCCCACTCCTGAAACACTATACCTTCCATCATCACCCATCTCTATCCACATCTCGAGGTGTTTCTCCTCCAAGGCCCTAAATATATTTTTATCACTAGTCATGTGGAATGAGGCTCCACTATCAAGATACCAAACACAACCCATCATCATTGACACCATGCATGTGATGACGGTAAAGTCCATTTCGAACTGAGAGGCTAATTCCTCACCTTCCAATCCTTCTAAGGATCCCTTCTTGGAATTCTTCGATGGGAAATTAGTCACATAATGTCCCATCTTGTGACAACTAAATCATCTTACTTTAGACATGTCACCCTTCTTCTCTCCATGAGAAGAATTCGATTTGAAATGGGAAGCCTTCCCCTTCCCTTTCCTTTCCTTACTTACTAAGGCCAGATTTTCTTCATCATTATTCTTGGATGAAAAACCATCTCATGTGCTCCTCCTGATCTCCTCTTGCATAAGATCTGACCACAGTCGTTGCTAATCCAGAAGTTTCTCCCTTCCATTCATATAGTCTGAGTAGCTATTCCAACTCTTTGGAAGGCCAAGGAGAGCGAGGCTCACCATATCATCATCAACAATAGTTATTCCCACACTCCCAAGCTCATTTCTGCAGGTGGTGAGCTTGTTCAGATATGTGGAGATAGTATTGCCCTTCTCCATCTTGATTATTCGAAGCTTATCCTTGAGCGCCAATTTTCTTTGGTCGCTACTATTCTGGTAGAGGTCCTTCAATATCTTCCACATTGGAAATGGAGTATCCTTCCCATGGAGACTCGAGACAATATGGTCTCAAACTCCCTCAAGGATGATCCATCTCGCCTTTCCCACACACTTCTTCCACTCAACCAACTCTTGTGCATTGGTTGAAGGTAGCTTTGGGATTTCTTGATTAATGAATTCCTTAGAGCTTTTATCTTCTAATATAACCTCCATTATATCTTTCCATGCTGTGTAATTCGAGCTACCTTCAAAGCCATACTCGAGTCACAAACCATAGAACACCATTGGCCAACCTTGAAGTATGTTATGAATTCGATTTGGACCTAGAGCCCCGAACTTCAAACTTCGAATTATCTTCTAAGTATATTGTTCACAGCTTTGATACCATGTACAAAATCTGTTGGTAGGTTAACCTAATAATGAAATATAAATCAAAGAAGAATACTATAACCTACTTCTATTATCAATTTGCGGAAGCTTAAATATTGAGCTGAACAATATAACCAAAAGAAGAAGAATCAATGGAATAATACACATGAAAATACTTTGGGAAAAGCCTCAACTAAAAACACACTATTCTATTATCATACATGGTGGAAATACATAGGAATTATACAAAGCCTTAGCTCTCACAGCTAGCTAGCTCTCAGTAGAATCCTCACAGATGCTCACAAATAACCTTGGCTTCCTTCCTGCCTTCCTCTCTGCCCTCCAAGCTCCCATTTCCTTACGCTGTTCCTTTTGGATAATTTTCCTTTTACGAAGTGGATGATCATGCCCTCAAGACTGCGCAATCCTCAATGATGAGTCCTTGACTGCATGCATAAGTTTTCTCCATGAGAGAACACATGCAACTGATAGTACACTGTCTTTGAACTTTAATCTCAACTAGGTATTTCTCAGAATAGACATGCATGAGTTTTTGATGAGGGAATCTTCATTTAACTGGAGTAGCACTAGTTGAGTTCATTAATGCATCAATTGACTGTTAACTCACTATTAGTTCCTCAAATACGTTGGAACTAATTTAGCTGGACTTAACTCAGTAAACTGAGTTAACTAATTACAACTGAAATATAACTCAATCTTATCTCCTTAATTTAAAGGATAACTCTTGCATGACTTTAGGAAGACTTCTAACTTGAATTTCCCCAACTGATTAATTTAAAATAAATTAATTAATTATTTCCAAGTAGCTATTAAGACTAAATTTTGATTTTAATTCACAATTTAATTCAAGGGCAAATTAAATTGGAATATTCTTGTTGCCATATTTCAACATATTTTGTATGAGCATCCAAAGTGGGCTTGTTCTAGTTGAATAATTTGCATGAGCCAATATTAGAACAAAGATGGATTTTGTATGATGTCGAGCTGATCCTAATTTAAACATGAATGCAATAAATTATAGATATAATATTAAATACAACGATGCAGCAAAAAAGCACTTCATTTCAATAATAGGAAAACTAGAACTATGATTACAAATAGATTGGAAATAATATAGCTCAGATAGTGGTAGGTTGTCTCTAAGAAGAGTTGTGGTGGTTACATGCCTCTCAATTGAATTACAATGAGTCTCAGCGGCCTATTTATTGTTGAAAATAATGAAAACCCTAAACAGTCAAAACCTTAACCCTAGGAGATGAAACACCAAGAGTTTGTGGGCCCCGTTGGGGTTAGTTGGGCAACCAACTTCCTGTGGTTGTAACTTGGTCCTATTATCCATGTTTGGTGTATATGATACCTTGTTAGGAATGTCTCTCCAAGTACTACGGGTTTCACCATAGGCCCCTACATATGGTTATGGGCCTGAAAAAGACCTCAAAAAACGACGCTTAGGGGGTCAAAACGACTTTGGAAGTTGAGGACCTGAAAAACTACTAAAAATAATAAATACTGAAATAAGCAAGGAAACATATAAAATTGACTGGAGGGTCTAGGTGGAATAGGTGGCTGGCCACCAATATCCACCTATATCATTCCTACGCCCCTTAGGAAGGAATGGTCCCCATTGTGTGGAGAGCCTCCATGAGGTGAGGAAATTTCTCTTGAACCTAGTCCTTGGTGAACCACTTGACCCGGTGAAGGAGATGGCCTAATTCTTCAACTCGATATAGATGTATCATCCATTAATCAGTGTTATTGATCTATGTGTCCATGATCTGATCTGTTGTTGCAATATTCCATGCAGTCTGGGTTGAGATTTGTTGGTGTGACTTTTTCTACAATGTCGGATATGTCCGACAATGGTGAAAAGTATGGCTGAAGATGGCCTACATTAAACACTAGGTGCAGGCCAAGGAGTGATGGGATGTTTAGCTTGAAGGAATTGTCACTAACAGCCTTACTGATGGTTTACGACCTATATCGGAGTGGGCGAAGCTTGCGGTGGGGTCCAGTGAGGCATTCCTTGTACAAATGTAGCGAAACTTTGTCGTGCACCTGGAACTTGTATGACACTCGATGATGATCATGGCACTGCTTGTACTTAGCATTGGCTCTGTGTAATTTATCATGGCCCTACTAGTCCATGTGTTAAAGGGACTCAATGAAGTTTTTAACCCTTTCATGTTCGGACTGGACATGATCTGAATGTACCTGAGTGGCTTCAAATGGTATCATCACATCAATGGGACATAGTGGCTGAAATCCTAGTCCGACCTGAAAGAGGTTGTGGCCTGTTTTGATATGGAGACATTTTTTGTAACCATGTTGGACATAAGGGAGACTTTCATCCCACATGGGTGGATTCTTTTGTACAAGCATAAAATATGTATGATCATCTCGCTGACAACCTTTGTTTTGCCATCAATTTGGGGATGGAAAACCATGGTTTTTGTGAGGATTGTATCTAACATCGACAAGAGACTAGACCAAAATTCACTCAGGAATCTATTTTCCTAATCTAAGACAATGGAATGTGGGATCCCAAAGTGTACCCACACTTGCTCAAAGAAGAGCTTAGCGGTGGCCTATGACATGATATTCTTCTTACAAGCCACCATGACGTCCATCTTACAAAATCTTCGACGACTATGAAAATGCAATTGTTTTCATGCTTAGTAAAAGGAAGGAATGACATGTAATCCATGGAGATATATTCCCAAAATCGAGTAGGAGTAGGTAGAGGAGTATGCAGGCCTTACTTATGGATGGGTGGTTTGGCAATGTCAGAGGTGGTGTAGGATCTAATGTACTTCCCAACATCCTAACGATGTTTTTGCCAATAAAAATACTTCTGCAATATGGCCACTATTTTCTCTACTCCAAAATGGCTAGTGAATTGACTATAGTGCACCTTTGATATCATATTGGCATGCTCACTTAACGGAACAAAAATGTGTCCTAGGTGGCATAACAGTGCATCCTGCAAGTGAAAATTTGGAACTTGCTTCCCTTGCAGGAGTGTTTGGTATGTGCTACTCAATTCTTGATCGATATTTTTAAATATGCAGTAGTCGAGAAGTCTCGTGCCCATAAGAGTCGAGCACAGTGATCAGCGTCATGAATAGTGGTCGGATGAGGCAATCAGAAAAATTATTGGTGCTGCCCTTGTTATACTTAATGTTCAAATGGAACTATTGCAAGTAGGTTGACCATTTCTGATGGTGATCATTCTCCAATTTTCCTTGTCTCTATATGAACTACAGGGGTCGGTGGTCTGTGTCGATGATCGTTTCCTTCCCCAGAATTTAATGCTTCCATTAACAACATTCCTGCACAATGGAATACATTTCTTTGTCCTAAGTGGGATACTTTCAGACTGTGTCTGAAAATGTGTCACTGTGGTAAGCCACTGGATGCCCATGTTAAGTAAGAACCACACCAATAGCATAGTCATAAGTGCATGTCTTAATCTAAAATGGTTGTTGCAGTCTTAGAAATGTGAGCACTGGTGCAAAGGAGAGGCGATGCTTCAACTCAAAAAATTCTTATGGTTGGGTGTCAGTCCAAAAAAATATCTCTTTTGATCCTCCCTCGAAGACATGACTTAAAGGCCAAGTGATATGAGAGATGCCCAACATGAACCTTCGGTAGAAATTGGCAAGATTCGAAAATCAGCAGAGCTCTGTTAAAGTGGTTGGGGCTGACCAATCCCAAATTAATCGTATCTTGGCTGGGTCCACATGTATTGAACTTGTTTCATGCCAAAATCAAATTTCTCAAAGTTAGCACACAAATTGTGTTGTCGAACGGTTTGAAAGATTTGTCAAATATGGTGGAGGCTCTCTTCCCAAATCTAGCTGAAGATCAAGACATCATCTAAAAACAACACCATGAATGCATTTGTGAAGGGTAAAAAGATGTCCTACATGAGTCTCATGAAGGTTGTGGGGGAATTCGTCAATCCAAACGGCATGACCAGCCATTCAAGAAAGCCCTGCTTGGATTCGAAGGTAGTATTCCACACATCAGAGGATTTGATAGGTACCTGGTGATAACCTGACATCAATTCAATCTTTCTTAAATACTTGAATGTTGTCAGCTAGTCAAGAAGGTCATCAATCCGTGGGAGTGGGTAGTTATTCCAGACAATGATTTTATTTAGCACCCGATATTCAGTGCAGACTCTCTAGGTCTAATCCTTGGTCTATTTTAATATAATCGGGCTCCCACAGGGTGATGAGCTTGGCCTGATGTGCCCTTTCTGCAATAGTTTTGGAATCTGCCTCTTGATTTCTTCGTTCTCGAAAATAGAGGGTCGATAGATCAGTCCATTTGGCAGCGATGCACCCGTGGTCAGATTGATGGTGTGCTTGACTCGATAGTGCAGAGCTACCATTGTAGGTGAGGCAAAAATATCCATGTACTCTCCATGACTTTGTCCATCTATTGCTACTATGCAGAGGAGCTCTGCATGGAAGCTGTGGCCACAACCTTCTTCTTTCCCTGAGGGAAAATCCTAAGGAAACGAAATTTCCTAGTTTGGGAAATGGTCTTACTTCATTTCTTTGCAGTGATCAAAGAGATGGTTGTATGTGGCGATACCTCCAGTATCCTATAGAACTTATTGGCCAAAGTAATAATCATAGAGTGAGGTCTAGAATCATATACAACATGTCACTTCCACAAGTATGGTTTTCATAACAATACATTACAAGCTTTAGAGAAACAACATCTCAAAATACCTCATACATGAAGGGCTTGATGTTGTAGGGAAGACGAAATTGTTGGCTAACGTGAAGATCCTATCCTTAGTGAAGCAACCAAATGGTGTATGGATGTGGCTGTGTTGTAGTCTTTAAGCCCAACCTCTTCATGACTTATACTAAAATGAGGTTCTTTTGGCTCCCGATGTCGACAATGAACTGGAGCGAACCCTTAACCCAGATATGTGAGTGGAAGAGGAATTCCCCATCCTCTAGATATTTAGGCTGAATCTTCTGTATTTTGATGGTGGACATGGTTGCACTGGGCTTCGCATCAATGACTTTTTTCCCTTTTTCATTCTCCTTATTGGGTTCTAATTCAGAGTTCGAACATGCGTCTAATTCGGAGGCCTTCAACTCGGCAACCGATGACTCCTCATCCCAAAAATCACTTGTTTTGTGAGTGGAGCTCTTATGGGACTCATACCATTTTCCCGTGTTCTTCTTTGTCTTCATGGTGTTGTTCTTTACTTGCGGCTTCAGCAGCATATCTTAGGTAGCCCCACCTTTGCTATATACTTTTACCTTTAGTTTGGGGGTGCCTTTTGCTTGCTTTAGATTCACATATCCAAAGTCCCTCTTCTTCTGTTTAAACTTCTTCTCAATCTTGACAGCGTATCGATACACTGTTTCAAGTGAGGAAATCTCCAAGAACTCCATCTTGTCCTAGATATACATGTGTAGATAGTCATGGTACATGAGTACCAAATGCCGCTCAGTATCCTTGATACCCAGCTTCATGCAAACGGTATGGAACTTATTTGTGAAGTCTGGAACATATTGGTCCCTTCCTTGTCGTAGCTAGTCCAACTTATGTATTTATCTTCATAGCTCCTGACAAGGTAATATTGTCCCTTGATGTCTTCTTGGAAAGAATCTAAAGTCGGTGTGCTTGAAAACATCGAGGGTTCACCCTCGTCTTTTGGTTCACAATATGATTCCCACCAAACGTTGATGTGTGGGTGGATTTGAGAAGTGAAAAAGTAATCATTTCCCTATTGGAAAAGTCATGAACTTAAAAATATTCTTCCAACATATTTAACCATTTATCTATGACTTATACATCTATGAGGCCCTCAAATATGGCAATACGAAAGTTAACCTATACCTTAAAACGAGTGGTGCCTACAGAGTTGCTCCTTGATGAAGATGTGTCGCCTGTGGGTAGCCATCGAAGGATCATGGAAAAATTATCTATCATTGTGTTCCATCATTGTGTCCCTCACCTCATTGGAGACATGCACAAAAAAATACAAAAAGAGAAGACTGCTCTTATACCATTTATCCAAATTTAAACAGGAATGCAACAAATTACAAATATAATCCTAAATACATAGATGCAACAAAAAGCACTTCATTTCATTAATATAAGAATATTGAACTATTCTTACAATAAGAATGGAAATAAGATAGCTTGGGCGATGGTAGCTTATCTCTAAGAAGAGATGTGGTGGCTACATGCCTCTCAACTCTTTCACAATGACACTCAAGGGACAATTTATTATTGAAAAACATGAGAAAACCCTAAACAACCAAAACCCTAACCCCAGGAGATGTAACACCAAGAGTTTGTTGGCCCTTTTGGGGATAGTTGGGAAGCCAACTTCATGGGGTCGTAGCTTGGTAATATTATCTCCTTTTGGAAAGTATGATACCTTGTTGGAAAGGTTCTCTCTTAGTACTACAAGTTTCGCCATAGGCCCCTACCGCATGGCTTCAAGCTTGTAATAGATCTCACAAAAACATTGTTTAGGGGATCAAAACTGTTGTGGATTTTCATGGACTAAAAAAATGCTAAAAATAGTAAATGCTGAAATAAACAAAGAAACATATGAAACTAACTGGAGACTCTAGGTGGAATAGGCGGGTGGCCACTGATATCCACCTAGATCAAGAGAAGTATCTGATAAGTCCCAATTGGGTGTTACAAAGTGTGGATGTATCTAGTACCTAAGTAATTTGGTAGTGGGGGCCTAGAAAAAATAAAATAAGTCTTGGATATAGGTTAGGCCATATTATCTTGCAAATAAATATTGTATCTAGAGGTCTAGGATTCTGGGATGGGTGTCACCTTGCAAATTTGTGCATGCCATATTTATCTGAAGCCAAAATATAACATTGAAAAATTGCACAAAATAAGCGGGTCAGATCTTGTGGGACCCATGGTCTAGGATTAGGTGGTAAGGGTCATGAATGCACCACTTCAACCACATGTTCACCAGATAGGTGATGCAAGCCATGTGGTGCCACCTTGATGAGGTGGTTAGATTTAATTAGTTAATCAACATAAATTTCATCTTGGGAGATGGATTTAGATAAACTTTATATTACCTTAAATATTTTGACAAGCTAAATGTAGTGATGGTATTTATGTTGGATATCGAAAAAGTTGAAAAAAAAAGGATTTTGTAGCCCCGTCTTTGTAATGAGGCCATGCATGGTTAGTTATACGTAACACCTCCCATAGTCCGGAAAGTCCAAGGGGGGTGGGAGGGAGTGTTACACTTCATAATTTGAAAAAGATACCCTCACCTTAGTCAAATAATTTTCTCATTTCAAAAATTACAGTATTTCAAATCATGTTTTTTCTTATGTACCAAACCATCCCATTAAGACTATGCTCAATAAATAATATAGGGATGGAAAATGGTAGAATTGGCTTGCAAAATTATAGGAATATGGCTCAAATTTAAACCTTTAAACATAGTAAAATGAAAAGGATTGTGAAAGTTAATCACTAGTATTTAACTTGATCCATAAACTACAATCGATATTCCACTGGAGAATTCATCGCAAAAAATATAATAAATTGTAATTAAAAATATGAAATCTAGAATATTAGGGTTCATTTCACAATATATTTATGGATCTGTAAATTCTTTTTTATTGCATATGCATGAAAATTATAATTTACAAAAAATAGAGAAAAGAAAAATAAAAACTTCCAAAACCATTATTTGTCACAAGATATAACTTGGGAAAGCCTATTGAAGGAAAATCTATCGAGAAGGCGAGGTTTCTCTACTCTCATTATTTGAATAGAAAATGGTCGTGAGTACAAAGAATTAAGGCATATTTCCCATGGGCTACTACATTGCAAAAATCTTCTTTGTGTGCTCCTTCCCTACCCTCCTCAGCTTCTCTGATCATCCATGGGACAAAATCACTTCAAAATAATGGAACCCCATTCCCTACTAATTCCCTGGTTATAACACGATATACTAGCCTAGTGGCTAAGTTTGACTCCCTCAACTCTTGATTAGAGTTACACCATGTAACCTTCTAGAGTCCTGTTCACCATAATCACATGCCTAGTGCATTTTCCATGAGTTATAGAAGTTGACATTGCATCCTCTCAAATTGTAGTGGTGAAAATACGAAGGTCAACATGAAAGTTGCATTACTTTTGTATAGAGAATCTAATTAAGGTGATTCTTGCACCATTGAAAATAATTTTTTTTTTTGTGTAGAATATGAAAAGTAAATGTAGAAATGAAGTGGAAATATTTATCCCCAAAAAAAAATTGTTTGATTCCTTAAAGTGCTTTTGAAATGCTTTAAACCCTAATTTCCCAAACTGAGTCCCACTAGTAAAAATGGCAATGTGAGTTGATTCCTCAACATTTTCCACTTTGAAAGCATATATATGGATGAAAAATAAAATAATGACCCAATTTTCATCAGAAGTGGTGACTATTACTCCAATTGATGATCAATATGGTCCTATTATTTCAATATGTGATTGGTATAAAGGTAATATTTTCTATCTAAAACCTACATAATCCCCATAGAAATGATTTTAAGGGATAGAAGAGACTTAAAAATTAAAAGTATTAATTATGTTATAATATCTAGAGATTTATGTAAGAGGAATTTTGATGGAAGGTTATAAAGATTCCTAGAAGTCCAAAGGTCTCTAGAGCTTCTTCATGAACTCTATTTGTGAATTTGTGGTGGACACTTCAATACTCTAGTCAATTTCAAAAAATTAACTAGAGTTGGTTATTATTGGGGTCCTTATTTAAATATTATTAATATGTAATATTCATAAAATATGTTCCATGTCACATTTGTTTGGTGGAAATGAAAGGAAGAGTTACACCACTAGACTCAATTACATCTTAAAGTCCATTTCCATATTGCGGGATAAATATTTTTTGACCAATAAATCCAAAATATACTAATAGAAATTCATATCTTGAAAATTCCATGAATTTTTTCACTAAATTTCCAGAGGTTATGGAATTCAAGACCATCGATAATAAATAGTTGATATAATTATTGAAGAAAAGTATTCTACCACAATTTTCTATCCAAGAAAAGTTTATCACAGAAAGGATATCAATGTTCATTGGACCTATGTTACATAAGTTTATAGAGAATATGGAACATTGATGAGACAATCATCAGACTATTATCCACAAGGATTTTTAGCTAAGTCCACTAAAACATCATTAATCCAAATTATGAAAGAAAAAAAATCTTCAAATCAGAGAAATTGGCATATGAATCTATTAGAGATGATGTAGTCAAATAGAATTACCCCAAGGAAAATAATAGGCCATTCACCCAACATGATGGTATGTGGGAAAGGTCTGAGTCCCCATATATTTAGAATTAATTTATTTATATATTTCTATGGGATTTGACGATGAAGAAGATGTCAATTCGCTTAAGACGAGATATTATCATCTTCTTCATCTCAAACAACAACACATCCAAGCAATTCCAAACACGCAAAATATGCAAAAAGCTTTCGACAGATATTTTGATTAGGGTAACACCCTAAAGAAACTTATAAAGGACCAGTGGGTTTTATTATGGAGAAAAAAAGAAGGAAAAACCATCCATGCATATATATATATATATATATATATATATATCGAGAGAGAGAGAGAGAGAGAGAGAGAGAGAGAGAGAGAGAGAGAGAGAGAGAGAGAGAGAGAGGCTATTTATCTCGAACCATACCAAATAGAGAAATTTTATGGATAGAAATCCTACATTCCTAATGATATGATTATGTTGTTCAAATATTTCCTTTCAACATGTAGCATCTTAAGCATCTCCTCCTATAATACCCATATATTTTTGTACAACCATCCTTTCTCCTAAGTATATTGTTCCATTCCAATGAAATACTTTCTAGATTATTCTCCTCTTTAATGACTACATGCACGTAATGGATCAAACTCTTTAGATTCTTGGTAACCCACAACAAGTCACTGTACCATAGTTGGTACTAATTTTTGAACAACATTCTTTATAAAGTACATTGTAAAAAACCATACTTGTTTTGTGGTTTGAATCTCCCCATTTTTATATAATTAACCACATTTATGATTGAGTGTGATCATGCTTTATTCTACTTGTTACTTTTCATCTTGTGATAGCCTTTTTCTTGCTAATTATTTATATGCAAGCCATAAATTCCTTGCTTTCCATGAATCATCCTGAACCCACATTTCTCATTCTACAATTTGTACTCATATTTCCATGGCACATAATAACACATTTCCTACACACCCAATTTTCTCTACCATGTAGGTTCCCCATATATGTCTTCTTACATTTTATCCCACATGATATGTAATAAAAAGTGATCATAACCTTTCCATGCTTGGCTATTTCTTCTGTATGTAGGTCGGATACCCTCCAAAATACTTTTCCTCTCTTTCATCACTCACTAGCACATGATCCTATACTTAATTATTTAACATAATATTTTATTTGTGTGTGGATGTGGGAGTCACCTCTCATCAACTCCCTATTGTCATATCCCACGTCCTACATCCCACATCCCTATTTATTGTGTCTTCATACTTGTTAGTGTGAAATTTCTTTGAAGGTGTACCAAAAACACTTCACTTAAGTCACTACGTGACAAGTGACCCCAACAAAAAGTTGATGGTTGCATGCGATTCAAATGTGCCAAAAAAATGGAAAAAACAACAACAAAAGTATAGATGATCCAAAATAGAAAGAAACAATAAAAATATCCAATGCAATAACACAAATGGAAAGACTTCAATTGAATAAATCGCTTATTAAAAACACCTGGTGAAGGATATTTATAGATCGGTGTGTAAGTCCCACTCCATGGGATGGGTCCGTTGATGTCCTTAATGCTTTAGAAAATGATCTTCTCTCCCAATATGTGAAAAACCCAGAAGAAATGTGGAGAACTTGAATGGGATCTCAAAAGATAAAATACTATAATGCTGACGATGATTATGATCATGGTGAAGAATGAACGAAAAACCTTCCTATTTATAACAAAGTATTGAGTTAGTCTAAAAAATGGAGAATAATAAAATAATATTAACCAAATGAAGGTCTAATTGCTTTGAATACTTTACTATTTTATTGGAGAGGGAAAAGACATTTAAAGTGACTAAATATCCTTATTTAGGAGTAATTAACAAATAAAATGATTTATTAATTATTTCATGGGAATTAAGAATGGTTTCAAGTTGAAATAATTATTAAATAGTGATTTAACAATTATTCCAATAACAAAAATAAGGAAAATTAAATAAATAATGATTTATTTAATTATTCCTAAGGGATTTATTCAAATGTGACAAGGAATAATTATTGAAATAACGATTTAATAATTATTCCTACAGGAAATTAAATAAATAATGATTTATCTAATTATTCTCATGAGTTTTTTTTATTTAAATCATAAAATAATTTAATAAAAGTGGTTTACTAATTTTTTTCAACAGTGAGAGTGATTTTACTATTGTAATCATAAATCTACATGGTGTATTTCGATCGACCTAGTAAGGAATTTCTAGGCAATCATTTTTTGGTGATAACAATACTTTCAAGGCACATTTATCACAACTACTAGAAAATCACAGAATCAAATTCATTTCTTTTATTAAATATAGAACATTTCACGTTAATATTTTCTACATTTCCTAATCATGATAATAGTTATTATTGGTGAACCATGTCTTTCAAATAATTCCATCCATCTAGAACAAATATTGTACTTCATACATAAAACATTTTAAATTCATCACTTGTGACTCATTTGGTCACCTATGAAGTGCTCATATGTACAAAGTAGACATGCCAAACATAATGAGAGAAGATTTTTGGGGAGATACCCTTAATACTTTGGGATGAAAAGATTACTACTTTTAGTGATCAATAGCTTACAGATGGTATTGTAGTGTTAGTAAAATAGATAAAAATAACAACAAATACTGAACTTGAGGATTTATACATGTTGGATATATCCCTAAAGTATTTGAATTATCACAGCTAGTTTCTTGGTTTGCATAGATATTTCATTAATGAAAAAGGAACTTTCTTCTTCTCAATTATTCTAATAAATGTATTCCTCTTACTTCAACCTTTCTTAAGAAAAGTATAAGAATTCTTGAACCTAATATAGTTTTCGAGGTAGTTGAATATGGTGCTTTCATCAAAACTTTCAGTGGAGGAAATATCCTCCTGAGGTAGTTTCTAAAGAACCCGATCGAAGATATAGTGAAAACAAGAAAATTTGTGGTATGCATGTCACAATTTGTTCTCTTGAATCATGGGCCTTGAATCAATTGAGTACCAAAATAATTTGTATATGTTGTATAATATTCTTTACATAATGAATCCATATTTAAATGGGCTCATCATATTGATATCTAAATTTCTTATTAATTTGGAAATATTAAATAATCTATTTTTTTCATCACTATGTACATGGTTTACTCCATTGTGTACTAAATTGCTTTTGAAGGTATTCCAAGGATGCAACACTCCTATTTTGAAAATTGTTGTGTTTAACTTTTTTACCTCCCTTTTCGAAGACAAAAATCTTCATTCCATTTTTATCCTATACAAAATTCATTCTTATCAATGCGTAGAACATTTTTTGTTGGTATTTCTGATGAAAGATGCTCTTGAGAGGCCATTAACTTGCTTGGAGGAAAATGGATTTTTCAAATGGAAGAAAAAATTTATTGGTTTAGACTATTTGGACTTGAAGGAAATCCATTAATGCTTTCCATATATGTTTGTGACCAATTATTCCTATTATATTTTTTTCAACAATATAAGTCATCTTCTCACTTCTCTAATGAAGAGAGGAAAATGAAAATAATACCTCTACCTATCATGCTAGGAAGTCTCAAGGTTAAAATTTTTTTTTAGAATTGATGAATATGCATCCCACCTTCATGTACTTAAGTTAAATTAGTTAGAAGAAATAAAAGGTTTTCCCCCTCAAATTTTATTTTCTCTTCACCTAAACTCCATTTGATAGGGTATTTCATTTCATGGAAATTAAATTTAATTTTTCAGGTATAATTGAATATTTTGAGATACTCCACAATATTTTCATGAAGATTATAGTTACTTATTGATTATTAAATTGCTAAACAAATTATATGGATAATCAGTTGCAAGTGTTGCTCCTATTATCACACACTATAGCAAGCCCTGAGGATGGAAAGCCTATGGGTCAAAGGTCTAAACTAAGCAATAACAATGGGAAAATGGCCCATTATCACCACATGCAGTGTCCCTTGCTCTTTATGAAGTTTCACTAGTGGGAGGAGTCCCGATAGATAGATAATAACCTTTGATTGATATTCTACAGTTAATGGTGATAAATGATGAGGTGGGATCCCTCAAGGGAAGATATACATGATAGTAGAATACTTCAAAAGTTTTTCGCTCCATTTAAGATACCTAAAAGAAACTTGCATGAGATATAGGGTTTTGTGAATTATCGTGGTTAAATGTACTCCTAGCATCAAGGAAAGGAGAACAAAGGGAACCTAATGATTCATTGCAATGAATACTAAGATCATATAAACCCAAAATAATTCCCCAAGTCAAATGAATAAAAGATAGGGTTTTCCTGTTGGGGTACACCTAGGTCAAGAGCTTTTATGGATGAAAACTCAAGGGATGTTTGTCAAAATTTGAGGTCTTGTAGATAAGACCCTAAGCTTAAATTCTATGCTCTCAGAAATCACTTTTTCAATCTCTAGATAATTAGATCTATTCCCTAGCCTAGTCATCAAATAGAAAGGAACATAAATTTTAGACAGAGAAATTATGGAGAAAAAGAAACTTTATCACCAGATGGCTTGGACCAATGCCTTATCCTTTAGGCATATGGAGTTGTAGATCATTTATATAAGCCAAAAGCATTCTTAAGGACATCAAGAACTGTTTCCTTAACTATCAGCCCTTTGCAATTACCCACTCAAGAATTATGTAGTTTTATGGAGAAAATGATATTTCATCCACTAGGAACATTCATCATTTCCTATATAATGAATAAATATGAAATTTTCAACCAAATAGATTCTAAAATTATCTTCAATAGATGAGGGAAAAACATAATTATCCTAGTTGGAACATTTCTATACATTAGACACATTCCAAAATAAAAACTTAAATATAAAGCACTTATAAGAATATAACATGACATATCGATCCATCATTCATGATATAGCTCCAAGGAAGTTAGAATTTCAGCTCCAAATATCAAAATGAATCCAAGATAATCCAATAGCCAATCAAAGAAAAATTCCAAATTTGCCAAGAAGGCCAAAATTCCCATGTGTGATGATGATCCGACACAAACATGTTGAGTTCTATTTATATGAGTCCCACTAGATCAAATTTAACCTATAAGACCCCAAACATTGTACAAAATGAGAAAGATACATCCCTTGGTCACAAGCTTCCCAAGTAGATTTTACAAATTAAAAATTAAAAATTTAAATGCTAGTTGAATTGATGACATAATGCTGATGTAAGGATGCTAGAGGGCCACATTTGGTCTTCCTTATGTCAAAATATGTGAAAGGGTTCTAGGCGATGACCCCTAACTCTACTGCAAGATATCATGTGGGGCACCAAATTAGGTTTGGGGCACAAAATATGGTCATATGGATCTCCAAATGCTAAGATAGGTTGTATTATTTAATATTGAGGGCTCTAATGATGGTTCTTTCCCTCCTAGGTCTCAAGGGGTGAAATGATGCCTTACACATTATGAGATACCCATGGCTCTCAATGATTCATCAGCAGGTGTCAATTTGATCCTCCTGTGGACTTGTGCACCAATTAGGATACCCAACCCATGATGAAGACACATGTAAGCTACAAATAATGTCTAGTGTTACATCCTCACCATTAGGTACAATAATTCATTAGTTAATCTAAGTTAAGCAAGATTTTTTTATCAAGGCCACATTAAGACTTCATAGTGGGTTTCTTTTCCAAATTTGGGGCTTTGAACTCAAAATAGTGTTACCTAGCTAAGTAGGAGTGGCTAATAAACAATCCTAGTAGGTGTTCCCAACACCTAAGGGTAAAGAAATTTCTCTGGTACATCCTTCATTCGATAGGTGTCATGTGAATGATAATGAATTGATGGGGATGTGTGGGTCTCAAAGCCAAATGACTTGGGTTCAATGGTGGAAATTATGAGGGATATCCACATATTCGGTGTATATATGTAGGAGGGAGAATTCATGGATACATGAGTTACCTTAGCCTTTGTTTCTTCACCCTTCATTATTTTCCTTTTCCATTTTCTTCGTTTTGCATTGCATTACAGCTCGAGGCTATAGGAAATAAGAACATGATGTGTATAATATAAGAAGTTATTTCCTTCTTAAGCTGGCTAATCTCATCTCCCACTAGGGATTAGGACATGTATTCATTTCTTAATGATGTAGGGGCACTCATAAGGACATAGTAACAAGGGTGATGGCTATAATACGAAGTAAATCTCATGCTTGGCTTCTTCCCATGTGCTATATTGAATGTCCCAACTACTGTTCTCATTTTATAATATTCTTCTCTTTTCTTGGTGCTTGTGGCCATGATATACTTTTAACGTTCTTTTAGCTACATCAACCTATGGGGCAATATTTCCAGGCCTGATCCAAACATGTGGATAAGGGGAGGGGGTGTTCCTAGGCCTTGTGCACCGAGTGGTCATTTGGTTCCAAAGGAGGAAAATGATGATATAGGGCTTGTAATGTGTGGAGGGGAGTGAAAAATGTGGATCGAGAAAGTGTAACCATGACACTTGAATCATGGTTTCCCATGTAGTTCCCTTTCTAAAGAAATAGGTGAATTGGGGAGATCCCATAGGACTAGGACTAAGGATCAAGCCCATATTTAAGGTGAGGGTACAAAACCACGGTTAAAACCCTTCCTTCTTTCGAGTCACCCACTAATCCATGCCCTAGATGCACAAAAAAAAATAAGCATAAGCACGTGATTACACAATGAAAAACATTTCTTTCGAGTTGGATTTATCACCCTCTAACATATGCTCTCAATAGATGAGTGAGGGGAAATATGAATTATGTAAGGATTACATATAAAATGGCACAATATGTCGATGACATTGGTGGTTGTTAAGGGTTGCAGGTTATCAGCTAAAGAGATATCTAGGAGAAAAATTCTCCTATAGGGTCCTCCACTTTTGGTGGGTAATATCTCAATCCAACTAGGACATGGACTTTCTACGAATTCCATGATCAATTACGACAACAAAAATACTTTGGGGCTAGATACTTGTATCTTGTACATCACAAATAAAGTTGGAGGCATGTGTTCTTGGCATACTTTTATCATCTAGTTTTTCATCAAAATAACAAATCATATGGAAAAGGAAATATAATATAAGATGAAAATATGTTCTAAATGCACGTACTCTAACATGAAAACATGATATGTTGATTGTATCTATGAAAAATCAGTATGAAACGCATCATACTCTAACATGCATAATACATTATAGAAGAGCTATGTGGCCCTCATTTCATTAACCAATGTAACCAACATATCATTAAATTAAAACCATAGTTTTTACTCCTATGATCAATTATGATATAAATTTGAAAACAAACATGATATTCAAGACACTCATATTCTAGGTCACGAAGGTGGGAGGTGGGAAAATAAGGTGACCATGAACCATGCGAACGGGTTGCTGGAAATGGGGAAGAACATGTATCAGGCCGGACACATTTCATCATTCCCTCAACCATAAATAAGGAGAAATCAATGACCAAGCTCAAGCATGCCTTCTCAAAATTCTCTTTAGTGGTACAATGCTTCATGGGGTCCATAGGAACATGATGATAAGGATGAAGGGATGTATGACATGAAAGATCACAAAAAATAAATTGTTTTTTTTTTTTCATAATCATATTCAAAAGGGGAAAGTGATTGAGGCTCATCACCATTAATGATCACATATTAAGAAATTATACGAGGGCCCATGCATGCCTTAAACACACCTCTAAGATCAAAACAAGTGTAAGGAAACACAAGCCTCTATTGATAAATGTTATAGACATTTTTGTGCTTTACAGCATGAAGCATGAAATGTCGATAATCTGAGGGATCCAAAGTCCCTAAACATGTTGTTCCTACCCCTAGAGGAACAAGGTCAGCAAACCACAACATTGAAAATCAATTCTCCACCTGAAAACACTCAAAAACAAGCTATTTCTGGATCATGTCAGCTGCTCCACTGAGCATCTGCACTGAATGTCAACTGCTCCACTCTGTACCTGCGCTGAATGTCAAAAGCAATGAAGGCTACCTGCGCTGGGTGAGATTGGCCAAGTGGCACAGTCACTCTGCAAGGTGTCAAATGCCCAGGAAGCTTCCAAAATGACACTTGGATCAGGGAATTTCCCTTGTGATGAGTAAGAGGATCTAGATCTCCAAGTGGAAGCAAGAAACTCCAAGTGGACTCAAGAACTGAAGTATAACTGAAGTGGGAGAGGACACTAGTCAGCTTCATGCCAGCCTCAAGCTGACTCATCCTTTCTCCAAAACTCCTATATATAGAGCTCTCTCATGAGGTCTAGGGAGGAGGGAATCTTGTGAATGTAAGGAAGTGTTGTTGGTTTGTGCATAGAACTATTGGGTGATTGCTTTGAAGGAGGTGAAGAGGAGATTTCTTTCTGCTGGGAGGTGTTGCTGGATTGGGCCTATTATGGTTGTAACACTCTCAGAACTTTACTTCTTCTATTAATAAAGTATTTGAGGTTCTTCTATATGCATGTGTCTCTATGGTGAATTGATGCTTGTATATTTGATTTATTCTAATCCTTGAATCAGTTATGGATGTATGCTTCTTGTAGTTTCCTTTCTTTGTGCTTTTACAAGATCTTTGTGTAGCTGGGCCGGTGAAAGAGCAAGGAGCTAGGAGCAAGCAGCAAGAGGGAAGATTGGATCAACCATTAGCGGAAGATAACGGTTAGTGGATCCCTTTTCTCTTCTCTCTCTCATCTCATAAAGAAGTAATCTTGAATAGCTTTGCATTCAGTTGTTGCTGAGGTACTATCACCCTTAGAGTGGGATAGGGTCATTCCGTATTGGATACTTTTCCCAACAACAATAACATCATCGATATCATAAATAGGGTGCTTGTCAAAATGATGGCCAATGATATTCCATTTACCTTCTTTGATATGTAAGTAATCACAAATGTCAATATCCAAGCAGTTATTGGGGTTATTTCATCTCGACTCTCTAAGGAACACCCTTATCAAAATCCTTATCATGCTCCCATTAAAGATATCCCTTAATTTATTCATCAATGATCTCATCTTTATGTTCTAGAAAGGGATCTTGTTCTTCCTCATGATCCTCCTCATATTCAACGAAGGGTTCCTTTTGAAAATAAATATCTAATGTTTGGATAACTTCGTCCTTATTTTGAGAGTGCTCCAAAAATTTATCAAGCATTGCTTGAATTGATGAAAAAATCTTGGGACTGTAATTATATAACCATGAATTATGACCTTAGAGGGAAATTATGAACAACTTTATAAGAACATGTTGACGAAAAACATTATCCTTTGATGCATATGTATGGAATCCCAACACATAATCAATTTCATAAGATGGATTACCATCAAAGTTAGGCACCATAAATATTGTACTAAAGGGGACACGATTTGATTACCCAGGAATGCTAGTGATGTGCATTGTCAGGATTTCATTAAGGTAAGACATTTTATTAGGATACACATATCAATCATGTAAGAGTAGTCAATATGAATTAAAAATTCCTTGATACATGATTTCTTCACACTATAGACATTAACTTTGAGGTTCAGTGAAGAACAAGGGCTTCGTTCCTCCACTAGAGTCACCAAAAGAGGATATGTATTATCGATTAAGGAATCACCTCTTCAATTACTTGATCTAGGAAGGTAGACTTTCTTCCTCCCTGGAAACGACGTAAAAAATGTTACCACACAAGCAACCAGGCCCTAAGGAGGGAAATATTATGGATAAAAGAGATAGACTAAGTGATAACAATGCGACAATGTCCCACTATCACCTTAGCTAGTGTCCCCTGCTCTTTATAGAATTTCACCAATGGGAGGAATCACAGTAGATAGATAATCATCTTTGTTGATATTCTAGGGTTAATGGTGTTAGATGTTGGGGTATGATCTCCCAAGGGAAGCTGTATATGATAGTATAGTACATTTAAAGGGTTTTTTCTCCCTTTAAGAGACCTAGAAGAAACTTGCAAGAGATCTAGGGTTTTGTGAATTATCATGGTTAAAGGTACTCTTGTGATTATTGAAAGGACAAGAAAGGGCCTCTAATGATTTATTCCAATGAATACTAAGATAATATAACCCCTAAAGAAGTTCCCAAGTAAAAATAATACAACCTAGGGTTTCCCTGCTAGGGGACACCTAGGGCAAGAGTTTTTTATGGATCAAAAGTCAAGGGATTATTTTCAAACTTGGAGGCATTATAGATAAGGCCCTAGTCTTGAAGTCTATGCTCCCAGAATTCAAATTTTTACTCTCTCCATAATTTTCTCTATTCCTTAGCCTACTTGTCCAAGAGAAGGGGACTAGAATTTTAGAAGAATAAATTATGAAGAGAAAGATATTTGATCACAAAATGGCTTAGACTGATGCAATTTCCCATAGGAATATGAAGTCTTAGACTATTTACAGTAGCCAAAATCATCCCTATGGAGGTCAAGAATTGATTTCCTAACTATCAAACCTTAACAATTACCCTCTCAAGAATCAAAAAGTTCTATGGAGTAAACATTATTTGATCCACTAGAAACATTCATAATTTTGCATACAATGAATAACATATGCAACTATCAACCAAATAGCTTTTAAAATTATCTTCAATAAATTAGTGCATAATAACATTAACCTAGTTGCATAAATTCCATACATTAAACATATTCCAAAATAAAAAATTAAATTTAAAACAATTACAAGATGACAATGTCATACATCCATCCACAATTCAAGCGATATCTCCAAACAAGAATGAATTTCAGCTCCAGAAATCAAAATGAATTCAATATCATCGAATATCCAACCAAAAAAAAAGTGCAAATTTGCAAAGAAGGATGAAATTCCAAAGTGTGATGATGATATAATAAAAATGAGGTTGATTTCTATTTATATGAGTCTTCCTAGGTTTAATTTAGCCTATAAGTCCCCAAAAATTATAAAAAAATGGACAACATACATCCCTTGGTCACAAGTTTACCAAGTGGTCCAAAATGTGTGGGAGGGATCCATCAATCACGAAGTATTGGATGGCCCATAACACTATATGTAATTCATCATGTGGGGCTCCAAATTGGGTTTGTAGAAAAAAAATGGTCTCATGGGTATCTAGCTAATGGAATAACCTGTACGCTCCAATACTAAGGGCTTTAGCAATATTTATTTCACTCCAAGCTCTCAAGGGGTGAGACAAACCTCCTATTGGCCTTGGATCGGCTACCAAATCATGTGTTCACTGGTAAGTCTATTGGGATAGACTTGTCCAATCGCATCATCTCATGAATAAAATGGGGCAATGGGCATACTGTTGAAGTTGCTAAGCATGCCCATTGCATGAAATGATGCTCTACACATGATGGGAGTCACATGGATATCAACGCTTCTATTTATATGATCCTCTAGTGGACTTGGGCCTCAATTAATTTTCCCACGTCATGATGAAACCGCCATTCAATTTCATATAATGTCTAGTGTTGCATCCTCACCATTAGGTACAATAATTCATTTGTGCTTGTATGTGAATCAATCTTGTTTATCAAGGGCACATTAAGACTTCATGGTGGGTTTCCCTTCCGAATTTTGGGCTCCGATATTGTAATAGTGTTACACCCGTAGGTAAGGGTGGCTAATAAACAATCATATTAGGTGTTATCAACTAGTAAGGGGAAATACATTTCCCTAGTACATCCTTCATTCGATATGTGTCATCTTAATGATGATGAGTGGATCAGAAAACGACAATCTCAAGGCCAAATGACATTGGTTCAATGGTGGCAATGATGAGTGATGTTAACATATTGGGTGTATATATGTATGAGGGAGAAATCATGGATACATGAGTTACCCCAATGCTTTTCTTCTTCCCTTCCTTATTTTCCTTTTCCCTTTTCTTGATTTTTCATTGTATTACTACTTGAGGCTCTAGAAAATGAGAACATGTTATGTGTGATATAAGAAATTATTTACCACTTAAGGTGGTATATTTCGTCAGCCACTAGGGGTTGGGACATGCATGGGTTACTTAATTATGAATAGGCACTCATGGGGCCCTAGGAACTGGGTGATGGCCATAATAAGCAGTAGAGCTCGTGCTTTGATTTTTTTGATGTCTTATATTAAATATCTCGACCAGCTTTTGCATTTTATATTAGTCTTTTTCTTTTGTTTCTTTCTTGTGGCCATGTAATATTTTTAGCATTCTTTTAGTTGCATCAACATCTGGGGAAACATTTCTAGGCCCGAGCCAGACATGTTGAGAAGGGGAGGTCGTGTTCCTAGGCCTTATGGACTCGGTGGTCATGTAGACCTAGAGAATGAAAATGATGAAATAGGGTTTGCAATGGGCGAAGGGAAGTGAAAATTGTGGATTGAGAAAATAGGACCACAGTAGAAAAATCAATGTTTCCCTAAGTTGTGTTATTCCTAAAGGGATAGGAAAATAGGGGAGATTCTACAAGACTAGGATTGAGGGTTAACCCCCCATTTAAGGTGACCTTACAAAACCACTGGTAAAAAACTTCCTTCTTCCATGTCACCTACTAAGCCATGACGAAGACACCTAAGGAAAAAATCATAAGCACCCCATTCCACAATGAAAAGCATACCTTATGGGTTTGATTTCCCAACTTTTTACATATGCTCTCAACAGATGGGCGAGGGGACATATGAATGATGCAGGAAGTGGAGATCAAATGGCATAATGGATTAGGTACTCTGGTCGTTGTCAGGGGTTATTGGTTTCCAACTAAAGAGATACCTAGGAGAAAAATTATTCTATAGGGTCCCCCACTTTTCGTGCGTAAGAGGACCCTATCCTCAACATTTACAGAACATCACCTCCACCACAAAGGGTCAAACCTAACTAAGGGATATTAAGAATAATGTTAGTAATTGTAAAGAAGTAAAGGTGATAGAAATTAACCTCACTTGACCCATGAGAGGTCTAATATTAATGGATTAATTTGTGAAATTACTTTATTTGATGTATTTACCAATGTTTCTTAAAATAACTGTATACAATTGATTAAAGTGAGGATTGATGCAATCATATCTTCTCTAAATGAGAGATCTCAAGAGTATTTGGGAGAAATAGAGATATTCTAGAGTTAGTTGATTTGTGCTAGGATTTTGTGGATCCAAAGGTCTAGAGATATGATTATGTTGATGAAATTGTCGATATGAACTAAATCTAGTTCATAATTCTCTTTTGTATATGCTTTAGGAATAAAGATCATGAGGGGAGGAGTGAGATAGCGGAATTGAAGCCCGAATAGTGCCACAACACTAAGGGGGATTTTACTGTAAATTTGGTTGAGAGGGCCAAATGATGTATTTCAGGCTAAGGGACTTTTGTAAATTATTGTATATATATTGAGACTTTGTTCGAGTGTATGGACCCAAATATGAATTATTCTTAGTTAATTTCCATCCTTACTTATATATATATATATATATATATATATATATATATATATATATATATATATATATATATATATATATATATATATATATATATATATATATATATATATATATATATATATATATATATATATATATATAGATATAGATATATATATACACATGGTTATTAGATATTGCATACAATAATATTAGGAAGGATTCACGAATATACATATATTGTGTGATTTTACCAAAATAACCAAGGAAGAGTAATGTTGATTGATAAATTTATCAGAGTTATGCAGTAGACGAGTAACAGATGGTGTGACATAAATATACAAGCTCGGGAGAAATAACACTTTGGAGAGGTGAGAAGGTGAGATCCTTTAAGTTTTCCTAGAGCCGGTTGGAAGTAGAGATCAATCAATTATCCTGCTACAATTATAGATTAGAGTGAGAAACTGAAGTGTTATGGAAAACAATATCAGGGCCAAGAGTTGCAAGAGAAGTGAGAGGACTTGCAAATAGGCACAACACTTGGGCATTTTGGGTCTCATTGGATGTCCATATTTTAACGGTGTCAAGAGATGTTAATTGATAGTGTCAGTCTAGAGATATCATCTTAAAAGTTTAAAAGTGGAAAAATTACAAAGATCTAAGCACTGGGATAGTAGAATAGTAATTGCCAGAGTGTGACAATTGACGAGAAATGTTATGATACCTAGAATAGGAACACCCTGGTGGTTTAAAAACATTCGCTTGTTGATTGGTTTGGCTTAAGGAACCAGGATGATGTATGTAAATAACATGGCAGAGCTTATGTGAATAGGAATCATAGAATTGAACGTGGAATGAAGGGTATTTCTCAGAGACCTAAATCCATAGGGTTTTATGATCCCTTCATTAACTAATCTGGTATTTTCATGAGCGACCGAAATATTAAGACATGGACTGCCTAGAGGGCTATGTAAACATTTTATCATTGTAAGTGGGCCAAATAATCCTACCCTAGTTGTGTCTGTAAATCATTTCTCGTTTGTGTCGGGCTAATAAGGACGGGCTTGCTTAGCCAATCCATGGAGATCAAAGTGGGTCCTACCCATATGTTTTTGCCCAAAATCATAAGAAGTCGGTGAAATTATTGTAGTACGCTTGTGTGTAAAGTAGAGGAATGGGATTATGTGACAAGGTTCACATGGCAACTGAAAACAAATTAGAAAGGATCTACGTGATCCAAGTGGGCCAGCTGGGAAGGTTGAAGTCCAAATAATTCGAGGACTTACATATAAAAACGTTGGCCAAAGATTTTGTAAGGCTTGGTTTTATCATGTAGTTGAAGGAACAAGGCAACATGAGGCAAGGCTTAAGAAATGGCTGCATGTCTATGCACAAATGAAAATTCCATGTAGGATTGAACAAAATAGAGGGGATGTGTTGATGATAGAGGAAATGGGTTGTATGTGTAAACCCTTTTAGCTCTTGCCACTATATTATTTATTAATGGGATTAAAGGAAGAACCTTTTGCCTAGTTTAGGCTTGCATCAAGTGGTATTGGAGTGTGAATGCTCTGAAATTTTATAATAAAGAAATAGAAAGAAGAGTTGTAGCGTAATCATATTTGGTTGATGTAATATTTTTGTTTTTCAATTTCAATAGAAAATTGATGATTGTGAATGAACTGTTGTGTAGAAATGGTGTGTTGAAGACATGGAGGATGTCTAATTTGTGAACAAGTAGAATAGATTTGATCTAAGAGTCAGCTATGGAGAATGTTTTGAGAATAGAAAAGCAAGAAGAACTGATTGAAGGAGATGTTGGCACATGTACGAAATTCTTGTGATTTTTGTTTATAGGTAATAGATCGAGGAGAGTAAACAACCATATAACAACAACATTTTAGAAGGATAATTATGGTAGAATCTAATAACAAGATGGATTGATGAGATCAAGGCAATGTAATATCTTCAAGGAAAACATTAGAAAATGAAGATGCAACAACCTGAAAATTTTTAAATGTTGTGAGACATACATGCTCAAAGAGAGAAAGAACAAGAAGTTCTACTGTAGAGGAACAGAGGACGAGGATAACTTCCAACACATAAAGTTCAATAGAAGTTGTTCCATGCATTTTGAAAGTGATTATGGATAGAATTGCCCTGAGACAGAGATTGAGAGAGTGAGGAGGTTTGTTGCAGCTCACAAAGTGGACAACAAGTGTTCACAAAAGGAGAAGAACATAATGGATATTGTTGGTCATGTGCAAGATTTAGAGAAGAGAAGACACAATTAGATAAAGAATGATTCCAAAGAAACTATCATAAGGAGGATCAGTGATGAAGAGTTTAATAGGGAGATGATTGAGTTGAAGACAAAATCGAATCATTTGAGACAACTATTATGAGGCAAGGGATATGGTTGGTTAATGAGCAAGAATAACATAAGATGGCCTTTCTTGTAGGTAAATTTGAAGAAAATGATGTGTACCATGATGAATGAAGAAATAATAGAAACTATGTTGTAAAGAGGAGCTTCACTACTATGAGACAAAGTACAAATCAATCCTTGGAGGAAGTGAGGATGAAGAAGATGTCGACGAGAAGCCTTCTCATGATCAGGTTATGATAATATAGACCTTTTTTTTTTTTAATTTGATCATTGGTGCATAATTCCAGGTTCTACACGTGAATATGGAGTGTAGGAAGTCAAGTTTATTGTATGAGAAGCTTGAAGAAAAGACACATTGTCTTGTAAAGACAATTACAATAGCAGTGGATGAATGCAATCATGGAAGAAGAGCCTCAGGTAGAGAAACTTTTATTTTTAGGTGATTTTCCTGAGATGGAAACATTTACCTATTGTAATGAATTGATGAGGATGGTAAAGCTTTGGTCAAGTTTGAATATTATGACATTAAACAGGAGGAGGAAGCAGTTATTGTAATAAAGGAGGCCCATGAGGACTTGATAAACAATTTCATGCTCCCAAAAATGTATGAGGAGAAGATATTGGAAGTATCCATAGAGACTTTAAAGTCTCATCTTTCTAAAATAGACAAATGTTTGGTGTTTGTAAGAAATTATGTATACAAGAACGAGAAGATTTATAATTCTATCATAAAGGATATAGCATTTGTAGAATGTGTTGCAATAATTGATACAAGTTGTCAAAAAGTTGAGGATGTGCAAGGAGAATGAAGCTAGATTGGAGAGACTTAAGTGAAACAAGCATAACGAACATTAGAATAAGTAATGTAGAATTACAAAATAGCAAGGACAAAAGTTGTAGCAGGAGACAATTGCGAGAAAACCCTAGAGGAAGCCTTATATAAGAATTTGAATTATATTGTGATTTTTTCATATTAACATAGTTCAAGATATAAATATGTTGGAGCAATTATATAACTTGGAACTTCATCATTATTGGATGCAAAATTTCATAGAAAATAAAAAAAGGCATAAAGAATAGGAGATGCAAGTTCCTTTTAAAAGTCAACAACCAACAAATGATGACAAGATTCAGCAAGAGGATCAATTTCATAGAGAAATTAAGAAGATGATAAATATGATGGTGAAGGTCATTGAAAGCATGTATTTTCCAAATATAAGGAGACATGACTACAGGTTTTAGTTAACTGAGAAAAACTACATCAACATGGAAGGAGGAAGACTACAACAAAAGATATAGAAACTACGAAGGAAGAAGAAAAACACCATGATAAAGCAACCAAGTTAATGCAAGTCAAATTTTGGGATCCAAGAGGATTTCAACTAACTATAAAAGCACATGGTCAAGAGACCGTGAATCTTTTTCACCTTGGGAGTCTGATGCAAGAGCATCCAACTTCCATGTCAAAATGTATTTTGACCATAATAAGGGTCTTTTATTTACCAAGGTAGTTGGTTCCCAATGTATGAAATTATTTCATTTAATGTATTTTCGTATGTTTCTTAGAATAATTGTATATAATTATGATCCAGAGTTATGCAGTAATGCAAAAAAATATAGAAATATACATATAGAGAGAGAGATGCAGCAGAAATAAAACTTTATTTCATTAATATCAAAGAACTTAAATATGCTTAAATACAGAAATGGAAATAAACTATCTTGGGTGATGGTAGCTTATCTCTGAGAAGAGATATTGCAGCTACATGTCTCTGGACTATGTTATAATGAGGCTCAAAGGCCTCTTTATTATTGAGTAACAATGGAAAACCCTAAACATAAGAAAACCAGCCCTAGGAGATGAAGAACCAAAACCATTGGCCCTACTTGGGTAAATTGGTACATCAATTTACGAGGGTCGTAACTTTGGCATACAATCTTTGTTCGGTGCACATAATACCTCATTAGAAATATATCAGAGGACTAGAACGTTCAACTACAACCATACATAAAAGTTGCATGTTGCTTGTTTTCCCCAAAAAATGTTGTTTAGCACCTCAAAATGGCTCTGGAAGTTCACAACACAAAAAACTACCAAAAATAGTCAATTGTGCTAGTAATAATTAAGGAAACTAAAAATGTGAAAGAAATAGTGGTGGGGGTCTAAGTAGAATAGGAGGGTGGCCACCAATATCCACCTGGATCAGTTTTCACCCCTTAGGAAGCAATGGTCCCCATTGCGTTGAGTGCCTCTATGAGATGGGGAAAATTCTACTGAACTTGGTCCCTTGTGAGTAACTTGCATTGGTGCAGGAATTGGCCATCTTTGAAAACCAGATACAATTGTATATATTGTCGACATTGAACTCTATTTCCATGATATGACCAGTTGTGGCCTATTCCACACCGTCAAGGTTTAACTCTGTTGGTGTAAGCTGTTCTACAATGTTTGATGTGTCCAGTAATGGTGGAAAGTAATGTTAAAGGTAGTCCATATTAAACACCAGGTACAAGCCAACAAATGGTGGAATGTTGACCTCGAAAGAATTATCCCCTACAAAATTATTGATGTTGTAAGGCCCATATCGGAGCGGGGGAATCTTGCATTAGGGACCAAAGAGGCACTCCTAAAAATGTAGCCAAACTTTGTCACGCACCTGGAACTTGTGTCGCACCCAATGCTTATCATGAAACTACCTATACTTCACATTAGCTTTGTCCAATGTGTCGTGTACCTGTTAGCGGATGTGTTGAATGCACTTAATGAAGTTTTTATCCTATCAGCTTCAGATTGGACATGAGTCAAATTTGGTATAGTAGTTGCAAATGGTATGGCCACATCAATGGGACACTGTGGCTGGAATCCCAATCCCACCTGAAAAGTGCTATGACCAGTTGAGTGATGGAGATATTTGTTGTAGATGTGCTGGACATAGGGGAGGTTGTCATCCAATGTGCATGGATCCCTAGAGTTGTACATGTGAATAACGTGTAAAATCATCATGTTGACAACCTCTATTTGGACATCATTTTGGGGGTGGAAAGTCATGGACTTACAGAGATTGGTATCCAACATCAACTAGATACTTGAACAAAATATACTTAGGACCTTTCTATCCTGATCTGAGGTAATGGAATATCGGATCACAATGTGTACCCACACCCATTCAAAGAAGAGCGTAGGAGTAGCTTCTGCTATGATACTCTTATTCTAGGCTGCCAAAATGGTCATCTTGGAGAATATGTTGATGACCATGAAAATACACTCATTGCCATGCTTAGAAGAAGGGAGGTCCGACTTGTAATCCATGGAGATGGATTTCCAATGTTGACTAGGAGTAGTTAGAGGAGTATATAAGCCTTGCCTCCTAATGGCCAGTTTGTAAATGTCGCAGGCAGTGCAGGATCTGATCTACTTCCCAACATCCTTTAAGATGTTTAGCCAATAAAAATACATTTTCAGCATTTCCACTATTTTCTCTACCCCGAAATGTCCAACGACCCGCATGTAATGTGCCTCCAAAATAATCTTGGCATGCTTTCTTGAATGAAAACAAAGGTGTCCCAGGTGGCATAATAATGCATTCTCAAGGTGACAATTTGGAACTTTCTTTCCTTCCACGAGTGTTTGGTATGTGTTGTCAAATTCTGGATAACTCTTTTAAAGATGTGGCCACCCTGTAGTCTCGTGCCAACAAGATTTGAGAAGAGTGATCAACACCATGAATGGTAATCAGCTGAAGGAGTCTACAATGCTTTTGGTGCTTTCCTTCTTGTACTTAATCTTCAAATGGAATTGTTGCATGTATGTGAACCATTTCTGATGGCGATCATTATGAAACTTCCCTCGTGTTTGTATGAACTATAACGGTCTGTGGTATGTGCAGATTACTATTTCCTTCCCCATAATGTAATGCTTCAATTGTTGATAGGCCTGTAGAATGGAATACATATCCTTATAATAGGTGGGATACTTTCAGACTATGTCTGAAAGTGTCTCACTGTGATATGCCACTGGATGTCCTTGTTGAGTAAGAACTAGACCAATAACAAATTTGGAGGCATCTGTTTCGATCTCAAATGGTTGTTGCAGGTATGGCAATGTTAGCATTAGCGCAAAGTGGAGGCGATGCTTCAACTTGGAAAATGATTTTATTTGGATTCATACCAAAGGATCTTTTATTTCACTCCTCCCTTGGTGACTTGACTGAAGGGCCAAGTCATATGAGAGAACCCCAACACAAACCTGTAGTAGAAGTTGGCAAGGCCCAAAAAGATACATAGCTCTGTTAGAGTGATTGGGACTAGCATATCCCAAATGAATTGTATCTTTGCAAGGTCCACATGCACACCCTGCTCACCAATAATATACCGCAAATATTGAACCTAAGTCATACCAAAAGTACATTTCTCTAATTTGGTACACAATTTGTGTTACCACAGGCTTTGAAGGACCTATCAAATATGCTAGAGGTGTTATTCCAAACTCTAGTTGAAGATGAGAATGTCATCCAAACACATCACCATAGATGCATTGGTGTAGGGTCGTAAGATGTCTTCCATTAGTCTCAGGAAGGTTGTGGGGATATTTTTAAACCAGGAAGGCATGAAAAACCATTTGAAAATGCCCTCCTTGTATTTTAAGGCAATCTTCCGCACATCAGAGGGTTCAATTGGTACCTGGTGATAACCGAAATTCAAGTCAATCTTGCTGAAATATTTGGCCCCCTTAAGCTAGTCAAGAAGGTGATTAATCCATGGGATTGGATACCTCTTCTAGATAGTCATCTTGTTCAATGCCAGATAGTTAATATAGAGTCTCTAGGTCCCATCCTTCTTCTATAACAACACAATTGGGCTCCTACAATGTGATGAACTTGGCCTAATGTACCCTTTCTGCAATACTTCCTAAATCTGCCTCTTGATTTCATCGTTCTCCATAATAGAGAATCAATAGATTAGTCTATTGGGTAGTGACATGCCCATGATCAGATCGATGGAGTGCTTGACTTCACAGTGTAGAGGTACCCCTGTTGGTGAGGTGAAGATGTCTCTGTAGTCCCCCAAAACCTTGTCCATCTGCTGCTAGCGTTTGGAGGAGACCTGTCTGAAGGTCATGGCCATAATATTCTTCTTTACCTAAGGGTGAATCATATGGAAAACAAATTTACTGGTCTGGGAAATGATATTATTGCATTCCTTCATAGTTATCAAAGAAATGGTGGTAGGCCATGCTACCACCAGTATCGTGTACAACATATCACTCAAACTAATAATAATAGTGTGAGGCCTAGATTCATACACAACATGTCTCTTCCACAACTATGGATGGCTTAATAATACATCACAAAATTCATGAGTAACATCACACAGTACCCTATCCGTGAAGGGCTTGGTGTTGTAGGGAAGGCAACACTGTTGGCTGACGCGAAGATCATGCCCTTGGTAAAAGCACATGATGGTGTACAACTGTGGCTGTGGTGTGGTCGGTAGGCCCAACTACTTCATGACCTATACTGAAATTAGTTTCTTTTTTATCCCGCTATAAAAAATGAACTATAGTGGGGAACCCTTCACCCACATCTGAGTGGAAGAGTCACTCCCCCTCCTCTGCATCTTCGAGCTCATGCTTCTGAATATTGGTGGTCGCAGTGGTGGAATTTGGCTCTGCATTGATAATATGTTTCCCTACTCATTCCCCTCGTTAGTTGATGACTTACAGTTGAGACATGCATCTGATTTAGAAGCCTTCAACACTATCACCAAATACTCTTTAGCTCAGCACTCACTTGTGTTGTCAGCGGGGTTCCTATGGAACTCACACCATTTCCTTGTATCCTTCCTTATCTTCATCATGTTGTTCTTCACTTGTGACTTTAGTAGGTTGTCCTGGGTCACCCTATCTTGTATTTTTCCTTTGTTCTACAACTTGGGGGCACCTTTCCCTTGCTTTATATTCACAGATCCAAAGTCTCACTTCATCTGTTTAAATTTATTCTTCATCTTAAAAGCATATTGATAGGTAGCGCCAAGTGAGAATATTTCTAGGAATTCCATCTCCTCTTGTATGTAGTTACGTAGACAATGATAGTACTTGAGTACCAAATGCCACTTAGAATATTTGGTATGAAGTTTCATACGAAGGGTGTGGAAAACATTTGTGAACTCTAACACGTCATGGTCTCTTCCTTGCCCCACAGTGGGTTTCTGACCAGTCGTTGACATGTGGGGTGGATTTGAGAAGTGCAAAAGTAATCTTTTCCTGAATGGAAAAGTCATGAACTAAAAAATATCCTTCCAACATGTTTAACCATCTATGTACAGTGTCTGCATCTATCTGGCTTTCAAATATGGAAATATCAATGTTAGCTTGCAACTTAAAGTGAGTGGCGCCTCTAAAGTGGTTACTGGGCGAAGATGTGTCACGTGTCGCTTGAGGGCTTCCTCGTGCAACATTTCGAAAGGATACACTCCCCTTTGTTTTTATTTCCTTCCGCTGAGGTATGTCATCAAGTTTTGCGAGGTTGGTCTTGTAAAGGTTCAACAAGTTCAATCCCTAACTTCTTATACCGTGACCTCGTTGAGGAAATGCAAATAAAAATAGAAAAAATGTAGATCCCTCTAATACCACTTATATGGACTTATGCAGGAACACAAAAGAATACAGAAATAAAACTTCATTTCATTAATATTAAAGGACTGAAATAATCTTACATATAGAAATGAAAATAAACTAGCTTCGGAAATGATGGCTTATCTATGAGAAGAAATGTGGTTGCTACATACCACTGAATTGTGTTACAATGAGGCTTGAAATCGTGTTCATTATTGTGAAATAATGGAAAACCCTAAAAATCAAAAATCCTAACCCTAGGAGATAAGGCACCAAAACTATGGGCCTTGTTTGGTAAATTGGTACATCAACTTCCCAGGGTCGTAACCTTTTCATACGATCTCTGTTTGACATGCACAATACCTCATTAGAAATATATATCTAAATAATTCAAATTATGATTGCAGACATCAATTTAAAAGTGATCTTTTCATTTTGTCCCCAAAAAAATGTTGTTTAGGGCCTCAAAACGACTCGAGAAGTTCAAGACCTGAAAAAGTGCCAAAACTAGTGAATTGTGTTACAATTAAGGAAACTGAAAAAATGAAAGAAACAATGGTGGAATAGGAGGATGGCCACAAATATCCACATGGATCAAATTTATTGAAGGGAGTATTGATGTAATCATATATTCTTGAAATGAGATCTATCGAGAGTATTTGGGAAAGTAATAGAAATTCTAGAGCTAGTTGGATTTCTGAGAGTATTTTGTGGATCTAGAGATTTAAAGATAGGATTATGTTGATGGAATTCTGGATCTAAAAAAATTCTATTTTATAATTCCCTTTTTGTATACTTTATGCATAAAGATAGAGAGCAGAGGAATGAAATAGGAAAATTAAATGCCGAATAGTGCCAAAAGGCCGTGAGGGATTTTACTGTAAATCTAGATGAGAGCACCAAATGATGTATTTCAGGTTGAGGGCCTTTTGTCAATTAGTGTATATATTGACACTTTGTTAGAGTGTATGGACCTTGAGTGTGACTTATTGTCAGTTAGTTTCTAGCCTGATATATATATATATATATATATATATATATATATATATATATATATATATATATATATATATATATATATATATATATATATATATATATATATACATATACATATACATATACATACATATATACATATATATATATATATATGTATATATATATATATATCTATATATATATATATTTATATATATATATATATATATATATCTATTTATATTTATATTTATATATATATGTATATACATATATAAATATATATATATATAGATATATATATATATATATATATATATATATATATATATATATATATATATATATATATATATATATATATATATATATATATATATGCATGGTTAACTAATATTTCAAACATTAAGCGCAGGAAGGATTTACCCATATACATATATTGTGTGAGTTAAGTAGAATCACCAAGGAAGAGTAATATTCATTGATAAGTTTATCATAGTTGTGTAGTAGAGGTGTAATAGAGGGACAACAGAATTGTACATGCTTAAGAATGATAACGCTTTGGGGTGGTGAGAAGGCAAGAATACTTTAAGTTTTCCTAGACTTGGTCGGAAGCAGAGATCATTGATCGACAAAGTGAAAAATGATCTTTCTACAATGAAATATTAGAGTAAGCAGTGTGTTATGCTCCTATACCAATAGGTGTCATATTTCATGATTGACTGGTAAAATCCCAAATATTTTCATCCTTTCCTTGCTGCAAAGGTTTCCATATTTTGAAAAGATCAAAAAAATTAAAAAATGAAAAGTGGGTATGCCCTAAAAGAAAGATCAAAGGGAAAAAGAATGAAATGGTCAAAAAAGAAAAGAAATGAACCCTAAATAAAGAAGGCCAGGAAAGTGTGCTAGTCCAAAATGTCACTACTACTCTATTTTTGTAAAGAATCTCATTATGTGCAGTTAGTTGACTCTTGCCACAGTTGATGGATGGCCAAACAGCTTAATCTTGGCCAGTACATGTCTGAATTTCTTGTTTTAGAGATAGAGAAAAAAATATGTCCAAACAGTTCAATATTGGCAGATAAGTAGATAGGTAGAGAAGCAAAGGAGCTCAACAGTTAAATCTGAGCCCATTGAAGAAATAAGGGCAGACTTAGATAGGATTTCCATGAGAAGAAAAGTAAATTTGTAAGGGTTTTCTAGTTCAAGTGCACCCATGGAAGAAGAAGAAAAAATGTTAGGCATAATAGCCTAGGTAGGTAGTTTTGGTGTTGCAGAAGCATGCTTATGATTAATTTTTGTTTCTCAGGAGGTTCATCTTATTATTATCATAAGTACAATGGCAATTGTTTGGATAAAAATCAAGTGATGCATGTCTAACTTCCCTTCACATTTCTCCCAAAAAACACTTACTAACCTCCCCCAAAGGAGATTGAGATCTGCTCAAATACTCCTAAATCACTCCACCTCATTTCAATAAAAAGCTTGAGAAGTATAAAATTCTTACTTTAGGAAAAGAAACCAAATTTCTGGTGTAAAAATCCTCTTGTTCCCTCAACCTAAGTTATCAAACTTTATAATCTAGCGCTTACCCTACATAAACCCATATTAACTGCTAAAAACTATTATATAAACCCCTTGCAAATTTCCCTTCCCCCGTATTAATATATTTGTACAATAAAATCCCCAATGTTTAATAATCCCACCCCTGGTCGATTACGGCCATATTTCGGTTTACAAAGGAATTATAGGTTCAAATGGAACCATATAATAACCCTCCCCGCGTGTAATATTTGAAGATTAATTAACACCTGATTAATTAATTGATTAAAACACCCCCACAACCAATAGAAATCACCCCGATATGTTTAGATAATTGTTTATATACGTGGGTACCCACGTCGTAGCCCTCCGCCAGCTCCATTGAGCACTGACCATTGGATTTGGGCCTTTGGATCGGACGGCTCTAGATCATATCGCACCTCCCCCTCCATCCAATGTTAACCACCAGGGGAGCCGGTGGTCTTACTGACGTATCTGGGACACGTGGCACCCTCCCGGCATGCTCGCGGCCCCTCCACCCAAAACCACCTTAGCGCGTAAGCAGTGCGGGCTGATACCGCTTACCACCCTCCCACTGACATCATCTCCACATCACTGCCGAGTCAGCATCTGTACCTCGCTTCATGACAAAACATCACGTCCTGATGATGTCATCCAACCGAAAAGTGCCAAAAAGCCCCACAAAGCCAATTTTTGTTAAAAAACCTGTGAAAGCTATAATGTTCACCTATTTTACTCGTTGTTTTCGCAACACTGTTGCATGCAAATTACGTCTAAGCAACTGCCGAAGCTCCAGTCGGCCACCCCGACCAGTAAAGTCCAGCATCTTGCTCTGCACCTCGTCAGTCAATTTGCAAATTACACTGGTTCACCTTCCAAAACACAGGTATTTACCCCATCCCACCTCCCAAACCTATAATTTTGGTTTTCCTCTACAAAATTATACCTTTAAGAGCCAAATTCAAACTCGAGCAGTCCATAATTACCATACCAACCCATCGAGAAACTGCTCTTTCGCTCTTTTTCCACAAAAATTCAACCTCCGGTTAAAAACACAGAGAATTGAACAATGGAAGCCCATGTGGACCTCAATGTAGCACCCCTCAATGCACCTCATAAAGACCAGCATCATTTACCCTTAGCTGACAGAGATTTCCAAATAAAAGACCCAATTGGTTGCAAAAATCATCTTCATACTTTCTGCCTAATGAAAAATAGTCATTTGAACAACTCTGATATCTATGGAATATGAGAATCCTATCTCCCTAGGTATTACCTTCCCTCAGTCAATGTGTTCCCTGATATTGTTCGCCACTGCTGTGCCAATTATGACCCTGTCAGTAAAGCAGTTATGACTCCATCACAAATTGTTCTTTTCTACATAACTGCCGAGTCTATCAATGAAATGCTACAATTCCATCCAGTTCAACCTCTTTCTCCTCTTTCCATGGGATTTTTACTTGAGAAAGTCTCTCAACTGTCCACTGCAGAAATAGCCCGGATTGCTAAGATATTAATGAGCCTAGATTTCCAGCCCCAAGGACCACCTCCTTATTTATATGTCTCGTTCAATGAGACTCAAAGAATCATCCTTGACATGATATCAGTAATCTTGGGATTGAGGTCCAGTGAATATGTGGATGAGATGGTCCTGGTGCTGTTATCCACCTTTACTCCAGGACAGCCCCTTGCTATTAAGTATGACTATGCCTCTTTCATTGCTGAAAAAATCCATAATCAATTTATGAATTTGGGAAGAGAAGGAGTGTTTAAATACACAACTTTCATATACCATCTACTGTTGTATTATCACCCAGGCATTTTTATATTTCCCATTCGGAAATTGAACTCCAAAGGAGAAAGGAAGTCTGTGATCTTTTGGACCTCGGTCTTCAACAAAATTGTTGAATCCCCTTATACCTACTGTGAATTCATTGACCTGTTTATACATCTAGCCTTCACTCTATTGGTAGGAGCTCCTCCTCCTTGGCTCTCTGGTGACATAAGGAATATTTTACAGCTCTCCAAGAACTACAGGATAGGTGACTGGTATTTTTACCAGGATCACACTGAAATCAAGATAATGGCTATGAACTGTGCCCTTATAAGCTGCCCAAATATGTGCCTATGAGACTGTTTGCATTGGAGTATTTCAGGAAACTTATCAATGCAGATTTAACTCACTTTTGCAATGTGACGAAAAAAGCTAAGCTAAGAATAAGAAACCAATTAGGCCCCTTTATCATTAACAAAACGGAAGCATGGGAAGATGCTGATAAAATATTAGGGGAAGTCCTTAAACTGAAGAAAAGCTTCTGGTGGGTGCCATATGACCCAAATGGCTTTATAAGTGACAGAAAAGTTAAAAACCGGCTGTCAACATACACACATCATAGGATCCCTGAAGTAGAACAATATGCCAATCAAGATGAGTGGATAGAGGGTACATTAGTAGAAGAACTTACTCGGCAAGAAAAATGAAACAAGCTATGAAAGATTTAGAAAAGACCCTTGACTTGGACTCTTTTGGACAGGTATCTTTCAAGCTGCCTCACCAAGCCGGAGTGGGTACACCTTCTGCAACCTATACAAGAAATCAACACACCAGTTTCAGGTTCTTCAAAGGGCAAGGAAGTAGCAGGCACAGAGCAGCAAGAAATGACTGATCAGCAGGAGCAAATTCCTCCAGTACATACCAAAGCAGTAGAGATTCCCACACTACAGACTCCTCTAAATGAGGAAAAGTGCAAGAAAAGAGACACAGAAGAGGCCACACCCATCAGTGGACCTGCAGAGCAGCCATGTGCAAAAAGGCAAAGATTAAACACTCTATCTGAAGAGGAAATCATTGAAGAAACAATAGAAATCCTAAGAAGTGAGAGGGCAACTAGCCCACAGTGTTGTTGGGAAAAGTATCCATTCAGAATGCCCCTATCCCACTCTAAGGTGTGATAGTGCCTTAGCAACAAACAAGGAAAACTAATTGAGTATTTCTTCTTTATGAAATGTAAATGAGGAGAAAGGATGTAACTAACCTGTGTCTTCCGCTAGTTTGTTGATCCAATCACTCCTCTCTTCAGTGGCTCTCAGCTCCTTGCTCCTTCACCGGCCTAGCTTCACCTAATTCCTGCAAGATCACAAGAGAGAGAAACTACACGAAGATATAGATATACATTCATAAAAAGCTCAAGATCAGATTAAGCTAAACATGTAAGCATAACAAAACATCATTGGTACACAGCATGTAGGAGAAACTCAAATAGTTTATTGATAGAATAAGAAAGTCCAAGAGGAGATACAACCAAGTGAGTTCCGATCCAGCATCTACCTCCTAGCAAAGGAATCCTTTCCTCTCCTCCAACAAAGCATAAATCACCCAATGTACTAATCTCAATCCAAAACCAACATCAATTCTCTGCAAAGTACAAAATTCCAGCCTCCTGAACCTCTGGGTGAGAGATCCATATATAGATGTAAGCAGAGAGGATGAGTCAGCTTATGTTTTGACTTGCGGCTTCTCTCTGTCAGTTCTTGCTTCCACTTGGAGGTTGAGAGCCTCTTACTGATCACTAGTCGAATTCATTGAGGCAAGTGTCATTGGAGAAGATTCTGGAAGCTTCCAGGGTCTTTCCACCTCGTTGAATGAGTTTGCCATTTGTCATTTCCCGCTCAGCGCTTCCTGGTAGTGCTTTTAGGTGCGTTGCAGCGCACCCAGCTAGTGTACTGGGGTGCACTGCAACGCAGGTAGCTAGAAGAGCTTCTGAATTGATCCTGAATTGACTGTTTTTGAGTTGTTTTTGGTGGAGAACTTCTGGGAGAAGCTGTCATTGGTTGACCTTGTTCCTTTAGGAGCTGTAACAACATCTTTAGGGACTTTGGATCCCTTGAATTATGGACATTTCATGCTTATAGCTGTAAGGCACAAAAATGTCTATAACAGTTGCCCCCTAAAGTATGAGGCCGTTTATCAGGTGAAATGCTTTATTAGGAGGATCTGAAGTTCATTCAATGCTGGGAGGAGACCTGTAATAAGATACAATACAATACATTATTTTTCATACTGTTTTCATGATCTAGCTGAGGCAGGCATTCCCATGCTCAGCTTTATAAATTCATTTTTATGTACATAGGACAGACAATTGTCTGATGATAGACTGATGATCCTGCTGAAATCATCATCCTTTGGTAGGATGATTGTCTGTGCTGCAATGCTGTACATGTCAATGTCTTTATTTTTCCTGAATATTTATCGCAGCTCGGATGGATGAAACTAGATCCGGGGTCTTCAATCTCGTCCAATCTTCACTCTAAGTACAAGTCGATCCATGTGAGAAATGTTTTGAAGTCGAACATGGAAAGACATCGCTTGATTACCAGTCAATGATGTAAACTATTAACAAGCGCGAGAGGAATCACCGATAATGAAAATGACCCTCAAGGTACTGCAGTACAATTCACGTGGTGTGAATAAAGGACTTGGCGTCGAACACGATGCAAAATCTTTCGGTCGAAGGTCATTGATGTATACCTGTCGCCGGAAGTGAGAAACTTGCCATTGAGGCATGCAAGATTCAAAGTACTGAAGGGGGTGTTCCTAGATCAACTTCCTGGATAATGAGTTGATGTCGACAAGAAGCGATCCGTTAAAGGAGGGCCTTAATGTATCCCACATCAGTGACATGGAACGGGGCAAATGATTTTGATGGAGGTGAAAACGATCTGATCATATATGGTTCAGGGTGGCGGTCATGAAATGAAGGATAATGTATGGTAGTGGATGGGACACGGTTGACTTCAATGGATGACTTCTCTTGAACATATCGGTGACACTTATGTGATGGATTGGTAGCATTTACCCCAAAGGTGGATGGTATGGCGAGACCACGGTGATGTGACCAGTGAATGAAACAACCCAACCCGACTCAGGCACAGAGTGGAAGTGTCATGTTCAAGAGCGACTTGCTACCAATAAAGTTCTTTGAGTTTCTTCCCAATTTTCCCCAGTCATTGCTGACCAGTACCTCTTTATTTTTGTCAAGCTTGAGGAGGATAACATATGCTTGTTCTATAATTTGCCCTTCGGGCAAACCCATCGCTATGTTTTAACGAACCTAGCAATAGTGAAACTCGTTCTCGCCTAAAGACAAGTTTGTCGCTATTAATGTTTTTAACGAGTCTAACAACAAAGATAACTCGGTCCTTTTCATTTTTAGAGAGTCTGAAAAGGTACGTGAAGTTAACTCCAAAAGTCCTTTTTCGTCATCTAATCCCTTAAGTCCGAAAAAGTATAAAACAATACAGAAGGGATGAATTTTCGATAGTTTTAACGAGCCGAACAAAACAAGCGCTTGATCTTTTTGTGCAATAATCCCTCAGGTCCAAAAAGATTAAAATCTAGAGGAGGGATAGCTCTTCCGGTCGCTTTAACGAGCTGGAAGGCCAAAACTTGGCAATCTTTTCATATTTTATGAGTCAGATGAAAAGAGCTTAAAGAAGACTCGTCTTTTGAGGAATGAGTGATAAAACGAGTAGCAGCTGATTCCAAGTAAGGGTTGGAATTTTCCAAGCACGACAGTGTCACAAGGATGGCTAGTGAAATCACTCTTCGCAGCTGTTCCTCAAAATGGGTAAACAATCATATGGAGGTGAATGATCGGCCAATGGAAAAGTGGAGGTGACGGTGCAAACACGACCAAGGCTTTAATGGCTGATAATGTTACATTCACGGTGGTTATTTACCAGAGGATAGTTCATTTTTTAATGAGCTTAAATGCGGGTTGAAACACTTGCTCGATCTTATGTTTATTTTTTAACGAGCATGAACTATGTGCTAAAATTGCTCGATTATCCAGTCATATGATAAGAATGTCTCATGTAAGATCCCATTTTTTATGGAGCTTGCGCCTTACAAAGCTATGCCCCGCATCCTTTCGTTATGCAAGTTCGGAAACGACTAATCCTACGAGTTTAAAGGGTTAGACCTACAGGTTTAAAGGGAGGACCTACAAATTTAAAAAATAAATAGCCGCCCCTTGCTTGCACTCCAAAAGGGTTGCATGCCCCCAGGTATAAAACAGAGTTTCAAGGTTACCCCTACTTTAGTCCGATAAAACATTTGTTTCAGCGAGAGAGGCCTACGTCTTACAGGTCACCCAAAGATTGCTCTATTAATCTTTCAAACAAAACACTTCTTCAGCAATGTCTACCGAGATAGACAAAGGTGATTGACTCAGTTCTGTCAACTCACATAACTTTGACAAGAGAATCTTATTCTAGAATAACCCCACTTCCACGACGGACGGGGTACAAACTAGTCATATTCTCCCGCGGAAACCTACCCTATACCCAAAGTTTTCCTGCCGAAGCAGACCAGGACGCATGCCCCCTGGGTTCCAGTCATATCCCTCCGAATTACTCGCGCTCATCGGGAGGACGGACTGTAGGTTGAGACATTTCTTGCGTGAAGAGACCATTTAGGGATGCTATATGACTATTTGCGATGCGTGATCCGGGAAATGAAAGCTGGTCCACGAGCTTGACCACTCTTCCTTCGTGTGGAAAACACATTACTCTAAAGAGTGAGGAGACGATGGCTCCCATGCAATATATATAGTCTCGTCCAAGGAGTAGGTTATAATCCAAGGGTCCTTGAACGACCATCACGTTCATTTGAACGGTCTTCCCTTTCAATGTTATGGGCACATTGGGGAGGATCCCTAAAGGTCGACTGGTTCCTTTATCAAAGCTTGTCAGATTTCTCATTTCAGGCAAAAGCGTTGGCGAACCAAGCGCTTTCCAAGCAGTAGATGAAAGAATACTCATATATGCCCCCTCATCAATGATGGTGCCAGCCATGACCATTCTGTATATTTGGAGGATAATTCTGAATGGTATGCTTGCTGGCAAACGGGGTCTGCCTAGTTGGTTCTAGTCGAAGGAGACAACTAGGTTGCTTGGTGGTGGGATCGAGTAGACGGCCGGGTATCGCTCTGACGAACTTCCTTCCTGTGATAAAGGAATGGGGGGATTGCCCCCGTGCTCGTCGGAGTCTGTGTTGATGAAGAGAATTTGGACGGTGTCATCCTTATTCTCCTCAGTGACTGTGTCATTCGAAGATAAATCCTTTGAAGGCAAGATCGGGTCAACTGCCGCCTCGACCTTTTGACTTTCGTCGGGTATGGATTCAGCTGGTTCATCTTCAACGACCGGTGCTTTAGCTGACCACTTGAGCGGGCCAGCTGGATTTTCAACTAACGAAGGACTCGGCAAGAGTTTTCTATATCTAGGAGGAAGTCGTAACGGTGAAACCGAACGATCATCCAAAACTCTTTTCGCTTCGTCTAAGAAGGGACAACGGTGGACGGCATGGTTGCCTTCGCACAGTCTACAGGGAGATCTAGCTCTCCCTTTTTATCCAAGGACTTCACTTTCGCTAGTTGATGGTGTGCATTCAACATGGCTATCAGAGGTTGATGCCACCGGATTGTGAAAATGGGGAGACCAGTCCCTTAGTATTCGAGGGATGCAGGGACAATCTCTGTGGAAATGGTCTCCCTTGCATATGACACATGGCAATTTAGGCCTAGTCAGTGCTGTGTGTGGATTTTTGTCAGACGACACTTGTTTGCCCCTAGTCGCTTTTGGCTCCTTCTTCTTCTTCTCTTTCTTCTTCTTTTCCTTCTTCTCCTTAGGAACTTGGTTTTTTGTTTTACCAATTCCGTCAAGCGAAGAGGAAGGAGCAGAGGAAAAATTAGAGGAAGTAGAAGGCCGGTGGGTAACTCTAGCCTTGTCTAACTGTTGATTCGACTGTTCAGGAACAGTGGTGTTTTCAACGATATTGGTTGAGAAGAGCCGGACCAGCAAGCCAATTGTCAGTCCTGGAAGCGACAATGTGGCCATATGGGGCGCACCAACATCTCCCCAAGAGGAGAAAGGACTAGGATTTCCACCAAGGGGAATCCCTTGGTTGGTAGGCTCCATTTTCTCAACCTAAAGATCAACGCAGGAAAAAGGGTGTGAATATTCCATTTAAAATAAATTTTAATGACGCTTGGACACAACTTGCTTTTTCAATTTTAAAGAGTTGAGAAAAAGCAAAAGATGACTCTAGTCGCCTTCGATGTTTTAATGAGCCCGAAGTGACAAATGCTCGGATGGACTTTTTCCGTTATAGAGTCTGAAAAATGCCAAAAGGAACTGCTCTCGAGTTCTAGGTAGAGGGTGTGCCAAACTTTTCACAAAACTGCAGAATACTTTTTAAGGTACGGGCAGTCAATCTTCCCGAATGCTGTGTTCAGTGCATTGCGATTAGTAGGGTGGCCGACACGGCTTCCTAAGGATAAAGGTTTTATGCCTATAGGGGTCTCCCAATATATACTCGACGGTACATGGGAGCAAAATCCGTACTGGCGCTTATCGTCTCTCAGGAGAAATCACCCAACCATCAACGAGATCGACAGTCACCAGGTTTTACGACGCTGGAACACGTCTCGAGCCTAGACCTCTATGTTGTGCGTTAAGTTAGAAAGCGTTGTTAAGTTCATTCAATTTATTTTAGGTTGATGTTTCTTAGAAGTTTGCCTTTTTGGATCACCACGAGATGTATGATACAACTCCTAAATGCAGTCTAAAGATGATAAGCAAGCTTTTATATCTTTTCAACAATGAAAATCCTAGCTACAAGGGGAAAAGAAAGACACAATTTTTTCTCAAAGAGCATAGAGCACACTGTAAATGCACTTTTCCTAAATCGAAGCATGCAAACTATCAATATGCAAATGCACATATGCATGTATTTGTTTTCACTTTATTAATATTTATGCCTAAAAAGAAAGTTGTTGTATAAATTTGAATTCGATTTCAAGTGAAAACATAAACAAGTTTCTTTTTGAGAACAAAAAGACGATTACAACACTTTATGGTTTTGAAGTAAACACTTGTTTCGACACTAGAAATGCATAAATTCAAACCAAACGACAAAAGTAAAAGCTTAATCAACTGTGAACAGCAAACAAACTCACTCCTAAGATCAAAACGACACTTACGACAGGTCTAGATCTAAGGGCGACAGTATGACTAGTTTACTTTTGTAATGGGAAACTGCAAATGATGTAACAAATACACAAAGAACAAATACAGTTTCTTTATACAACTGAGGCGAAATTGAGGCAAAGAAAAGGGGTTTCAGATAGGTACACACACTGATAATAGGCTACGAAAAACAGAGATAAAACTAAGCAAAAGGAAGCAGGGAACCACAGCTGCACAAGGCAAAGGCTGATCAGTGCACCCTCAGCACAGAGAAACTGAACTTCAGCGCAGGTAGCCTTCACGGGACCTGCGTTGAAATGCATAACCTCCTCAGAGAGTCTGCGCTGAAGCAGAAATGAGAATTGTCTCTGGGTTCTGGGACACGGTTTGTAGTTTAGTCTACAGTTTTTGGCCGGATAAAAGCTATCAATTAGGTACAATTAGAGGGATGATTTAAAGGAGGACTAAGATCTATCACAAAGGGCTATTAGAGCACTTGTGGATCAGCTATTCAGATCATAAAAACAGGCCCAGTGAGTGGACTAGAGTGGCAGATCTCTACTTTGCATTTGAAAACGGAAAATGCATTTCGATTCAGCACTCCTAAGTTTATGAGAAGAAAAACAATAGAAACACAAATAAACTAACAAGATACGTTCCCCAGCGGAGTCGCCAATTTTTTGTTGGGAAAAGTATCCATTCGGAATGCCCCTATCCCACTCTAAGGTGTGATAGTGCCTTAGCAACAAACAAGGAAAACTAATTGAGTATTTCTTCTTTATGAAATGTAAATGAGGAGAAAGGATGTAACTAACATGTGTCTTCCGCTAGTTTGTTGATCCAATCACTCCTCTCTTCAGTCGCTCTCAGCTCCTTGCTCCTTCACCGGCCCATCTTCACCGAATTCCTGCAAGATCACAAGAGAGAGAAACTACACGAAGATATAGATATACATTCATAAAAAGCTCAAGATCAGATTAAGCTAAACATGTAAGAATAACAAAACATCATTGGTACACAACATGTAGGAGAAACTCAAATAGTTTATTGATAGAATAAGAAAGTCCAAGAGGAGATACAACCAAGTGAGTTCCGATCCAGCATCTACCTCCCAGCAAATGAATCCCTTCCTCTCCTCCAACAAAGCATAAATCACCCAATGTACTAATCTCAATCTCAAACCAACAACAATTCTCTGCAAAGTACAAAATTCCATCCTCCTGAACCTCTGGATGAGAGATCCATATATAGATGTAAGCAGAGAGGATGAGTCAGCTTATGTTTTGACTTGTGGCTTCTCTCTATTAGTTCTTGCTTCCACTTGGAGGTTGAGAGCCTCTTACTCATCACTAGTCGAATTCATTGAGGCAAGTGTCATTGGAGAAGATTCTGGAAGCTTCCAGGGTCTTTCCACCTCGTTGAATGAGTTTTCCATTTTTCATTTCCCACTCAGCGCACCCTGGTAGTGCTTTTAGGTGAGTTGCAACGCACCCAGCTAGTGTATTGTGGTGCACTGCAACGCAGGTAGCTAGAAGATCTTCTGAATTGATCCTGAATTGACTGTTTTTGAGTGTGTTTTTGGTGGAGAACTTCCGGGAGAAGCTGTCATTGGTTGACCTTGTTCCTTTAGGAGCTGTAACAACATCTTTACGGACTTTGGATCCCTTGAATTATGGACATTTCATGCTTATAGCTGTAAGGCACAAAAATGTATATAACACACAGACCTCCCCAGCGATAGATACATCAACCAACTCACACAGGCAAGAGCTGGGAAGGCAGCATAGTGTGGAAGTTTCATCCACAAGGCCACCAAGAAAGCATACCTTAGATGTCAAAAGAACATTCACCAAAATAAAGGCTAGAAATGATCCATTGAGGCTGCACATTTATGACCAATATCTCAAGATCGCCCCCACAAAATAGAAAAGATTGATGTCTGCCTATGACATAAAGGAAGGAAAAATGATCATGAGCTATTTCAAGCTTAAGGTGCAGCAACCACAATCGGCGGCTGATTATATCAGGAAAAATATGGAGGTCTTGGCCAAAGACATTCATCCAATAGGCCAGATTGAGATGCAAAAAGAGACAGGAGAGATGGTGTATTCCACACTAGCTGATAAAGCAATGTTGGCTCATAAATTGCAAAACTCATTGGAGAACACCTCTGATCAACTAGATTTAGAGAAAGCTTCTTCTTTAGCAAAGGACAACAGGATCAAATCCTTGGAGGATATTATCATTGAGTTGGGACATGATCCCAAACATGCCAAAGGCATAAAAGCACTAATGAGGGAAAATGAAGAGGACATTACTGCCCTCAGAAAATAGCTCAAAATTCCTCCCTCTATGCATCCACAAATAGCAGATGTTGTACTGAAAAAATCCGAAGAGGACATGATGGACATGCTCATGAGATTGAATGAGAGATTGAGTGAGACAGAGTAGGCATTGGAGAAAGCACTATAAGAAAAGAAGGGAGAGTCGACCTCCCATCCACCTGAAGTAACTCCAACAGTCACAACGGCCCCTCCCACAATTATAATAGCAGTGCCTTCCATTGTCCCGACACCTACAATAGAAATCACCACAGGTACCACAACAACAACACCAGGCAGCTGTACAACTATGACTACAGAGCAATTAATAAAAGCCATGGAGGAGTTAAAACTCCAAGTATCAGAGCTGAAAAAAGTCAAAGAAAAATTGGCAAAGATTGAGCAAAGCTATGAAAAATCTAAGATGAATGTGGCAGAGAAGACAAGGGAAGTCAAAGAATTGCTAAAAAAGGTAAGAGCCTTAGAAAAATATCTCTCTCTGCATAATTCTCTGTTAGAAATCAGAGGAATTTTGTGGACCAATATCATTCAATCAGTTAGTGGTGTATGGAGGTCTATTCAGACCATTTATGAACAGGTTGATTTGATAAAGGTAGCCAGTAGAAGTTCAGAAAACAAGAGCCTTATTGGGACAGATTCCTGAGCAAGCTAAGAGGCTAATACATTTTTTGAATACCAAGACCAGTGAAGAACTAGGAGCGCTGGATATTAGAGACAGAACAGGCACCATTTTGAACATCAAGAGAGTTCTAACCATGCGAACTCTAATGCAAAACTTGGACAGAAGATGCTAGGACATGTAGGTAGAAATTGATTCTTTCACAGACAAATTTACATTACTGAATCAAAAGCGTTTGCCAAGTCCTTCGAGAGATAATGATCGTTTGATGAAGAACAAGGACTATGTACACAAATTAAATACATTTTCTACCAATCAAGCTAATGCATCTTCAAGTAATTCAGGAGAAAAAGCACTCCCATCTAGCCAGTCCCTTTATGACAGCCTGGAAAATCTATTTTTCGTAAAGCATGAGGTGAAGCATCTGTTCACCATCCCTCCTAATTTCTTCAGGTACACAGAGACTGACAAGATTTTAAGGAAGCTGGAGAGACATAAAATACCAGGACTAGAGTGGTGGCAAAGCATGTTAGAGATCCTGTAAACTTATCTTTGGTCAAATGCAAAATAGTGCACCATTTATTATAATGCGTAGAACAGAAATGAACCACGGTCCTGCGGGTCAAAATGCATCACATCAGTGTTAAAGGAAGTTTGGCCAAAGTAGAAAGATCAGCATAGAGGATTTGCAGAAGATAGATGAGAACCGACTTGCGGAACCTACCTCCAGTACTTCTCATAAAGACGGATCAACCAGCACAGCACGAATTTATTGCATCTATTTATTGTCTCCCTGTTTTCGAGACTGTCTGTCTCTATCTATGTAAAAGAAACATTAATTGTTAGCAAATATTTATTTCTATCATATATTTTTCATAATATCTTGACATTTTTGTATCAATACCCCCCCAGAGTAGTATTTGGGGTTGGTTGATGGTGGATGTTCATAGCTTTGACTGTAATACTAAACAATTTTTGGAATAAAAGGTCGTTGGAACCATTTTGCCTTGCTCACAGGATGAAGAATTGATGCTAAGGACCATGTTGCAGAATTCTTGAATCATTTTATGGATCAATAAGTCCCTTCTAACTTGTGTTTTACAGTTTTTGTGTTTATTATATCGTCTATGTTTCATGATCTAAATAATAGAGAAAAAGAATAACTCAGAATTTTCTTGTTTGCACTCTGCATTCAATCTCTATTATTATTAATGTTTTCTTCAAAATTAGCATAAACAGTCAATTCTTAATTGCTCCTGTTTCCCCTGGTTATTTCATCTTGAATATTAGCTAAGGAATTCTTAATTTCTCCTTAGCAGTAATCATCCATTTTCCCTTTGCCAAACATGATGAAGGATTCTTAATTTCCCTACACCTATTGACTCCATTCCATAGGATTTCAGCCTATAAATTGTTCCATATTCGAGTACCTTGCTCTGTGATAAATTCTCTGATAAGAAACGTAACCTAGGAATCCATCCTTCTTTGACTCCATCATGCCAAATGGACTGAAACGCTTCATCTTTACCTCACTGTTCTATTGACTCCCCATCATTCCAACCAAAACTCAAAACAATCCTTTCCAGTTCATAACTAGCCTAATATACATCAAAACAAAGCTAAATCATAAAGAGAGAGTCCTCTCTGGATGCAGATTGGCTAGAATCTGTATCTAAAAGATTGGTCTATGGTTACCTCAGCCATATTCCCTTTCTTACAACTTTTGGGAACAACCTGAGTGATAACATCATTAGCGACTCCACTGGGGACTTTGAATAATTATTTGTTACTGTTGGTTAATTTTTAAAGCTATAGATGGAGCCTGAAGTTAGCCAGGTAGCCTTTGAAACTACCTTTTCTACGCAATTGCAGGAGTAAATAAAAGTTTCTTCAGTCTATCTCCAGTTGAGTTTTTAGGCTTTAAACAGTTGTCTCCAATACCTGATCAGTTCCCTGTTTCAATAGATCTTTATGAAAATTCAAAACTCCCATATTTTAAAAAAGTTCCTAGGAAGATACTATTTAAAGTTGTATCCTTCAAATATTTCAAGAAAAACCAAAAAATATTCAGAATCTGGCTCCAAAAGATAAGATCTGTTACACTAGATCAAATCCAGATCCAAATCCTCCACCTATGTTTCAAAATCCTAATTTGATTCCTAAGAACCTTAAAAGCCCTCAGAACCTTACCCAATCTGAGCCTACTCCTGCAAAAGCATCAGTCCTTTCTACCACTACTGTTGCTTCTCCTAGTTCACCATCAACACTTCAAACCATCTTTTCCACTCCCCCATCCATAGCACATATTTCAACTAGTATCTCTGCTCTTCCAGCTGTTACACTTATCTCTACAGATATGGCAAACTGATATGCTCCCCTACAATTACCTGCAAATCCAGGGGCTATGCCTCAATATTATCAAAGAAAAATCACCTATTTTGATGGTACTAGCACTTACACAGCTCAACAACACACCAAGAAAATGATGGATTATTTTGAGAACTATGAGATTGATGATGATGATGTAAGAATGAAATTCTTTGTCCAAAGCTTAACTAGAGATGTTAGAACTTGATTTAGAGTACTCCCTGCAAATACTATCAATGATATTGAAGCTCTTTATCAGACTTTCTTAAATAGATGGGAAAAGAAAAATGATCCTCTCCACATTTTATCAAAATACGAAAACTTAAAGAGAGGTCCACAAGAAACTATTCAAGATTACTGCACTAGGTTTAACAACGTATACAGTGTTATTCCTCAGAATCTCAGTCCTCCACCAAACTTGGCCTTAATCAAATTTCCTGATGCATTTGACTCTAACATGGTATACCAACTTAGGGAAAGAGATCCTCGAAGCCTACAAGACATGCAGAGTATAGCGGTTAGTGTTGAGGCCAACCTGATTTTCAAACGAGCTCAGGCCAGAGCTGAACATCAAAGAAGAACCTTTGCATTTGAACAGAAATTAGATGCTATCATTAAGGGAATGGACAGACTTGGTGATAGAGTAGAAACAATTGAGAGAAAGTCCCCTTGGGATGGTCAATTGAGAAACACTGCACGAAACCCAAATTTCAGAAAAAATCAGAATCCCAATACTGGAAAGGCTGGCCCTGACCAAAACATTAGACCTCCATTCCAAGAAAACTATGATGAAGCTTCAACTTCTAGTGAACCAACAAAATACACTCAAATTAACTTAATGGGGCTTAGTAGTTAACAACAAATTTTATTGACCCAAGAAGACCAAGAAGCTCATACTCTTAATCAGTTCCAAATCCAATCAAGGGAATCGTTTGATTTTAGGGAGGGATATGACACAACCATCTATGAAGTCCACAAGCAATTTAATCTGAGAAGAAGGAGAATAGATGTCCCTAATGACAATAAGCAGAAAGAAACTAAACAATCTAGCAGACCTAAAATCAAGAACCCTCCTATACAAACTCCTCCTAAAGCAATTCCTAACCCAAACAGTCCAACAGTTGAAGATGTTTTAGATAATCAACAACCTAATAAATAGTCTTTAGATTCCGTTTCTTCCAAAGAAATTGTGGGAGAACCCCCAGAAATTAACACAGAAGCAACTTCAGCCCATATCATTACTCCTAATAAAGGAAAAAGCATTGAAAAAACAGCAGAAAAAGAAAATCTCACTACCCGAAATGAAAAAATTCAAGAAGAAAAACCTTTCAACCTTGAGACCGAAATAGGAAAATTAAAGATAGCAATTCCATTGTCAGAATTTTCTAAGCATGATGTCTATAGAAAACAAATCAGTAGATCACTTCAAATTTCTGAAAATAGAGATGCTGTAAATTTCCTTGATGACCAACCAGAATTAATTTTTGGCCCTGACGTAAACGAAAAATCGATAGATGGAGGGGTCCCTCCTTTCTATGTAAGTCTGAATATTCATGACAAAATACTGCATAATGCAATGTTTGATTCTAGAGCTTCCCATAATTTAATGCCCAAATCTGTAATGGAAAAGTTGGACCTAGATATCACCATGCCATACAAGGACTTGTTCTCTTTTGATTCAAGCCAAGTCAGACGTCTAGGATTGATCAAAGATTTATGTGTCTCATTAGTTCAATTTCTTGCCAAGACAATTTTAATGGATGTAGTGGTAGCTAATATTCCACCAAAATATTGCATGTTGTTGTCCACATCTTGGGGTGAAAAACTCTAGGGATCTTTACAATTGGACATGTCCTATGCCATCATTCCAGTATTTGGCCAACGAAAGAGATTGTACCAAGAGACCTTGATGAAATACGTGGTCAGTAGTCAGGAGAAACCCCATAATTTTCCCATCTATTCCATGCATTCTGATATGGACTCCTTTATCCTATACAATGCTAAAATTTACCCTCCAAATGATGACAAGGTTTTAGCACTTGAACAAGAAGAGATCATAAACGAAAAACCTATTGCTCAAACCCAAGAAATTTCACAAATAATTGCTATATCAGACACACAGGGGAAACCACATGAAACTGAAGATCCAAATCTCCCTAGTAAGCAAATTTCTAAGATCCCTGATATCAGCTGTAATCAAGAAATCCTATGGTATTTAGAATTTGATGGATCAGTCAATAAGCTAGGAGCAGGGGCAAGGATTTGGATACATAATATGGAAAATGATCATGCTGAAGGGCATGCATACAGGTTGAATTTTAGATGTACTAATAACATGGCTGAATATGAAGCCCTCTTGCTAGGACTCAAATTGATCAAAAGTCTAGGGGCAGTTAAGGTATCAATTTTGGGAGACTCTGATTTAGTTATTCAACAAATGAAAGGAAACTTCCTCAAAAATGACCTCAGATTAAGGTCTTATAGGGGGGCAACAATTGAAATACTCAATACCTTTCTAGAAACACAGCTTGCCAAAATTCCGAGCAAACACAATTTGCATGCTCACAGTTTGGCAACATTTGCCAGCACTTGTAAACTGCCATTTGAGCCTAATCATCATTTTACATCTGAAATTAAACACGGGCCAACTGTACCTGACAATGTAAAAAAATGGCAAGTGTTTGACAATGACACTCAGATTAATAATTTCCTGACCTTAAAAGAAAAATTTTCGAGCACTAATATAGACACAGGCACTGTGGGAGAAGTTGGTCAAACAAACAAAGATGAAATGCACATTTCAGCTGAAACAACAACTCAAATACTACATCCGACAAAATTTACTAGCAAAGAATTGCAAGAGCTTAAAGAAATAGACATTGATGAAACTATTGGAGGAGAATCTGAAGTTATTGATTTAAAGGACAATTTTCTACCCACAGGATTAGCCCCTCTGGAATAAATTTTTGATTCTAATGATATCCCAAGGAAACCCAAAACGTAGCCTTTAAACGCAGAAATTGAGGACTGTAACATAGGGACTGAACATAATCTTAAAATGATAAAATTGTCCAAAACTTTTCCTCCTGACCAAAAGCTTAAATATGTTGAACTGTTCAAGGAATTCTAGGATATCTTTGCATGGAGTTATGAAGATCTCAAGTCCTTTGACACTTCTGTGATTCAACATATAATACCCCTCAAAGAAAATCCAAAACCGTTCAAGCAAAAACTCAGAAGGGTAAACCCTGTACTCCTCCCTCTAATTGGAAAGAAGTCAAAAGAATGTATGAAGCTGGAATAATTGCACCTATCAAATTTTCAGAATGGGTCTCCAATTTAGTGCCCACTAGGAAGAAAACAAGAGAAATCAGACTGTGTGTTGATTTGAGGAATCTAAACAAAGTATCTTTAAAATACCACTACACCTTACCTAAGATGGACCACATTTTACAAAGAGTAGTAGGTGCCTCCATAATTTCACTGCTAGATGGGTTTTCAGGGTTCAACTAGATTTTAGTTCACCCCGATGATCAAGAAAAAACACTTTTACAACTACATGGGGAACTTTAAAATATGTGAAAATGCCATCTGGACTCAAGAATGCAGGGGCAACCTTACAACGTGTAATGGACATAGCTTTTGCTAAAGAAATCCATGGTTTCTTGGTCATATACCTAGACGATCTCACTGTGTTTCCCAAATCAGATCAGTAGCACCTAGATCATTCGAGACAAGTGTTTTTAACCTACAGAAAATATGGTATATCACTAAATCCAAAGAAGTCATTATTTGGCCTAGAAGAAGGGAAACTGTTAGGTCACATAATCTCAAGAGATGGCATCAAAATTGATCCTGACCGAATACAAGCCATTTTACAAATACCGCATCCCAGAAATGTCAAAAAATTCGAAGCTTTCCTAGGGAAAATTAATTTTTTAAGAAGATTCATACCTAACTTGTCTGAACTGATAATATTGTTCAATAATATGTTGAAAAAGGATTCCAAGGTCAAATGGACATTAAAAGCCAAACAGGCATTTGAAGAAATCAAGATAGCTTTAACCAAAACACCAGTCCTTACAAGCCCAGACAAAAACTTCATGATATTTTCATTTGCATCAGAACACACTATTGTTGTTGTTTTGCTATAGAAAGATGATCAAGGATGTGAAAAACCCATATCCTTCTTTAGCAAAGCATTGAGGGATGCACCTCTAAAATACCCAATAATATAAAAACAAGCTTATGCACTTGTGAAGGCCATCAAAGATTTCAGATTCTACATACTGTACTCTTATATAATAGCTTATGTGCCAAGCATTGTTGTCAAAGATATCCTAACCCAAGAGGGGATTGAAGGAAAAATAGGTAAATGGATTGCTACTATATAGAGTATGACATTGAAATAAAACCTACAAAGCTTATAAAAGGACACGGATTGGCTAAAATCATCATTGAAACCTATTGCCAAGCCCTAGATAATGAACTGGATAATGAACAGGAGATGGCGACTCCACAGATCAGCCAGGCCTTCCTTGAATGACCTTGGTATGCTGATATATGCTATGTATTATTAAACCTGCAAGCTCCTCCAGGGTTATCCAAAACAAAGAAAAGGTTTATAAAAATGAAATCTTTAAAGTTTTGTATTTTGGATGGTGCTCTCTTTTGGAAAAATCATGAAGGTGTTGTATTAAATTGTTTAATAAAAGATGAAGCTGACAAGGTGCTAAAAGAATTTCATGTAGGGGACTATGGTGGACATTTGTATTGGAAATCAACTGCTGATAAAATCCTAAGGGTTGGATTTTACTGGCACACATTGGTTGCTGATGTCAAAAAGTTTGTTACCGCTTGCCATAAATGTCAAATATTTGAAGGCAAGAGGAAACTTGTACCTCTACCCCTTAGACGAATTTCCACTGAAAGACCATTTCAACAATGGGGTTTAGATTTCATTGGGGAAATTCACCCTCCCACTTTTGGCCAGCACAAATGGATTTTGTCTGCCACAGATTATTTCACCAAGTGGATAGAGGCCATCCCTTGTAGACAAGCCAATGATTCAGTGATCATGCAATTCCTAGAAACCAACATCCTATCTAGATTTGGCTGTCCTGAAAAAATTATAACAGACAATCCTGCTGCTTTTAAATCCAAGAGAATGATCAATTTATGTCACAAATACCACATTACCTTAGGCCACTCCACAGCCTATTACCCCCAAGGTAATGGTGTGGCTAATTCATCCAACAAAAGCTTGATGAATATCATTAAGAAAGTATTGGAAGAAAACAAAAAAAATTGGCATAAAAAGCTTATAAATGCATTATGGGCAGACAGGTTAACTACCAAGAGATCCATTGGAACTAGTCCTTATGAGCTTGTATATGGTATGGAGGCTGTATTTCACTCCTCCTTGGGAATACCTATAATTAAATTATTGCAACAAGTCCAAGTACAAACCAATGACATCGAGAGAAGAATAAATCAGACTATATATTTGCAGCAGACTAGAGAAGAGGTATATCAAAGATCTCAAGTGCTATAAGAAAAACTCAAGAAGATATTTGCTAAGAGGACTAAGGCAGAGGATTTTTTCATAGGAGAAAAAGTTTTGAAATTGGATTCCAGAAGATAAGATAAAGGAAAATATGGGAATTTTGACTTCCTGTGGAACAAACCTTTCGTTATTCAGGCCTCACAAGGAAACAATACCTACTTTTTGAAAAGCCTAGATGGTACAGAAGCAGTAGATGGACCAGTTAATGGTCGGATGCTGAAACATTATTTTGATCTAGTTTGTTGATATGTCAGGACTCTAACTTGTACATAAGAATGTTTAGTTTCTGCAATTTATTACAACAATAAGAATGGGAAGGAATGTGTAGACAGTTTGGAGGAGAAGTCCAGGAACTTTACCACCTTTTTTTGTTACCTTTTTTAGTTCAAACATAAGTCGAAAAAGAAGACTTGGGAGCTGAAAATATGAGAACACAAATTCAAACAAAGTATCCCAAACAGAAGTGGAATTGTTTGGATCATCTCATAAAGAGATGTCTATATTCAACATGGTCCTCTGTATAGTTTGTTTACTTACAACAAAAGAAGCTTTAAAGTGTAGCAAGACTTTTACATAAGGCCATCTGACCTGCTGTTCTTGACTTTTCACCAGGAAAAGCCATCCCCAAGTGAAGCCAGTGTTATGCTCCTATAGCAATAGGTGTCATATTTCATGATTGACTGGTAAAATCCCAAATATTTTCATCCTTTTCATGCTGCAAAGGTTTCCATATTTTTAAAAGATCAAAAAAATTAAAAAATGAAAAGAGGGTATGCCCTAAAAGAAAGTTCAAAGGGCGAAAGAATGAAATCATCAAAAAAGAAAAGAAATGAACCCCAAATAAAGAAGGCGAGGAAAGTGTGCTAGTCCAAAATGCCACTACTATTCTATTTTTGCAAAGAGTCTCATTGTGTGCAGTTAGTTGACTCTTGCCATAGTTGATGGATGGCCAAACAACTTAATCTTGTCCAGTACATGTCTGAATTTCTTGTTTTAGAAATAGAGAATAAAATCTGTCCAAACAGTTCAATCTTGGCAGATAAGTAGATAGGTAGAGAAGCAAAGGAGCTCAACAGTTAAATCTGAGCCCTTAGAAGAAATAAGGGTAGACTTAGATAGGATTTCCATGAGAAGAAAAGTAAATTTGTAAGGGTTTGCTAGTTCAAGTGCACTCATGGAAGAAGAAGAAAAAATGTTAGGCATAATAGCCTAGGTAGGTAGTTTTGGTGTTGCAGAAGCATGCTTATGATTAATTTTTGTTTCTCAAGAGGTTCATCTTATTATTATCATAAGTACAATGGAAATTGTTTGGCTACAAATCAAGTGATGCATGTCTAACTTCCCTTCACACTTATCCCAAAAAACACTTACTAACCTCCCCCAAAGGAGATTGAGATCTGCTCAAATACTCCTAAATCACTCCACCTCATTTCAATAAAAAGCCTGAGAAGTATAACATTCTTACTTTAGGCAAAGAAACCACATTTCTGGTGTAAAAATCCTCTTGTTCCCTCAGCCTAAGTTATCGAATTTTATAACTTGGCACTTATCCTTCATAATCCCATATTAACTACTAAAAACTATTATGTAAACCCCTTGCAAAGTTCCCTTCCCCCGTATTAATATATTTGTACAATAAAACCCACAATGTTTAATAATCTTGCCCCCGGTCGATTACGTCCATATTTCGGTTTACAAAGGAATTCTAGGTTCATCTGGAACCATATAATAACCCTTCCCATGTGCAATATTCGAAGATTAATTAACACCTGGTTAATTAATTGTTTAAAACACCCCAACAACCAATAGAAATCGCCCCGATATGTTTAGATCATTGTTTATATACGTGGGTCATCGTGCCATAGCCCTCCGCCAACTCCGTTGAGCACTGACAGTTGGATCCGGCCCCGTGGATTGGACGGCTCCAGATCATATCACGCCTCCCCTTCCATTCGATGTTTACCACATGGGGAGCCAGCGGTATTACTACTGTATCTGGGACACGCGGCACCCTCCCAGCATGCCCGTGGCCCCTCCACCCAAAATCACCTTAGCGCATAAGCGGTGTGGCCGATACTGCTTACTGCCCTCCCGCTGATGTCATCTCCACATCACTCCCGAGTCAGCATTCGTACCCCGCGTCGTGACAAAACATCACGTCCTGATGACGTCATCTGACTCAAAAGCGCCAAAAAGCCCTGACAAGCCAATTTTTGTTAAAAAACCCATAAAAACTGTCATTTTTGCCCATTTTACTTGTTGTTTTTGCAAGACTGTTGCATGCAGATTACGTCCAAGCACCTGCCGAAGCTCCAGTCCGCCACCCTGACCAGAAAAGTCTAGCATCCTACTCTGCACCTCGTCAGTCAATTTGCAAATTACACTAGTTCACCTTCCAAAACATAGTTATTTACCCCATCCCACCTCCCAAACCTGTAATTTTGGTTTTCCTCTACAACATTATAGCTTTGAGAGCCAAATTCAAACTCGAGTAGTCCATAATTACCATACCAACCCATCTAGAAACTACTCTTTTTCCCTTTTTCCAAAGAAATTTAACCTTCGGTTAAAAACACAGAGAATTGAAAAATGGAAGCCCCTTTGGCACTCAATGTAGCACCCCTCAATGCACCTCATATATACCAGCATCATTTACCATTGTCTGAAAGAGATTTCTAAATAAAAGACCCGATTCATTGCAAAAATTATCTTCGTACTTTCTACCTAATCAGAAATAGTCATTTGAACAACTCTGATATCTATGGAACATGGAAATCCAATCTCTCTAGGTATTACCTTCCATCAGTCAATGTGTTCCCTGATATTGTTCACCACTGCTGTGCCAATTATGACCCTGTCAGTAAAGCAGTTATGACTCCATCACAAACTGTTCTTTTCTACATAATTACTGAGTCTATCAATGAAATGCTACAATTCCATCCAGTTCAGCCTCCTGCTCCTCCTTCCATGGGATTTTTACTTGAGCAAGGCTCTCAATTGTCCACTGCAGAAATAGCCCGAATTGCTAAGATATTCATGAGACTAGATTGCTAGCCCCAAGGCCCGCCTCCTTATTTATATGTGTTGTTCAATGAGACTGGAAGAATCATTCTTGACATGATATCAATAATCATGGGATTCAAGTCTAGTGAATATGTGGATGAGATGGTCCTAGTGCTGTTATCCACCCTTACTCCAGGACAGCCCCCTGCTATTAAGTATGATTATGCCTCTTTCATTGCTGACAAAATCCATACTCAATTTATGAATTTGGAATGAGAAGGAGTGTTTAAATACACAACTTTCATATACCATCTGCTATTGTATTATCACCCAGTCATTTTTGTATTTCCCATCAGGAAATTGGACTCCAAAGGAGAAAGGAGGTCTATGATTCTTTTGACCTCAGTCTTCCATAGAATTGTTGAATCCCCTTATACCTACTATAAATTCATTGACCTGTTTATACATCCAGCCTCCACTCTATTGATAGGAGCTCCTCCTCCTAGGCTCTCTGGTGACATAAGGAAGATTTTACAGCTCTCCAAGAACTACAAGATAGGTAACTGGTATTTTTACCAAGATCACACTGAAATCAGGATATATGGCTATGAACTATTCCCTTATAAGCTACCCAAATATGTGCCTATGAGACTGTTTGCATTGGAGTATTTCAGACAACTTATCAATGCAGATTTAACTCACTTTTGCAATGTGAAGAAGAAAGCTCAGCTGAGAATAAGAAACCAATTAGGCCCCTTTATCATTAACAAAAGGGAAGCATGGGAAGATGCTGATAAAATATTAGGGGAAGACCTTAAACTGAAGAAAATCTTCTGGTGGGTGCCATATGACCCAAATGGCTTTATCAGTGACAGAAAAGTTAGAAACCGGCTATCAGCTTACACACATCATAGGATCCCTGAAGTAGAACAATATGCCAATCAAGATGAGTGGATAAAGGGTACATTAGTAGAAGAACTTACTCGGCAAGAAAAAATGGAACAAGCTATGAAAGATTTAGAAAATACCCTCGACCTGGTCTCTTTTGGATAGGTATCTTTCAAGCTGCCTCAGCAAGCCAGAGTGGGTACATCTTCTGCTGGAACTTCACAGTAGCCTATACAAGAAATCAACACACCAGTTTCAGGTTCTTCAAAGGGCAAGGAAGTAGCAGGCACAGAGCAGCAATAAATGACTGATCAACAGGAGCAAATTCCTCCAGTACATACCAAAGTAGCAGAGATTCCTGCACTACAGACTCCTCTAAATGAGAAGCCAGGTGCAAAAAGGCAAAGACTAAACCCTCTATCTGAAGAGGAAATCATTGAAGAAATAATAGAAAGCCTAAGAGGTGAGAGGGCAACCAGCCCACAAACCTCCCCAATGATACACACATCAACCAGCTCACATAGGAAGGAGCTTGAAAGGCAGCATAGTGTGGAAGTTTCATCCACAAGGCCACCAAGCAAGCAGATCTCTGATGTCAAAACAACATTCACAGAAATAAAAGCTAGAAATGATCCATTGAGGCTGCAAATTTATGACCAATATCTCAAGATGGCCCCCACAAAATAGAAAAGATTGATGTCTGCCTATGACATAAAGGAAGGAAAAATGATCATGAGCTACTTCAAGCCTAAGGTGCAGCAACCACAATCGACAACTGATTATATCCGGAAAAATATGGAGGTCTTGGCCAAAGACATTCATCCAATAGGCCAGATTGAGCTGCAAAAATAGACAAGAGAGATGGTGTATTCCACACTAGCTGATAAAGCAATGTTGGCTCATAAATTGCAAAACTCATTGGAGAACACCTTTGATCAACTAAATTTAGAGAAAGCTTCTTCTTTCGCAAAGGACAACAGGATCAAATCCTTGGAGGATATTATCATTGAGTTGGCACATGATCCCAAATATGCCAAAGGCATAAAAGCACTAATGAGGAAAAAGGAAGAGGACATTGTTGCCCTAACAAAATAGCTCAAAATGCCTCCATATATGCATCCACAAATAGCAGATGTTGTACAACAAAAATCCGAAGAGGGCATGATGGACCTGCTCATGAGATTGAATGAGAGATTGAGTGAGACAGAGCAGGCATTGGAGAAAGCACTACAAGAAAAGCAGGGAGAGTCGACCTCCCAACCACCTGAAGTAACTCCAGCAGTCACAACTTCCCCTCCCATAGTTATAACAACAGTTCCTTCCACTGTCTCAACACCTACAACAGAAATCACCACAGGTACCACAACAATAGCACCAAGCAGTAGTACAGCTATGACTACAGAGCAATTAATGAAAGCCATCGAGGAGTTAAAACTCCAAGTATCAGAGCTGAAACAAGTCAAAGAAAAATTGGCAAAGATTGAGCAAAGCTATGACAAATCTGATGAATGTGGCAGAGAAAACAAGGGAAGCCAAAGCATTGGAAAACAAGGTAAGAGCCTTAGAAAAAGATCTCTCTCTGCATAAGCCTCTGGTAGAAATCAGAGGAATTTTGTGGACCAATATCATTCAATCACTTAGTGGTGTATGGAGGTCTATTCAGACCATTTATGAACATGTTGATTTGATAAAGGTAGCCCAAGTAGAAATTCAGAAAACAAGAGCCTTATTGGGACAGATGCCTGAGCAAGCTAACAGGCTAATACATATTATGAATACCAAGACTAGTGAAGAACTGGAAGCGTTGGATATTAGAGACAGAATAGGCACCATTTTGGACATCATGAGAGTTCTAACCATGAGAACTCTAATGCAAAAATTGGACAGAAGATTCCAAGACATGCAAGTAGAAATTGATTCTTTCACAGACAAATTTACAGTCCTGAATTAAAAGGGTTTGCCGACTCCTTTGGGAAATAATGATCATTTGATGTGTTTGGTAAATTTAGTGAGGTCTAAATTGCTACTTTAAAATGTCAACCCAGGGTTCGTAAACTGACGAAGTGAAGTGTACTATATGTACTAGATAACCATTTCCTTAGTCTTTTGTCATTTTTAGTTTTTTAAGTTTGTTTTTGGATTTATCTTTCCCTAATGTGAGATGATGAAAAGGTGATAAAGCAAGTGAAATATGGATGATTATGGTGATCTCTAAGTGGTTTTTCAAAACTTAAAAGAAAGAAAGCTTTAAAATAACTGCAATGAAATCAATTCTTAAAAAGAAATAAAGACATCAAACAATGAACTAATGACATCGGCCCAATATCTTTGTTGCTGAATGAAAATGAAAGTGAAATCTACACTAAATTCAATTAAAAGTAAGAACAACTAATCCACACTATTTCAACTCTTCAACTCAATCTTCCTTGTGAAAAGATATCATGAAATGTTAAGCAATGTGAAATCTAAAAGAAGTTAAACTGCATAAAAGAAACTAATCACACTACTTTAACTCTCTTGACCTTTTGCCTTTCAGCTTAATTTACCCTGTGAGAAACAATCATGAACAAGTCAAGCAATGTGAGATCTAAAGCAAACTAAATCAAGCTATAATGAGTGATATTCTAGTTCCTAATAAAGTTATTTGATTATAGAAAGAAACCGTTAACAGATGAATAGCATGATATCTAAGAGCAGAAAATAAATGTACAACTTAAGGAAATGACAGTACTGGAAATCAAACTTCAGAAAACAAGAGTCAACGAAAAAGACAAGATGATCTCGTATGCCAATAGTTATAAAAAGAAAAGGTGAAAAATTGCCCTGGGCTGCCTAAGAAAACCTGCAGAAAACACTGATCAGTTGTAACCATAAAAGAGCAGCAATGAAAATGTAAATCAACAGAAATCAAAAAGCTTTGTTATGTACAGCTAATATACATGATGAAATAAAACGCAGCATTTAAATGACAACTGTACAGCTAATATACATGAACAGGAAAAAAAAGTAATGCAAGAGTTAAAGGACAACTGTACAAGGCTTTAGTGAGCAGGGGCCCTCTGCCACTTCAGCCGATTCAACGAACAACTACAAGCTTAAGTTTAAACTAGTCTTCTCATATATTAAACAGCAACGTAAAAGTGCAGTGGGGAAATACAACAACTTCGAATTACATTACAAGAGATTAACTTTTACAGCATTCATGGACGCGTTATTTATAAGGAAAGAAAGCTAAACAAATTAACTAAATCTACGCTATTAACCACGCTGCCAGAGACACGTAAATCCTCTTCAGCCTGGATCTAGGTAACTGTCATCATGTTTATTAAATCTGAGAGGTATGGTTGTTGGGTTCACGCTACCAAGATGTCTTCGTGGCTAAGGACTATGCCACGTAGCTTCACGTGCTCAAAAACAGAGCTACGCAGAGCCGTGCCACCGCTGAACACTTCTGTTGACTATCCTTTGCCCCTTGTTTGACCGCGGCTTTTATGGGCGTGCTGGATGATTTGGAGGGACACGTTCCATGTCCTTGACTCCTGTAACTTTCCCATGTGGCTCGTTTCTTCAGAGGACACTTGTAGCATGGTGTTTGACAAAACGGCTGTGGAAGCCTGTGCTGGCTGCAGAAACCTGGGTCGGCTGCGGAAACCTGTGTCGGCTGCGGAAACTGAGAAGCTTCCATAGCCGTCTGAAGAAAATTCTAAACCAAACAACAGTCATCAGCGTAGTTAGAAAACCATGTCAAAAGCTCTTTTTTAAACTAAAATACAATGATTTAATCAACTTGGTGGATGAAATGAGTGGAAAAAGAAGGCTGAGAGGGTGTATAGGAAGGTGCAGGTTCGAGGCTCAACATGATGAAGCACAAGGACTATGTACAGAAATTAAATGCATTTTCTGTCAATCAAGCTAATGCATCTTCAAGTACTTTAGGAGAAAAAGCACTCCCATCTGGCCAGTCCCTTTATGACAGCTTGGAAAATCTATTTTTCATAGAGCATGACGTGAAGCATTTGTTCACCATCCCTCCTAATTTCTTTAGGTACACAGAGACTAACGAGAATTTAAGGAACCTGTAGAGACATAAAATACCAGGACCGGAGTGGTGGCAAAGCATGTTAGAGATCATGTAAACTTATCTTTGGTCAAATGCAAAATAGTGCACCATTATTATAATGCACAGAACAGAAATGAACCACAGTCCTGCGGGTCAAAATGCATCACATCAACGTTAAAGGAAGTCCGACCAAAGCAGAAATATCAGCATAGAGGATCCATAGAAGATAGCTGGGAATCGACTTGCAACAGCTACCTCCAGTACTTCTCATAAACACAGATCAACTAGCACAACACGAATTTATTGCATCTATTTATTATCTCCCTGTTTTCGAGACTGTCTGTCTCTAACTATGTAAAAGAAACATTAATTGTCAGATATTTTGGATAATATCTTGACATTTTTGTATAAATACCCCCCCAGACGAGGTATTTGGGGTTGGTTGATGGTGGATGTTCATAGCTTTGACTGTAATATTGAACAATTTTTGGAATAAAACGCTGTTGGAACCATTTTGTCTTGCTCACTGGATGAAGAATTGATGCTAAGGACCATGTTGCAGAATTCTTGAATCATTTCATGGATCAATAAGTCCCTTCTAACTTGTGTTTTACAGTTTCTGTGTTTATTATATCATCTATGTTTCATGATCTAAATAATAGAGAAAAGGAATAACTCAGAATTTGCTTGTTTGCACTCTGCATTCAATCTCTATTATTATTAATGTTTTCTTTGGAATTAGCATAAACAGTGAATTCTTAATTGCTCCTATTTCCCCTGGTTCTTTCATCTTGAATATTATCTCAGGAATTCTTAATTTATCCTTGGTAGTAATCATCCATTTTCCCTCTGTCAAACATGATGAAGGATTCTTAATTGTCCTTAACCTATTGACTCCATTTCATAAGATTTCAGCCTAGAAATTGTTCCATATTCGAGTACCTTGCTCTGTGATAAACTCTCTGATTAGAAACCTAACCCAGGAATCCATCCTTCTTTTACTCCATCATGCCCAATGGATTGAAATGCTTCAGCTTTACCTCAATGTTCTATTGACTCCCCATCCTTCCAACCAAAACTCAAAACAAACCTTTGCAGTTCATAACTAGCCTAATATACATCAAAACAAAGCTAAATCATAAAGAGAGAGCCCTCTCTAGATGCAGATTAGCTAAAATATGTATCTAAAAGATTGGTCTGTGGTTACCTCGGCCATATTCCCTTTCTTACAACTTTTGGGAACAACCTGAGTGATAGGACTCACAAATACTAGGGTTAACAGTTGTAGGAAAAGTGGTAGGACTCACAAATAGGCACAATACTTGGGTCTCAATGAAAGTCCGTCATTTAATAGTATTAAGAGATGTTAATTAACAATGCCATGATGAACATGTCATCCTGGAAGTTCGATCATGCTAGCATTGCAAATACCAGAGTGCTAGGTTAGTAGAAGAGTAATTGGGAGAGTCTAACACTTGAAGAGAAATGTTTCGTTACCTAGAAGCAAAATACCCTGGTAGTTTAAAAAAATTCACTTGTTCATGATCCGGGCTAAGGAATGAGGATTACATGTGAAACGAACATGGTAGAGATTATGTGAATATGAATCATAGAGTTGAACGTGGAATGAAGGGTCCCACTCGGAAACATAAACCTATAGGGTCTTATGATTCCTTCATTGAGTGAGCTAGGATTTTGGTGAGCCCGCAGGATATTAAGAAGTGGAATGCCGAGAGGGCTTTGTAAATATTCGCTCATTGTAAGCTGTTTGTATAAACCTAGCCTATAGGTTTCCATAAATCCTTTCTCAATTGGTTTAGGATAATAAGAATGGTTTCGTGTGGCTAATCCATGGAGATCTAAGTGCGTCCCACCAAGAGATTTATGCTTGGAAGTTTAAGAAGTGGGAAAAATTATTTCAACAGTCTTACGTGTAAAGGCAAGGAGTGGGCTTACATGGCAAGGTGAAAATGGAAGTTGACAATAAATTAGAAAGGATCTACATGAAGCCTGTTAGCGAGCTCATATGGTTGAAAGTTAGATGCTTCAAGGAATTACATATGAAAATGCTGACCCTAGATTTTATAAGGAGTGGTTGTAGCATCGGGTTAAAGGTATAGGTGTTGATGAGCTAAGCCTTAATCAAACGTTTCATGTGCATGCACAAAGGAAAATTCAAGGAAGGGACAAATAACATAGAGGGGAATGTGTTGATGACAAAGGAAAGGGGTTGTATCTATAAACCCTTTCGACTCCTACCACTGTACTATTTACTAAAGGGATTGAAAGAAGCATATGTTTTAGCATGAATGGGACTGTGCATTTTGATGCAGGATCAAATTGAGCTTTCATCAAGCTGCAATTTCTCTTGGAAATCAATGTTGTTTTTTCACTTATTTCAAGGGAAACATCAAACTAGCTTCCTCGATCATTGGTAGAGAACCATCATAGAAGTACAAAAATTGAAGAACAATAAAAAATATTACGATTGTATCTAGTGGATGTATAGTTCAATCACCTATTGGTTGAAGGCACTTTGTTCACAAAAGAGAATAGTGGATGCTCCTAGAAACTACATGGTTGCATGGTGTTCTATCTCAGATTGTTCCGGTCACATAGAAAAATATAAAAGGGAATTCAACAAGTATAATAATCATCCTACTTTGGGTCAAAGGGCTGGCCTCACTTAACCTTAGGGGTTATTCCCTATATTTATGCTATAAAAATTATATTCTATGGTGGACTTTATAGACATTTCCATATTATCGATAACTTGTAAAGAAAGTGTTAAATGATTAAGTTTTAGGCGGTTATATAAGAATAATACGTTTATGTAGCAATTGGAATACATAACATCATAGAAAAAATATGATGTAACGTTAACAACATATTTAACAAAAAATAAATACAAGGTAAGTAAAGTATAGATTTAATTATATCATTAATAAAGGACCGCTCATCATAATGAAAGAATCAGAATACAAAATATCATGTATTGTTGTATTTCAATTACCAAGAAAAAGATAAGCTTATTAACAAAGAGTTTTTTCATAATAAATATATCATATGGTATACAAGTTCATTAATGGTTGCAACAAAATAATGTTGATCATGTCAATGATAACCTTATTATAAAATATTATGATATAAGAATAAACAATAAAAATCATCAAACGTAATGATAAAACATATTACTAAAATTAACCATAAGGGAAAAACGTCACAACAAAGCCAATGATGTCAAGCATCCTCAGTCCAATGATGACAGATGAAAAATGATTTAGTTCAAATTCCTCATATAATATGATAAATTAAAGTATATTATAGTAGTTTAGACAACTAAACAAGTCAATAGAATAAACTACTAATTTAAATTTGTAATAAGAACATAAGACAATTGAAACATGCACTGAAAAAATTCTATATATAATGAACTGCACAAAAAATTCATAAAGCCTTTATCATACAATTAATAGATCAAGTGCATTAAGACTGTAATGAGATAAGTCTCTCATCTCCTAGAAAATTGACCCCATGACATGAGAAATGAGGATATTTTATACAAACATTTCATTACAGTTTGGACAATTGTCTTTGTAATTGAAAAATTAACTATAAATGATAAACTAAAATAAAAATAAACTAAAATTATCTTTGATCCACATTTTTTTTCTTTTAGGATGACTTAGCAACTTCGGTGTTTTGTCTGGTGTGACAGCTAGCACTTGGGTCTAGGGGCTTTGCACATTCCTCTTCTTAGAATTTGGGAAGATCATTGTGGCTTCAACTTTCTCATATATTTCATTAATGTGCTCAACTATTGATCGTAAAGGTGGAATTGTTTCAAATCCATGCATAGCTGTAGTAGGGATGTAACAACCCCAGGTTGATTTTCCTACGTAAATGAAATAAGACCAAGGTCATGGGAATATTCCAAGTTGAATGTTGGGAAAAGCATTATAGTGAGCATCACTTGTGATTAATAATGGCATTGTAAATTGGCAAAGAGAAACAGGAAATGAATGGCATTTAATTATGATAAATAAAGGAAAATAGGGGAAAAGGAAACTGAAGAGACACAAATTTGCATTGAAGTGAAATTAGAGGAAAAGAGAAGGAAAATGAAGAAAAATGAGACATTAATGATAAAAAGGCATCAGGGAAACAATTCACTACTTTTGTCTGTTCAATTTTGATTCTCGCATTTGACACACTCTTTCTCTCATACTCTTGCACAATTAGAGCATTATTGGGGCATCGTTGGAGAATTATAGCATTCACTTGGATTTAGATAAAGAAAGTAAAGGAAGAAAAGGAAGTGGAAGAGAAGGTTTCATCAGAAAATATAGTGATGATACTTTTCAAGTAATAGGTTGCATGCATGATGACCTTGCTATATTTTAGATGAATGTTATATGCATGTGATTCCTTGGTTACATGTTGTCATTGGCATGGATATTTGTCTGGATTCATAGTGGCTTCAACCTTGCCTTGAAATAAATTCCTGGATAGCCATGGTGTAGTGGGTTCCCCATTTTGATTTTTGATTGGTTCTATGGTTTCCTATGGATGTGGGTTGGAACAAACACTCTAGATCCCTAAAACAACTTGGCTTCCCTGGAGGCTGCAAGTTGAGTTACTAGTCCCTGAAGCATGCGAGTTGGGAAAAATGATCTGGATCCCTGTAATACCTTCGGTTCCCTAGAAGTTGTCGGTTGTGTTACTAGCTCCTGGAGTCCTCGCAATGTTGGATAGAGACCAATCTCATTTATTAATAAGTGATTTCTAGAACACTTATGTGAAAAAATTATGGTTGAGGGTTGAAGTGATGTAGGCTCTAGATGCCTTGGTTGGTTCTATTCTGGTTTAACCCATGGGATCCCACTTTCATTATTGGAATATGGCACCAGGGTGATTGGATGAAGATATTTGGTTCAACACAATCTATGGTTGGGTGGTACGTGGAAGTTCCTGACTTGGTTGGTCATTTCATATGTTAATATGAGCTATTTTTCTAGTGCAATCTATGAGGACTTGTACTAGTTATTATGGCAGTCTTATGGTTGATTTTTCATATTTGTTATTCTATGTATATGTTGGTTATATTCTTCATTAAATGAAGTGGTCTTACTATCGAAATCTCTCATGATTTTATGAGTTATTAAATGGTTGATGAATTCATGGGCTAACAAGTGTTATTGCAGCTTGCTTAAGAGGGCATTGACCCTTCTTGGTGTTTTTTATATGAAGTTCATAAGTTTATGATCATATATTTATTCATGACCTATAGCTTATATGTCTTTCACATGTTTGGCAAAATGTATATCATGTACTAAGCATGTTCTCGATAAAATATTGTTCAAGTTTTGTATGGTTAACCTTATTATCATGTTATTTATGATTATGGAAAGTTATAGGCAGTGGTATGGAGGATTTCCTAAAACTATAGAATAGATCTCACTACCGCATGCACAAAAATAATGAATTTGGGTAATAACCACATGGAGACAAGCCTATGGGTGCAGTTATAGCTTCCCAACCACATGCACAAAGTGTCAATGGTGCAGTAGGGGAGTTCCTATTGTGAGAAAGAGTTCCAACTCAATGAATGATCACCTGGGGTGGTTTGTAGGCTATTGTGTGGTCTGTATTCCATGAGGGATGGCTATAATTGTTCCATAATTGGAACTTGGAGGTTGGTTCATACCATACTGACACTCATCTCATGCTTACCCTGGAGAGCTTATCAAAGTGGGTAAATTTGGGAGGAGAAATTTAGAGGGTGTTATGAGAGTGAGTTTTGTTCTCTTTGGGTGATATCTAATACTACAAGGTGGTATCAGAGCTTCATGGTTCAAACACATCGAATGGATGGGCTAAATGTATATTTTTATGCATGCATGTTAATTATATATGGGTCTAGTATTCATGCGTTGTGATGATTATGGTTATCTCATCTGTGATAATTACTGTAGTTTTATGTTATCATGCATGATCTTGATGTGTTGATGTAATTATGTATCTATATCATGCTTAACTCGATTTATTTTTCAAACGAGATAACCTCCACTAAAATACACTAAGGTATGATTTTCATTATGTCTCTATTTGATTTATCTAATATGACATGTTTGCAGGAGATAGAATATCATAGATGAAGAGCATAATGGTGGAATATAGTTAACATGACTCCCCTGATAGGCCTCATGAGAATTCAATGGAATGGGATGCGTTAGTTGAGAAACAAGGAGAAGAGTACTCTCCTGATATAACAGATACACTTAGAAGTTTAAAGGAATAAATTAGAAGTTGTAAGGCATATAATGGTAGGTAGATTGTGGTATAGAAGAGGATTTCTAGAGCTAAAGCAAATAAAGAATAGGTTAATGCAATCATCCTTCGGAGTCTTTCATGTTTGTAGTAGTAAGGACAACTGAGGTTCAGTCATGGATAGGAGGAAAAGACCAATGGGGAATATGGAAGCATGTCTTGATCATAATACATGATGGAAAGGGATGATAGAGTGAGAGGTAGATCTTTGGATACACCTGACAAGTGGGCTAGCACTCATGGATTTTATTCTAGCTCTAATTTTGAGAGACATCATTGCCATTACTGCCAACATCCTTATAGGAGGAGTGAGAAGCAGTATTTTCTAGAGGAGTTCAAGAAAGAAAAGACTCCTACTTTTGATGGGGATGTGATGAAACTAGAAGATTAAAAACCATGGTTTCTTGGGATGAAGAAGTTATTTGGGTTGCATGATTATTTATATATATGAAAGCTAAGATAGTTATCTTTAGTCTCAAAGGAAAAATAAAATATCAAGTGGGAATATGTGAAGTGTTAGGTTCCTATACCAATAGGTTTCATTTTTCATGATGGACCAGGGAAGTGCCAAATATGTTCATCTTTTTATGCTGCAAAGGTTCCATATTTTGTATACAGATAGGGAAAATTAAAAAATGAAAAGACGGTATTCCCTAAAGAAAAATCAAAGGGCAAAAAGAGTAAATTGGTCAACAAAAGTAGAGAAAATGAACCCCAAACCAAAATACCAGGAAAGTGGCCAGCCAAAATGCCACTATCATCTTATTTGCAAATTCACAATGTGCAAATACTGTTGTTTATCACACTTGATGGATGGCCCAACAGTTCAATCTGGACCATGCCATGTTTAAAATTGCTTGTTATAGAATAAAGAATGATTACCTGTCCAAACAGTTCAAGCTTGGCAGATGAGTAGATAGGTAGAGAAATTAAGGAGCCCAACTGCTTAATCTGGGCCCTTGGAAGAGATAAGGGTAGACTTAGATAGGTGGGCGGTCAAAAGAAAAGAGGAAATTCAGGGTTTGCAAGTTCAAATGCACCCAATCCAAAGGAAGAAAAAATGTTAGGTGTATTAGGTTGGGTAGGCAATTTGAGGTTGCAGAAGCAGGTGGGTGCTCACTTTTGTCTTGTCAAGAAAGACTCATCTCATCAATGACACTGGTACCTTGGCAGTTGTTTGTTTGCAGAACAATAGAAGCATGACTAATTTCCCCTTCATTCCCCAAAATTTATTTGCTAACATCCCCTCAAGGACATTGGGATCTACCCAATAGTCATATTTCACTTCATTCTATGAGAAATTCTATGGTAAACTCTGAGTTTACTTAGTGGAAAGAAGCCACATTTCTTGTGTAAAAATCATTATTCGACACTCTTTTCATTTTCTTATGCCTAAGTTTTCGCTTTATAAACTTGGCATTTAATCATGCAGTCTCACTCCATAAAACCATGTTAACACCTAACTTTATTATGTAGCTCCCTAAGTCATTTTCCCACCCCTATTTTTACAAAAACTATATAAAACTCCAAAAAACACTAAATATCCCTACCCCTTGGCATTATAACCATATAATATAGTTTTGGGAAATATTAAGTCCACCAGGGACAACATATTAGCCCCTCCGTGTATAAACCCTCAGAATTTGTTTAACCTCAGGTTAAATACATAACCGCTTTAACCCTCCTACTTTACCCCATGTTACCAACATTCTAACAGCCCTATGCATACAAACCTTTGCTCGGGATTAATTTAATCTTTGGCTGAATTAATAACCACGTCAACCCACGCAAACATAGAACCCACAATCCAAAATTTTTAAGCCCCCCCCCCACCCCCGACATATTATAATATTAAATACGGGCGGGTCCCCACGCTGTATCGTACCCACTACTATGCATCCCGTCAACCCTCTGATCCGCCCTTCCAGATCCGACGACCCTCGCCGATATTGGAGCCACCCCGTTGTACAAGGGTTAGCTCCCTATAGAAGGAAGTTTTGCCGCCGTACGCGGGGACACATGGCTCGTTTTGATTGCATCGGGCCCACACTCACACATACCGCCCCCGTACCAAAGGCGGTCCGATACCAAACCACTTGGTGCTTGTCCTCCCCGTCGCCCACGTCAGCTCTGCGTCGGCTTTTGCGTCACCACCGCCGCTACTGTATAGTCTACCGTGACCGCCCCATCACCCATCCACGTCAAGCGCCACGTTACCCGCCATACCTTGCTGCAGTACCATGTGACGTCATGGTGACGTCAGCACAAAAAAAGCGCCAAAGGCCCGAAAAACACAAATTTTCGTTAAAAACCAATGAAACTGATGTTTTTATTTTGTTTTTGCGCGACCAATTGTAAAAGTTCATGCATGAGTTTTTACATTCAGTCCACCATTTACGTCCCAGTCGACCACCCATGCATGTTCAACCTGCCACCCTGACCTCTCGACTCTACCTACAACTCCATTTCACCGCAAGGTCGCGAGTAAAGAGGTATTTATTTGACTATTGCCCCTAAACCCTATTTTCTCAAATTTCTCTATTAAAAACGACCTCCAAGAGAACTGAATGTGATTGAAGTGAGATTTAATCTCTAAACCTCCCTGTTTCAACTCACCACTCACCACTGCACCCAAAGAAAACCTGTTTACTGTATATCCCTCTGCAAAATCACCATTGAGGCTCGAAATCCAGCTCCAATTCGCTCGCAAAACCACTAAATACTATCTAAAAAATCCCTGCTATGTCCATTCCTTGCAAGCTTACTTGTTGTAGAGCCCTACGCACTGTTTATTTCCCTTAAACTCTACTCAGCAGGAACATCTTTGCACGAAACTCAAAACTGTAAGTTCCTTGCCAAAAAACCACTATCAGGACTCTGTTTTCCTGTTGAAGTATACACCAAATTTAATTATAATCCCAGTAAATTCATGGAGGCCCTAGTTGCCCTCAATATTGCACCACTAAATGCACCCCATAGAGAGTTAGAATGGATACCTCTTGCTGACAGAGACTATCAAATTGCTGATATGGAGGGAGACAAGCCTCACCTTCAAGCTTTCTGTGAAATAAGGAATAAGTTCAGAAACAAAGCTGACCTATTGGGAATATGGGAATCCAACATGCCTATGTACTACCTGGCCTCAATGAATGTCTTCCCTGACCTCATCCATTAGTGTTGTGCTAACTATGAGTCTTCTCAAAGGGCAGTGATGGACCATGCTGGAAATATCCTATTTTATATTACCCCTTAATCCATAAATGAGATGCTGCAATTCAATCCAACTCAACCTCTGGTCTCCCTTTCCATGAAACAATTACTGGATCAAGCCTCAAAGTTGTCCTCTACAGAAGTTGACTGGGTTGCCAAGCTGTTCATGACACCAGACTATTACTCTAGATTCAAAATCCCCTCTCACCATGCTTGGTTTACTGAGGAGGGAAAACTGCTCATAGATATGATCTCCTACATCCTGGGATTCAGAACAAGTGAAATTGTAGATGAGACTGTCTTTGCCTTGATGTCTATATTTACTCCAGGATAGCCCCCTGCTGTCAAGTATGACTATGCCACCTTCATAGCCAACAAGATTCATGAGCAGTTCATGAACTTAGAGAGGGAAAGGGTATTCAAATACACCTCATATATCTATCATTTGCTGCTATACTATCAGTCTGAAAGTTTTCCGGTCTTCCTTAAGAAATTGGATGCTAGGGGGGAGCGAAGGTCTGTGATATTTTGGTCATCCGTGTTCCATCATGTTAATCTCTCCCCATACACATACTGTGAGTTCATTGACCTCTTTGTCTATCCAGCCACTTGCCTATTATCAGCAGATCCTCCTCCTAGGCTCACTGCTGAAATGCAGAGAATTCTGCATCTCTCAAAAGGATACAACATTGGTGACTGGTACTACTACCAAAACCACACTATAATAAGGATCTATGGCTGTGAATTAGCCCCATGCAAGCTACCAAAATATGTCCCCATGAGACTCTTTGCCTTGGAGTACTATCGACAATTCAACAGTGCAGACTTAAAGCACTTCTATGGTGCTAGGAAAAAGGCACAGCTTAAAATAAGGCATCAATTGGGCCCCTTTATTTTTAATAAAAGGGAAGAAGCATGGAAGGATGCTGATGAGATTCTAAGAGAGAAACTTAAGCTAAAACTGAGTTTCTATTGGTCACCATATGACCCTGAACACTTCATAAGCTTTAGAAGAGTTAAAAACAAGCTCACAGGGTATCCCAAACATAGAATCCCTGAAATTGAACAATATGCCAATCAACAAGAATGGGTAGAGGGCACACTTGTGGAAGAGCTTAGATAACAGAAAAAGCAATCAAAAACGTTGAAAAATCAGTTGACTTGGAGTCTTTTGGACAGGTGTTGTTCACATCTCCTCGGCACCTTGGAGAAGGCACTTCATCCGCCACAGCTTCCCAACAGCCTGCCCAAGAAAGTACTCCACTAGCAGGAACATCTTAAGGAAAAGAGGTGCAGCATTCAGAATAACAAGTGCACCATTCCGAGCAGCAAGAGACAATGGCAGACCAGCTGGTTTCTATAGATGAACAAAGTCAAGGGCAAGACGCTTCTACTCAAGCAAAGGCAACTAAAATCCCAGTGTTACAGACTCCTCTTAATGAGGAAAGGGCCAAGAAAAGGGATAGAGAATAAGAGACTCCCACCAGGACATCTACAGATCAACAAGGAGAAAAGAGACAAAGATTGAATCCTTATTCAGAGGAAGAATTGCTAGAGGGGCCAACTAAACAGCAAGTTCCCCCAAGTATGGAGACATCAGCCAGCTCCTTCCAGCCAGAGCAAGAAACACAACAAGGTGTGGAGGTCACATCCACCAGGAAATAGAGCAGATAGGGCTCTGATATCAAAAAAGCATTCACTGATATTAAAGCTATAAATGAGCCAGTCAGTTTCCAGCTTTACAACCAACTGCTAAGAATGGCTCCCACTAATCAGCAAAGGCTAATGGCAGCCTATGATATCAAAGAAGGGAAAATGACCCTCAGTCATTTCAGACCAACAACGCAGTAACCACAATGAGCTGCTGACTATATTAGAACCAATCTTGAAGTTCTCTCCAGGGATATCCATCCGATGGACCAGATTGAATTGCACAAACAGACTGGCGAAATGGTATATTCTACGTTGGCTAACAAAACATTGTTGGCCCATAGATTACAAAATTCATTGCATAATACTGCTACCCAACTAGAATTGGAGAAAGCTTCATCACAGGCCAAGGACAATAGAATCAAATCCTTGGAGGAGATTATTATAGAGTTGGGACATGACCCCCAGGATCCGAAAGGGCATTCAGGCCTTAATCAAAAAGAAAGAGGAAGACATAGCAGCCCTCAAAAGAAAACTCAGGCTGCCAGCTACACTACATCCTCCAACCACAGAGGTAGCACAACAAAAAGAGGAGCAGGATGTGGTAAATTTGCTTATGAGCTTGCACAAAATATTGATAGAAATAGAGAGTGCCTTGGAGGCATCATTGCAAGGCAGACAAGGAGAGTTGGCCTCTCATCCAATTCAAACAACTCAGATTCTTATAGTTGCTCCTCCTATGGTCACCACAACAGTCCCTCCCACTGGTCCGACATCAGAAGCAGGTACCTCAAGCTCAACACCAATTTCAGCAACAACAACAACAACAACAGAGCAAGAGGCCAGCTTGAGTATGGAGGGGATGATGAAAGAAATAAAAGCCCTGGAAGTACAAATGGCAGAATTGAAAGAGGCCAAAGAAAAGCTAGCCAAAATTGAGGAAAGATATGACAAGTCAAAAATGGATGTAGCTGAGAAGACAAGGGAAGTGAAATCCCTGGAAAAAAGAATAAAAGAGCTAGAGAAAGAGCTTACTCTTGATAGGACTCTAGCTGAGGTCAAGAAAATTTTGTGGGCCAAGATTGGCCAATCCATTACAGACCAATGGCACTCCATTGAAACTATACATGAGCATATGGACTTGATAGGCTTGGCTCAGTTTGAAAATCAAAAGGCTAGAGCATCTTTAGGAAATATGCCTGAGCAAGCCAACAGAATGATTCAATTCCTGAACACTCATACCAAAGAGTAGTTGGCAGCAATAGGAATCAGGAACAGGACTGATACCATTTTACTAGTAAAAAGGGTGTTGACCCTAAGGAATTTTGTGCAAACTCTAGAAAGAAAATGCCAAGAAATGCAAGTAGGGGTGAATGAATTCAGAATAAAGTTTGCAGCATTACAGAGCAGAGGGCTACCCAGTTTAGTAACCAGCGCTGGAAGACTGCTATCAAATGAGCATTATGACAATAGGGTAAACAATTATGCCTCCAATCAAATCACAGCGTCGTCAAGCACATCAAAAGAAATAGGGCCTCCATCTCGATAGAGTCTCTATGACAAGCTGGAAAATTTATTTTATATTAAACATGAGATAAACCATCTCTTTGAAGTCCAGCCAAACTTTTATAGATACACTGAAGTTGATGAAACATTGATAAAAATACAAAGACATCAGTTGCCTACAGAGGATTGGTGGAAAGGAATGATGGAGACATTGCTCAGATGATTTTGTTTATTAATTCTTTTTTGATCGGCTACAGGTCAGCACATACAGATAGCACGGTCCACCTAGAAAAGTGAAGAAAAAGCAGTGCAAGGTAGAAATGGAATGGTCACTAGAGCTCGTTAAATGCAAAGGAAACCGAGCACTGATGATAAAGGCCAAGACAGCGACAAGCAGCATAGCAACATTAAGGCAGCAAATGCATAATCAATGCGCAGTGACCAGCCGACTCATTCAACCCAGAAAGTCAAGATACCTCTAACAAATTGAACAGCTAGCACATTCATATTTACTACAGCATTTATTCCTTCACTTACTACTTCTTAATAGTTGGTAAATGAAGTTATGAGTTCAAAGACTTATCTTCATGATATTTTGTATCTCCCTTTTGTATAAATACCTCCCCATAATATGTATTTGGGGTTGGTGATTTTCTCCCTAAGCTACGTTGTAATTTCTGAGACTCTCTAATAAAGATGGCTATTGAAGTTCATGGTCTCTGCGCTGTCTGAATGTGGGAATGATGGTCTGGGGCCTGCTACAGAATCTTGTGTCATTCTATGGAACAATAAGTTATTCTAAACTCTGTTTTATGTTTGAAAATGTTTGAAAATGTCATATATGTTCCATAATCTTAGTAACAGAGAAGAAGAATAGCCCATGATTTGTTTAAATGCACCCTATGCTCAATCTCTACTATTAATTATGTTTTCTTCAGGATTAGTCATAAATATGAATTCTTAACTGCTCATGTTTGCACTAATTCCTTCATTTTGAATGTTGTTTAGGAATTCTTAATTGCTCCTGGATAATATTCATACACTTCCCCTCTGCCAGCATAATGAAAGATTATTGATTGCCTTTCATTCCCTGACTTCATTCCACCAATTTCTAGATTTGAAAAATGTTCCAGAACTGCCTATCTCACTCTGTAGTATTACCTTTACCCAGGAAGCACTTTCAGTTGTACACCATCATAGAATCCATAGCCCAATGGAACAGACTGTGTTGGACTTGCATCCCAACTCTGCCTAAAATCACCATCCAACAAACTTCAAACAAAACCCTGTGCATCATAACTAGCCTAAAATATATCAAAACAAAGCTAAATTACAAAGACAGAGCCCTCTCTGGTTGCATGTAAGCTAGGACCTGCAGCTAAGAGATTGGTTAGTGGTTACCTCGGCTGTATTCCCTTCAGGAGGCAGGGAAAAACCTAAGTGATAACATCATTGGCGACTCCACTGGGGAACTTTGAATGACTATTTGTAAACTGCTGTCTATTTTCTTAAAACTACAGATGGAGCTTGAAGTTAGCCAGGTAGCCTTCGAAACTGTCTTTGCTCTGCATTTTCAGGAGTAAATAAAAGCTGCTTCTGTCAATATCCAGTATAGTTTTAGGCTTTAAACAGCTGTTCCAAACATTTGATTAGTTCCCTTTGTTTCAACATATTAAAAAAAAGGAGCCCAAAGCCTCCTATGTTTCAAAAGAACTTCCTGTAAAATATTGTGAAAAATTGTAACCTTAAAAAACATTTCCAGAAAATACCAAAAACATATTTAGAAGCTGTCTCCAAAGAAGAAAACTCGTTACACCAGGTCAAACCCTGACCCAGATCCTCCAGCTATTTTTGAAAATCCCAATTTAACTGCTAAGACCCTTATGAAACAAGAAGAATAAGAAAGTTTTGCTGGTTTATACCTTGAAACAGTTCAGCAGAGCTATATCTCAACTCCTGCTAAAGCCTCAGTCTGTCTTCACACAACTGCTGCTTCTCCTAGTTCTTCATCTACCTCTCAAAGCACCCTCCCTACACCTCCATCCACTGCACATACTTCTACTCCACTCCCTGCTGTTTCAGCTGCCCCATTTCTTCCTGTTGCCCCATTTATCCCTGTAAATATGGAAAATCGTTATGCTCCTCTTCAGTTGCCTGGAAATCCAGGGGCTACGCCTCAGGATTATCAAAGTAAAATCACATATTTTGATGGTACTGGCTCCTATATAGCCCAGCAACACACTAAGAAAATGCAAGATTACTTCTAGAATTATGAAATAGATGAGGATGATGTGAGAATGAAGATTTTTGTCCAAAGTCTAACTGGTGATGTGAGGATTTGGTTCAGAGCGCTTGCTGCAAACTCTATAGCTGATTCAGAAGCTCTTTACCAATCCTTTTTAGATAGATGGGAAAAGAAGAAGGACCCTTTACACATCCTGATAGAATATGATAATTTGAAAAGAGGCCCACAAGAAACTGCCTAAGACTATTGTGCTAGGTTCAACAATGTTTATAATGCCATTCCTCAAAACCTTAGACCTCCACCTGATCTAACTTTGATCAAATTCCCTGATGGATTTGACTCTGACATGGCATACCAATTGAGGGAAAGAGCCCCTGCAAGCTTAGCAGACATGTAGAATATAGTTGTTAGTGTGGATGCAAACCTTATTGCTAAGCGGAATCGGGAAAGAGCTAAAATAAGGACAACTTTCAAAGAGAAACCTTCAGCATTTGAACAAAAACTGGATGCAATCATCAAAGTTATGGATAGGCTTGGGGATAGAGTGGAAACCATCAAAAGGAAATCATCATGGGAAGGTCAACCAAGTAACACTGCAAGAAACCCAAACTTTAGAAAAAATCAAAATCAAAATGTTGGGAGGGCTAGCCCGGACCAGAACATCAGACCTCCATTTCAAGAGAACTATGCCAAGGCCTCAACATCTAATGAACCAACAGAGGACACCCAAATCAACCTAATGGGGTTAAATAGTGAGCAACAAATTTTCCTGACCCAGGATGACCAAGAAGCTCACAATTTCAATCAATTCCAAACCAAATCCAGAGAGTCATTTGATTTTAGGGAAGGCTATGGTGCAGCGGTCTATGAGGTTCATAAACAGTACAAATTAAGAAGTAGAACCATAGATGTGCCTAAACATACCAAGTCGAAGGATACCAAACAGCCAAAGAAAGCAAAGGATAAAGCTGTCCTGATAGAACCCTCTAATAAAACAGACCCAGACCCAAATGAAGTCACCGTGGAAGATATATCAGACTTACACCCTTCGAAGAAATAGTCATTCATATCCTACTCATCAAGATAAAATTCGAATCACCCTCCTGAAAATAATTTCAAATCAGATATACCTCATAACAGCACTCATAATCAAGAAAAGGTCAATGAAAGTGCAGCTGAAAAGGAAAAGTCTGTTGTCCATAATACAAAAATGCAGATAGAAAAACCATTCAACTTAGAAACAGAAATAGGTAAGCTGAAAATAGCTATTCCTCTCTCTGAATTAGCCAAACATGAAGTGTACAGACAACAAATCAATAGGTCACTACAAATACCAGACAATAGGGATGCAGTCAATGTTCTTGATGATCAACCAGAATTAATTTTCGGTCCTGAAGTCAATGGTAAAACAGTAGATGGAGGGGTTCCTCCATTCTATGTGAGCTTGAACATTCATGACAAAGTGCTACATAATGCTATGTTTGATTCGGGAGCTTCCCATAATCTAATTCCTAAATCTGTGATGGAAAGACTGGACCTATACATCACAAGACGCTACAAAGGCTTGTTTTCATTTGATTCCAGCTAGGTCAGGTGTCTAGGCCTAATCAAAGACCTTTGTGTATCTTTAGTCCAATATCCAGCTAAAACAATCTTGATGGATGTGGTGGTAGCTGATATTCCACCTAAGTATGGAATGCTTTTATCCAGATCTTGGGGTGCAAAACTCCAAGGATCCTTGCAACTAGACATGTCCTATGCCACTATTTCAGTCTTTGGACAGCCAAAGAGATTGTACCGGGAAACACTAATGAAATATGTGGTTAGCAGTCAAGAAAAACCCCAAAACTTCCCCATCTATTCTATGCATTCCGACATGGATTCATTCATCTTATACAATGTTGGGATGTGTTCCAAAACTGATATCAAACTCATAAAAGCAGCACCAACACAAAGCATAGAAGAACAATCTAGTACCCAAGATCAAAAAACTGTTGATGTGGTTGATGCAACAAAGGGAAATGATATACCACATAAATTACATGAGCCAAATCTTCCCACTGAACAAGCTTCTAAAACTCTTAAGGCTAATCATAACCAAGAAATCTTATGGTACTTAGAGTTTGATGGCTCTGTCAACAAATTAGGAGCAGGGGCAGGGGTTTGGATACACAATATGCAAAATGACCATGCTGAAGGTCATGCATATAGGTTAAATTTCAGATGCACAAACAATATGGCCGAGTATGAAGCCCTGTTGTTAGGACTCAAACTGATCAGAGGTCTAGGGGCTACCAAAGTTTCAATTCTAGGGGATTCAGATCTGATCATACAACAGATGAAGGGAAACTTTGTTACAAATGATCTAAGGTTGAGGGCTTACAGAGGGGCAGCCATTGAAATACTTAACACTTTCTCAGAATCTCAACTCACCAAAATTCCTAGAAAGTACAATTTACATGCGCATAGCTTAGCAACCTTTGCTAGCACTTGCAAGCTTCCTTTTGAGCCCAATCACCATTTCACTGCTAAAATCAAACACAGACCTGTTGTCCTAGATAATGTCAAAAACTGGCAAGTCTTTGAGAATGATACACAGATAAATATCTTCTTGACTTTGAAAGAGGAATTCTCTGGCATAAACATTGATACTAGCACTGTTGATGATCAACAACAGATAGACAAAATTGAACAACGTATATCAGCTAAAACAACAAACCTGATTTTGTACCCAACCACTTTTGATGACAAGAATTTACAAGAGCTGAAGCAAACAAATTTTGATGAAATAGCTGAGGCAGAAGCTGAAGTAATTGAACTAAAAGACAATTTTCTGCCCACAGGCTTAACTCCTTTGGAGGATTTATTCGATTCAAATGATATTTCAAGGAAGCCAAAAATGCAACCACTCAATGCAGAAATTGAGGACTATAACATTGGAACCATAGAAAACCCCAAAATGGTAAAATTGTCAAAAACATTGCCTGCTGATCAGAAACTGAAATACATTGACTTGTTTAAGGAATTCCAAGATGTCTTTGCCTGGAGTTATGAGGACCTCAAATCCTATGATACTTCGGTCATCCAACACACTATACCTTTGAAAGAGAATCAAAAACCTTTTAAACAAAAGCTTAGAAGAGTGAATCCTGTCCTTCTTCCCATGATTGAAAAGGAAGTTAAACGAATGTACGAAGCTGGAATCATTGCACCTATCAGGTTCTTAGAGTGGATTTCGAATCTAGTGCCTACTAAGAAGAAAACGGGAGAGATAAGATTGTGTGTTGACTTGAGAAATTTAAATAAAGCTTCTCTCAAAGACCATTACCCCTTACCAAAAATGGATCATATCCTAGAAAGGGTAGTGGGAGCCTCTAGGATCTCATTGCTAGATGGATTCTCAAGATTCAATCAGATTTTAGTTCACCCGGATGATCAAGATAAAACTGCCTTTACAACACATTGGGGAACCTTCAAATATGTCAAAATGCCTTTTGGACTCAAGAATGCAGGGGCCACTTTTCAAAGAGCAATGTACATATCCTTTGCCAAAGAGATCCATGACTTCTTAGTCATATACCTTGATGACCTCACTGCTTTTTCAAAATTAGACCAAGAACATCTAGAGCATTTGAGGCAAGTGTTCCTAATTTGCAAAAAATATGGCATATCATTGAACTCGAAGAAATCATTGTTTGGCCTAGAAGAAGGAAAACTCCTAGGTCACATAATTTCAAAAGATGGCATTAGGATTGACCCGGACAGAATTCAAGCTATTCTCCAAGTGCCTCATCCAAGAAACATCAAAGAACTGCAAGCTTTTTTAGGGAAGATCAATTTCCTAAGAAGGTTCATTCCCAATTTGGCCGAGCTAATAAGACTCTTGAAAAATATGCTGAAGAAAGATTCTAAAGTCAAATGGACGATGGAAGCTAAACAATCCTTTGAGGACATCAAAACAGCCTTAACAAAAACACCAGTCCTCACAAGTCCCAAGTTTGATAGAGATTTCATCATTTTTTACTTTGCATCTGAGCATACTATTGCTGCTGTCCTATTACAGAAAGATGACCAAGGATGTCAAAATCCCATTGCTTTCTTCAGCAAAGCCCTTAGGGATGCACCTTTAAAATATTAGATCATGGAAAAACAAGCTTATGCTCTTGTAAAGGCCATCAAGGATTTCAGAGTTTACATCTTGTACTCACATGTGATAGCCTACGTTCCAAATGCTATGGTTAAGGATATTTTAACTCAAGAAGGAATTGAAGGTAAGAGGGGCAAATGGATAGCCAATATTTTAGAATATGACATTGAAATCAAGCCTACAAAACTGATAAAAGGACAAGGGCTAGCCAAATTAATGACTGAAACCAACTTCCAAGCCCTTGACATCAATCAACTGGACAACGAACAGGAGATGGCGACTCCACAGATCAATCAAGCCTTTTTACAATCACCTTGGTATGCTGACATATGTTTTGTATTGTTAAACCTGCAAGCTCCTCCAAGGTTGTCCAGGACTAAAAAGAGATTATTGAAAATGAAAGAATCAAAATTTTGTATCATAGACAATGTTTTATTTTGGAAAAATCATGAAGGTATTTTGCTTAACTGCCTAACATTGGATGAAACTGACAAAGTCCTCAAGGAGTTTCATGCAGGGGACTGTGGAGGACACTTATACTGGAAATCAACAGCTGATAAAATCCTAAGAGCTAGTTTCTATTGGCCTTCCCTGTTTGCTAATGTGAAAAAGTTTGCATTTTCATGCCATAAATGCCAGATCTTTGAAGGCAAGAGAAAGTTGTTACCTTTACCCCTCAAACCTATTTTCACTGAAAGACCATTTCAACAATGGGGTTTAGACTTTATAGGTGAAATCCATCCTTTCTCTTCTGGCCAACACAGGTGGATTTTGACTGCCACAGACTATTTTACCAAATGGATAGAAGCCATCCCTTGTAGGGAAACCAATGACTCAGTCATCATGCAATTTTTAGAAACCAACACCTTGTCTAGATTTGGTTGTCCAGAGAAAATTATTACAGACAATGCGGCTGCATTCAAATCCAAAAGAATGATCAATTTTTTCCATAAATACCACATTACCTTGGGCCACTCCATAGCCTATTATCCTCAAGGTAATGGCTTAGCTGAGTCCTCCAACAAAAGCCTCATCAACATCATTAAAAAGGTCTTGGAGGAGAACAAAAAGAATTGGCATAAAAAGCTTGTGAATGCACTATGGGTAGAAAGATTGACCACCAAAATATCTATTGGTACAAGTCCATTTGAATTGGTTTATGGAATGGAGGCAAGATTCCCTTCATCCTTAGGAATCCCTGTAATGAAGCTGCTACAAGAAATACAAGCAGAGCCTAATGATATTCAGAGAAGGATCAATCAAACTATTCACTTGCAACAAACAAGAGAGGAAGTATGTCAGAGAACCCAAGTTCTACAAGATAAACTCAAGAAGATCTTTGACAAAAGAAAAAAAGCTAAAGATTTCTTCATAGGAAACAAAGTGCTGAGACGGGACTCTAGGGGGGAAGATAAATGGAAACATGGGAAATTTGATTTTCTTTGGAAAGGACTATATGTTATTCATTCTGTACAAGGTAACAACACCTATTTTTTGAAGAGTTTGGATGGCATGGATAATGAGGAAGGCCCGGTCAATGGGCGAATGCTCAAGCACTATTTTGATTCCCTTTGATCAACACAACACAACTGTATATTGTACATTAATATTTGTATTTCCATCAGTTTTTATTTACAGCAATTAGATAAGGAACAAGATGCAGCAGATTTTGAGCTAAAAGTCAAGGAATTACATCACTTTTGGTGTATATTTGGATTTTACCACAAGTGATCAAGAAGAAAGCTTTGGATTTATAAAGATAATGATAAACACTAAGAAGAACCAGCAAAGACAGAGCTGTAATTTTGCACCAATCAGCTCATAAAGACTGCACACATGCTACAAAGGTTCAGATCATTGGTTTCCAGTAGAAGGAAGTTTCGAATTACAACAGCCAACTGAGAATAAGGCAATCTGACCTGCTATTCTTGGCTTTTCACCAGGAAAAGCCATCCCCAAGTGGAGTCACTGTTAGGTTCCTATACTAATAGGTTTCATTTTTCATGATTGACTAGGGAAGTGCCAAATATGTTCATCTTTTTATGCTGCAAAGGTTCCATATTTTGTATACAGATAGGGAAAATTAAAAAATGTAAAGAGGGTATGCCCTAAAAGAAAAATCAAAGGGAAAAAAGAGTAAATTGGTCAACAAAAGTAAAGAAAATGAACCCCAAACCAAAAGACCAGGAAAGTGGCCAGCCAAAATGCCACTATCATCTTATTTGCAAATTCACAATGTGCAAATACTGTTGTTTATCACACTTGATGGATGGCCCAATAGTTCAATCTGGACCATGCCATGTTTAAATTGCTTGTTATAGAATAGAGAATGATTACCTGTCCAAACAGTTCAAGCTTGGCAGATGAGTAGATAGGCAGAGAAATTAAGGAGCCCAACTGCTTAATCTGGGCCCTTGGAAGAGATAAGGGTAGACTTAGATAGGAGGGCGGTCAAAAGAAAAGAGGAACTTCACGTTTTGCAAGTTCAAATGCACCGAATCCAAAGGAAGAAAAAATGTTAGGTGTATTAGATGGGGTAGGCAGTTTGAGGTTGCAGAAGCAGGTGGGTGCTCACTTTTGTCTTGTCAAGAAAGACTCATCTCATCAATGACATTGGTACCTTGGCAGTTGTTTGTTTGCAGAACAGTGGAAGCATGACTAATTTCCCCTTCATTCCCCAGAAGTTATTTGCTAACATCCCCTCAAGGAAATTGGGATCTTCCCAATAGTCCTATTTCACTTCATTCTATGAGAAATTCTAAGGTAAACTCTGAGTTTACTTAGTGGAAAGAAGCCACATTTCTTGTGTAAAAATCATTATTCCACACTCTTTTCATTTTCTTATGCCTAAGTTTTCACTTTATAAACTTGGGATTTAATCATGCAGTCTCCCTCCATCAAACCATGTTAACACCTAACTTTATTATGTAGCTCCCTAAGTCATTTTCCCACCCCTATTTTTACAAAAACTATATAACAACCCCAAAAATTACTAAATATCCCTACCCCTTGGCACTATAACCATATAATATAGTTTTGGGAAATATTATCTCCACCAGGGACTTCATATTAGCCCCTCCGCGTATAAACCCTTGGGATTTGTTTAACCTCAGGTTAAATACATAACCGCTTTAACCCTCCCACTTTACCCCACGTTACCAACGTTCTAACTGCGCTTTGCATACAAACCTTTGCTCGGGATTAATTTGATCTTTGGTTGAATTAATAATCATGTCAACCCGCGCAAAAATAAAACCCACAATGCAAAGTTTTTAACCCCCCTGCGACATATTATAATAGTAAATATGGGCGGGTCCCAGCGCCGTATCGTACCCACAACTATGCATCCCGTCAACCCTCCAATCCGCCCTTCCAGATCCGACAGCCCTCGCCAATATTGGAGCGACCTCGTTGTACGAGGGTTAGCTCCTGATAGCAGGCGGTTTTGCCGCCGTATGCAGGGACGCGTGGCCCATTTTGATAGCATCGGGCACACGCTAACACATACCGCCCCCGTACCAAAGGCGGTCCGATACCAAACCACTTACCACCTGTCCTCCCCGCCGCCCGCATCAGCTCTGCATCGGCTTTTGCGTCACCACCCCCACTAATGTATAGTCCGCTGTGGCCACCCCGTCACCCATCCACGTCAGGCGCCACGTTACCCGTCATACCTTGCTGCAGTACCATGTGACGTCATGCTGATGTCAGCACAAAAAGAGCACCAAAGGCCCGAAAAAAAACAAATTTTCATTAAAAACCAATGAAAGTGATGTTTTTATTTTGTTTTTGCGTGACCAATTATAAAAGTTCATGCATGAGTTTTTACGTTCAGTCTGCCATTTAAGTCCCAGTCGACTGCCCACGCATGTTCAACTTTCCACCCTGACCTCTCGGCTCTACCTGCAACTCTATTTCACCGCAAGGTCACGAGTAAACAGGTATTTATTTGACTATTGCCTCTAAACCCTGTTTTCTCAAATTTTTCGGTTAAAAACGACATCCGAGATAACTGAATGTGATTGAAGTGAGCTTTAATCTCTAAACCTCCATGTTTCAACTCACCACTCACCACTACTCCCAAACAAAACATGTTTACCCTATAGCCCTCTACAAAATCGCCATTGAGGCTCGAAATCTAGCTCCAGTTCGCCCGCAAAACCACTAAAGACTATCTGCAAAATCCCTGCTATCTCCATTCCTTACAAGCTTACTTGTTGCAGAGTCGTGCATACTCTTTATTTCCCTTAAACTCTACTCAGCAGGAACATCTTTGTACAGAACTCAAAACTGTAAGTTCCTTGCCAAAAACCCACTGTCAAGACTCTGTTTTCCTGTTGAAGTATACACCAAATTCAATTATAATCCCAGTAAAATCATGGATGCCCTAGTTGCCCTCAATATTGCACCACTAAATGCACCCTATAGAGAGTTAGAATGGATACCTCTTGCTGACAGAGACTATCAAATTATTGATATGGAGGGAGACAAGCCTCACCTTCAGGCTTTCTGCGAAATAAGGAATAAGTTGAGAAACAAAGCTGACCTATTGGGAATAAGGGAATCCAACATGCCTATGTACTACCTGCCCTCAATGAATGTCTTCCCTGACCTCATCCATTAGTGTTGTGCTAACTATGAGCCTTCTCAAAGGGTAGTGATGGACCCTGCTGGATATATCCTATTTTATATTACCCCTCAATCCATAAATGAGATGCTGCAATTCAAGCCAACTCAACCTCTGGTCTCCCTTTCCATGAAACAATTACTGGATCAAGCCTCAAGGTTGTCCTCTACAGAAGTTGACCGGGTTGCCAAGCTGTTCATGCCACCAGACTGTTACTCTAGATTCACAATCCCCTATCACCATGCTTGGTTTACTGAGGAGGGAAAACTGCTCATAGATATGATCTCCTACATCCTGGGATTCAGAACAAGTGAAATTGTGGATGAGGCTGTCTTTGCCTTGACGTCTATATTTACTCCAGGACAGCCCCCTGCTGTCAAGTATGACTGTGCCACCTTCATAGCAAACAAGATTCATGAGCAGTTCATGAACTTAGAGAGGGAAAGGGTATTCAAATACACCTCATATATCTATCATTTGCTGCTATACTATCAGTCTGAAAGTTTTCCGGTCTTCCTTAAGAAATTGGATGCTAGGGGGGAGCGAAGGTCTGTGATATTTTGGTCATCCATGTTCCATCATGTTAATCTCTCCATATTCACATACTGTGAGTTCATTGACCTCTTTGTCTATCCAGCCACTTTCCTATTATCAGCAGATCCTCCTCCTAGGCTCACTACTGAAATGCAGAGAATTCTGGATCTCTCAAAAGCATACAGCATTGGTCACTGGTACTACTACCCAAACCACACTGTAATAAGGATCTATGGCTATGAATTAGCCCCATGCAAGCTACCAAAATATGTCCCCATGAGACTCTTTGCCTTGGAGTACTATCGAAAATTCAACAGTGCAGACTTAAAGCACTTCTATGGTGCTAGGAAAAAGGTACAACTTAAAATAAGGCATCAATTGGGCCCCTTTATCTTTAATAAAAGGGAAGAATCACGGAAGGATGTTGATGAGATTCTGAGAGAGAAACTTAAGCTCAAACTGAGTTTCTATTGGTCACCATATGACCCTGAACACTTCATAAGCTTTAGAAGAGTTAAAAACAAGCTCACAGGGTATCCCCACCACAGAATCCCTGAAATTGAACAATATTCCAATCAACAAGAATGGGTAGAGGGCACACTTGTGGAAGAGCTTAGATAACAGAAAAAGCAATCAAAAACCTTGAAAAAATAATTGACTTGGAATCTTTTGGATAGGTGTTTTTCACATCTCCTCGGCACCTTGGAGAAGGCACTTCATCTGCCACAGGTTCCCAACAGCCTGCCCAAGAAAGTGCTCCACTAGCGGGAACATCTAAAGTAGAAGAGGTGCAACATTCAGAACAGCAAGTGCACCATTCCGAGCAGCAAGAGACAATGGCAGACTGGATGGTTTCTATAGATGAACAAAGTCAAGGGCAAGACCCTTCTACTCAAGCAAAGGCCACTGAAATCCCAGTGTTACAGACTCCTCTTAATGAGGAAAGGGCCAAGAAAAGGGATAGAGAAGAAGAGACTCCCACCGAGACATGTAGAGATCAGCAAGGAGAAGAGAGACAAAAATTGAATCCTTATTCAGAGGAAGAATTGCCAGAGGGGCCAACTGAACAGCAAGTTCCCCCAAGTATGAAGACATCAGCTAACTCCTTCCAGCCAGAGGAAGAAAGACAACAAGGTGTGGAGGTCACATCCACTAGGAAACAGAGCAGACAGGGCTCTGATATCAAAAAAGCATTCACTGATATTAAAGCTAGAAATGAGCCAGTCAGGTTCCAGCTTTACAACCAACTGCTAAGAATGGCTCCTAATAATCAGCAAAGGCTAATGGCAGACTATGACATCCAAGAAGGGAAAATGACCCTCAGTCATTTCAGACCAACAACGCAACAACCACAATCAACTGCTGACTATATTAGAACCAATCTGGAAGTTCTCTCCAGGGACATCCATCCGATGGACAAGATTGAATTGCACAAATAGATCGGCGAATTGGTATATTCTACCTTGGCCAACAAAACATTGTTGGCCCATAGATTACAAAATTCATTGCATAATACTGCTGCCCAACTAGAATTGGAGAAAGCTTCATCACAGGCCAAGGACAATAGAATCAAGTCCTTGGAGGAGATTATTATAGAGTTGGGACATGACCCCCAGGATCCGAAGGGCATTTATGCCTTAATAAAAAAGAAAGAGGAAGACATAGCAGCCCTCAAAAGACAACTTAGGCTTCCAGCTACACTACATCCTCAAAGCACAGAGGTAGCACAACAAAAAGAGGAGCAGGATGTGGTAAGTTTGCTTATGAGCTTGCACAAAAGATTGATAGAAACACTGAGTGCCTTGGAAGCATCATTGCAAGGCAGACAGGAGAGTTGGCCTCTCAGCCAATTCAAACAACTCAGATTCTTACAGCTGCTCCTCCTACGGCCACCACAATAGTCCCTCCCACTAGTCCAACATCAGAAGCAGGTACCTCAAGCTCAACACTAGTTTCAACAACAATAATAGCAACAACAGAGCAAGAGGCCAGCTTGAGTATAGAGGGGTTGATGAAAGAAATAAGAGCCCTGGAAGTACAAATGGCAGAATTGAAAGAGGCCAAAGAAAAGCTGGCCAAAATTGAGGAAAGATATGACAAGTCAAAAATGGATGTAGCTGAGAAGACAAGGGAAGTGAAAACCCTAGAAAAAAGAATAAAAGAGCTAGAGAAAGAGCTTACTCTTGATAGGACTCTAGCTGAGGTCAAGAAAATTTTGTGGGCCAAGATTGGCCAATCCATTACAGACCAATGGCAATCCATTGAAACTATACATGAGCAGATGGACTTGATAGGCTTGACTCAGTTTGAAAGTCAAAAGGCTAGAGCATCTTTAGGAAATATGCCTGAGCAAGTCAACAAAATGATTCAATTCCTGAACAATCATACCAAAGAGCAATTCGCAGCAATAAGAATCAGGAATAGGACTGATACCATTTTACTAGTAAAAAGGATGCTGACCCTAATGAATTTTGTGCAAACCCTAGAAAGAAAATGCCAAGAAATGCAAGCAGAGGTGAATGAATTCAGAATAAAGTTTGCAGCATTACAGAGCAGAGGGCTACCCAGTTTAGTAACCAGCACTGGAAGACTACTATTGCATGAGCATTATGCCAACATGGTAAACAATTATGCCTCCAATCAAATCATAGCGTCCTCAAGCACATCAGAAGAAAAAAGGCCTCCATCTGGACAAAGTCTCTATGACAAGCTGGAAAATTTATTTTATATTAAACATGAGATAAGCCATCTCTTTGAAGTCCAGCCAAACTTTTATAGATACACTGAAGCTGATGCAACACTGATAAAGATACAAAGACATCAGCTGCCTACAGAGTATTGGTGGAAACGAATGATGCAGACATTGATCAGGTGATTTTGTTTATCAATTCTTTTTTGATCAGCTACAGGTTAGCACATACAGATAGCACGGTCCACCTGGCAAAGCGAAGAAAAAGTAGTGCAAGGCAGAAATGGAATGGTCACTAGAGCTCGTTAAATGCAAAGGAAACCGAGCACTGTTGATAAAGGCCAAGACAGTGACAAGCAGCATAGCAGCATTAATGCAGCAAACGCAAAATCAATGCGCAGTGACCAACCGACTCATTCAGCCCAAAAAGTCAAAATACCTCTGACAAATTGGACAGCTAGCACATTCATATTTACTACAGCATTTACTCCCTCACTTACTACTTCTTAATAGTTGGTAAAGGAAGTTATAAGTTTGAAGACTTATCTTCATGATATTTTGTATCTCCCTTTTGTATAAATACCTCCGCATAATATGTATTTGGGGTTGGTGATTTTCTCTCTAAGCTACGCTGTAATGTTTGAGACTCTCTAATACAAATGGCTATTTAAGTTCATGGTCTCTACGCTGTTTGAATGTGGGAATGATGGTCTGGTACATGCTACAGAATTCCTGTGTCATTCTATGGAACAATAAGTTATTCTAAACTCTGTTTTATGTTTTCTGTGTTTGCAAATGTCATATATGTTCCATAATCTTAGTAACAGAGAAGAAGAATAGACCAGGATTTGCTTAAATGTACACTGTGCTCAATCTCTGCTATTAACTATGTTTTCTTTAGGGTTAGTCATAAATATGAATTCTTAACTGCTCATGTTTGCACTAATTCCTTCATTTTGAATGTTGTTTAGGAATTCTTAATTGCTCCTAGATAATATTCATACACTTTCCCTCTACCAGCATCATGAAAGATTATTGATTGCCTTTCATTCCCTGACTTCATTCCACCAATTTCTAGATTTTAAAGTTGTTCCAAAACTGCCTATCTCGCTCTGTAGTATTACCTTTACCGAGGAAGCACTTTCAGCTATACACCAGTAGACTCTGTAGCCCAATGGAATAGACTGTCTTGGACTTGCATCACAGCTCTGCCTGAAATCACCATCCAACAAACTTCAAACAAAACCCTGTGCATCATAACTAGCCTAAAATATATGAAAACAAAGCTAAATTACAAAGAGAGAGCCCTCTCTGGTTGCAGGTAGGCTAGGAGCTGCAGCTAAAATATTGGTTAGTGGTTACCTCGGCCGTATTCCCTTCAGGAGGCAGGGAACAACTTGAGTGATAACATGAGGCATGTTAAATGGATCATGATAGATGAGTTGAGTTGGCATGAATTGAAAAGACTCTTAAGCATGAAGTATTTGTCAAAGAGATATTACCATAAAAAATTCAAGGATTTCTATGAGTTGAAGATGGGTCCCATTAAACATGAAGATAGCACGAACAATTTTCTAGATTTGTTGAGGTATGTGTCATACCTCAAGGATGAGAAGACAAAGGTCCAAAGGTTCATCAGTGGATTTACTTTAGCATTTAAATATTAGATTGAGTATGAGGAACCTAAGTCATTGGAGGAAGCCATCGGGAAGTTCAAGAATTTTTATGAGTAGTCTAAGCACAATTAAGAACCTAATAAGGATTAGAAAGGTAACGGGAAGAATAAAGGAAAGTGGGATCATAACCAAGGAAGACCTTTCGATTTAGGTGAAAATGATAATGTAGTGTTGGACAAAAAGTTCAATAAAATTGATAGAGGACATTGATATCAGCCTAAGGAGAAGAATAAGGTAATTTGAACGAATCCTTTGACGTGTTTAACTTGTGGTGGAGAGCATCGTATGAGTGACTTCCCATTGCACTAGGCTAGTACAATGATTAGGAGGCAGAAATAGTTGGAGATGTTGGTGAGAGTATTCGTTAGATTTATGTAGTGTTGGGTAATATGTAGGGTAATCATGAGGAATCCATTATTGATATGGAACATAAGCTTCATGATCAAGTTTTTTTCCATTCTGATTATTCCTGGATCTAATTATAGTTATAGCAGTCCTAGCCTGGTGGATAACTTCTTTCTAAATAAAGAAGTTCACGTAGAATATTGGTTGGTGAAGTTGGTTATAGGAAAAAAAAGAAGAGTTCATCATTGGTTGAGATCTTTTGCATTTGCGTTGAATGGTATGGCTAAATCAGCACATCTAAATGTCCTTCCTTTGGGATCATATAGTATGCTTTTGTGCGTAGATTTGTTTTTCATTCACATGACTAAATTGGGCTGCTATGGTAAGGCTATTGAGTTCCTAGATGATAATTTTACAGGGAAAGAAGAAGCCTATATCAGTGAGAAAAGTTACTGCCATGCAGGCAAAGCACATTTGTGAAAAAATATGTGTATTTTTTCCAGTTCATATTTCCATTAAAAAAGCAAAGGATATTGAGGATGATGAAGTCCTAAAGAGGTGTCATATTTTGCAACAGTTTCAGGATGTGTTTCTTGTAGATATTCCAGAGTTGCCTCCTCATAAATAAATGGACTTCTATATTGAGTTGATGTTGGGAGGAACACCAACATCTAAGGCATCATACAAGATGAGTACTTTGTGAGCACCAGTATTGCAGAAATAATGTTGCAACTCCTAGGGCTTCCTACTTTACTTTTATCAAACCAGTAGTTTGTGACAAACTTGGAAGCAATAGTGCTGTATGCACAAGTACTAGTTCTTACTACAGGCTGTCACTTGGTCAGCTGACGCAAGATAACTAGGAGCTCAAGCCAACTTCTATGAATTCCAAAATAAGCTTTAAATGTGATGAAAGAAGGGAAAGCTTACTCTACACAGGCTATTCTACTTGCAGAAAGAGAAAGAAGACTGGAATGTAAAGCAAAACCTAGCAAACCCTAATTTACCAATTAACCCTATTTTTGCGAAAAGAGAGATGAAAACCTATGAAATGAATGCCATTACCTACTGAGAGAGCATACTACATCTATTTAATCTATTTCTAGAAGAAAATGAGAAAAGAACATCTTTTGGAATTTTTATGTATTTTATGTGAAATTGTTATGTATGTAATTTATCTGTTTGTGGCTGTGGCAGAGATTTGGTGGTGATGGAAGGCAACCTTGGGATTTTTAGAGGTGTAGGAAGCTATGGAGGGGTCCTAAGAAACCTCTGGTAACCTTCTAGAGACTTTCTCTGTGATCAAACTTCAAAAAGTCACTTTCAGGAAATTCTACAGGAGGCTGCAGGGGATCTACAGGAGGATCTACAGGAGGATGCCAAGAGCTAGTTTTAGAGGTTTTAAAGGTGGAAAAATGGTGGGAAAGGGTATTTGAAGATTAGAGGGAGGTGTCAAGGTGTCTGAAGCTCATTAAGGAGGATTTGGGAAAGAAAATTATGGTTGGATTTGTTCAATGGATGAGAAGAAAGCTTATGAGAGAAATGGAAAAATTAGGGTAGATTCGTGAAGGGATGTGAATGACTTGTGAAACCTGTGAGAAAAGAGATGATGATGGTTACTTTATTGATGTATTATGAGCAGAGGTGTATTGTAAGAGAGTTGCACATCTAAATACTGGAACTAGGTAAGAAAATAACTAGCTGTACTAAAAAACATAATTGTATCTCGTGTTAACCTAAATTCTGACCTAGAAAAGTAAAATGCTGAACAATGCTATCTAAAAAGGAAAGCATAGAAAGAGATTTATTGTAGGAACATTAATGAGTATGGAAAAATGGATCTGAAGCAAAACATTAACCTTTGAATCAAACTCTAACACTAGAAATCACATGGAAGAAGAAAAACTTTGTTTTTATGGCAGCAAACAAATCTTGACCTCAATTCATGGTCCCCGAAGGAGGAAACGAGGTCAGGCTCTGTTGATGGCCTTTTTGTATCTTTCTCTTAGCACTATTAAACCTACTTTAGCAACTAAAATGGAAACAACTATGTAAACCAACAAAAGCAACCTATTCTAACCAAGGGAAAAATGAATCTTTCTAACAGAAATTAATTCATGAACTGAAGCAAAAACATATAAGTACAAAGCAAGAGGCGCTACGTAGCTTGGGTTGGGCCCTAACCCGAGAGATCCAACCCTGTAAAAGAAATCAATGCTAGCTCAGAAAATATTTCATCTCCATTATCAAAATAAAAGTTGCATTACATAAACTTTTCACAAAAGTAAGCTCAAAAGTGAGCTGAGCAAGAGCTGCAACAAAACTGTGAAGATTTGACTAACATCCAAATAAACTACTGAGCACCTAATCCCTCTTATTTATACAATTGGATCCTCCAACAACTCTCCTACAATCAAGAAGGCTTGGCTCCCAAGACTAGAGATAGACAACAATTCTTCTTCACTTGCTCAACTTCTCGTTTGATGCATGGATGTGGTTGCTTCTACTCCACGCTTTCTGAAGGAGGATTTGAGGTAGGGGGTCATAAATGAGGGGAACACCCTCCTAAAAATCCTCTCCCTTGTTTTCCTCGAATATTTGCAGCCAAATTCTCATTAAACCTTTGAATTTGTCTCAAAATTGACCAAAAATCTGCATGAATCACACATCAGACTTCATTTCATAATGACTAACCCAATTCACTATATTAGCATAAATATAATAAAAAACATGCAATAAACTAATGATAATGGTGGATTAAGCTGAGTTAGGAGGCCAAATGAGCACATATAATTACCCATTTCTGGGCTCATCGTCATCCCCCTACTGAATGTGTTGCTCATCCTCTGAGCAACTAGTCCAACTCCTCATCCTTGATGGCCCAAATGGTCTCCCTATCATCCCATGCCTCTGATGTGAGATCCTCTTCCCTATCATGGAATCCTGCTTTTCTGTCCACCTCTTCCCACTGCTTTCTTTCTTCTTCCTCCTTTGTGCCCTCTAGCAGTCCTAGCAACAGTGGGGGACTCAACTTGAGGCCAATCCAATGGGCCTTCAAGCTTTGCATAGAGTGCTTGTACAGTGGCACTCTCCTCAATGCTTCCTTCATCCTATTTGGGGAGTGATACTCCTTGATCTGTAGGTTGTGTGGCAGTGTGTTCCACCTTCTCATACAGGCATGAATGCAGTCATCTCCAAGCAATCTCTCCATGTCCTCAAAATGTGCAATAGCATGGGCCTGATCATTGATGTACTTAGGTGCACTTTGAGGATCAAATGCAAGTTGTTGGTGTGTGCTAGTGAGAGCCATAGGGTTTGATGCCTTTGCTCTAATCATCAGGGGTTCATTTTGTTCTTTTGTCATCAACTTCTTGATTTCTGTGGCCCTTTTCTCCTCATGACTCATCCAAGATGCCATGGCCATCAGCTACAAGTCCCCTAACCTAGCATTCGGGTCCCATATGTTCATATTAGTAAGGGCCATGTTATGCAAACAAAACTCTTCCAACTTTTCCTTATCTTCTGCTGAACTATGGTTACATAGGTCCATGAACTGTCTATAATCCTGAAAAGGCATCATGCCTCTCTATGCCAAGGTCTTGATCTGAAACTGTAGCCACTAGTCCTTGAGGTAGAGTCCATATGATTTGGCTGGTTGTCTACACTATAGTGCCTCCATAGCCCAGCTAGCCATGCATGCTAATTGGGTTTCCCCTTCTTGCATGTGTTTTCTTAACATTTCATTCTCTTCTTCCAAGTGAGATCTTCGAATTGCTTCTGTATGTCTTAGAGTGCTCAATTCCTTACCCATATCTCTCAACTTGTTTTCCATGTGGCCAAAGCCTTCCACCCCTTTGGACTTGGAAATATACATCCATCTATGGCTTCTTACCCTTTCTTTTTCCAGTTCAAAGAAAAGTGGGACTGCAAATTTCTGTGGAATAATTTTTCCTCCTTCAAGAAGGTTGTAATAAGAGCCTAAACTAGGTTGTGGGTTAGGTTCTGGTATCTCTGCTGCCTCATCCTTCCCCTTGGTCTATTCTTCTACCCTTTTCTCAAGTTTCTCAGTCTCCTGTAGCTTTGTTAGGGTCTCCTGTAGGGCAGTATGTGCCTCCTGTAGGATTGTTTCTGAGTCCTGTAGTTTTATTCTTTCCTTCCAAGTGGAAGATCTAGGACTTCCTCTTTCATAAGTAATGGGGATTTTGGATGGAGATTCTTCCTTTTTGGTAGTAGGAGAATCTTCAATTACAATAGGCACTATTGAAGATGGCTTTGGTTTTCCTATTTTTATCCTAGTGCTTTTTCGAGGCCTGAAATACATTGATGGTTGCCTTTTTCTCTTTTGTTTAGGCTTAATTGGGGTGTTGAGTGCAGCAAGAATAGCTGCTAGTTCCGTTTCTAGTGTCTTAGGAGACACTTTTGTCTTCTTTGCCCCTTTTTCTTCTTCTTCTATCTTTTCTTCCTCTGGTAGCCTTATTTCCTCTAGTCCTATTCCGATTTCCTTCTCACCTTGTTTAGTTTCTTCCTTCTCTGCTTTACTCTTTTTCTTCTCAGGTTTAATATTTTTCTTTTCTATTTTAGTCTTTCTGTCTTCTATCTTGGTGTTCTCCTTCTCTGTTTTGGTCTTTTTCTTCTCTGCTTTAGTCTCTTCCTTCTATGTTTCAAGTTTTTCCTTCCCTTTTTCAAGTTCTTCTTTCTCTGTTTTGGTTTCCTCTTCCTCTGTTTTGGTTTTCTCCTCATCTTCCCCTTTTTATTGTCTCCCCTCACTTTTAGAAGGACTGAGGTCATATGTGAGGGCTTTTATATCATCCTCTCTTGTCATATTTCTGAAAATTTCCTAGGCTATGGGGATTGTGAAGGTGTGGAGGGCTTCTTCCACTAGCAGTTTAATTAGTCCATGGTGAGCCAATTGGTCTGGACCTCCTGCCTTCAATTTAATGCTGGAACCTATAAGAGACTATAGGAGAAAATAGGGAGTAGTAATTTTTTGGGGTGTGGGAACATCCATGCCATATCTTAGCTCATGCAAAACTCTAAAATGGTAACCATAAACTATGTTGTACCTTCCTTCACAAGAAATGTACTTGATAATTTGTTAACTGACCTCATCCCAAGGCTAAGGTATGCTTGTTCTTCTCATGCCATTTTTGTCATCTACAGGGTGCTCATTTGGTTGGAAGAAGGTTTTCTTGGCAACTTGACCCAATGTATTTTCATCTTTGATCCAGTGTAGTCGAAGTGGAAGACTGGTAACCCTACTGATAAACTCTGGGGTGATTTCCATGGTGAGACCTCTGAAGGTAACAGTGGCATGGGTCTTTGAGTGGGGTACCAAGGAAAGGACAAACTCTTGAGTTACTTCTTCATCATACCCTCGAAATTTTTTGAAGAATGGCATCCAATTGGCTCTGGTAAAAATGGCTACTACCTTGGGATGTTCATGGAGCCTGACTGAATTTAGGGGTTCCTTCCTCATGAATCCCCCTATCATTATGTTTATAATATTTTGGAATACCTCAGGTGGAGAAGGAGACAACAATTTTTTGCAAAAACAGGAAACAGAGAAGAAACTGAGTTTTTCTTTAAGAAACAAGAATACTTTTTTTCCTCTTTTCTTTTTTTAATGCAATTCCTCTTCTTTTTCATGCTCAATTTTTCCCTAAAATTGCATCACTCCTTGTATATATGAATATCAAAGGTGGGTTTATATAGAGCCTACCTCTTCAGGTCTAAATTTGAGCGAAGATCCCGTGTTTTCTTCTGTAAAACTGCTTACTGGCCCTCCTGTAGAAATGGCTGTAGGTTCTCTTGAAGAACCTGTTACTGCTCCTGTAGAACCCGATAATGCTCTTGCAAAATGCCGATAAGAGGAGGAGGGCTGAAAACAACAAACAACGGTGGTTTCGAGGCTATGGAGGTGGTATAGAGCTTGCTGCAACCGCGGGGACGATGATAAAATGGAAATGAAGGTGGTGAATAAGTTCGAGGAGTAGTACTTATGTCTACTCGAGATATTTCTAACAATGATGTGAGGTGGGAAAAAGGGTATGCTGCCATTATTGAGACCGTTGGTCCCCATAGCTGTGTCATCATGACTCCTCATGATTTCTTCCCATAATCACTTCCCATCATTTGCATCGGAGTTTATACACCTGCCAGTACCTGTCTTTTTCAATTTTCTATGAGTTGACTAGGCACATGTGTGTGGGATCTCCGGATGAGCGCATTAAAACTGGATGAGGGTGGCCAGTTAACTGGCAACCTTTCTGGTTTGATCCCAACCATTTCATTCATTCATGTAGCTTTTGAATTATATAGATGCAATACAGGAGAGGGTTAGACACTTACCTACAGGTCGAATGTTTGTGCTGTGGTATTTTGGTTCATTTTGCTACTGCATGCTTGTATTTCCTTTACTACACGCCTGTGTTGTCTAATGTGTGGCTATTTTTCTTGTGCAAGTATCCTCTGGCTGGATTTGATCTTCAGGAGTCTGCTTGAACCTTCATATTTGCACCCTCATGTTGCTGATGCTAGATTTTAATGGGATAGTGACATGTTTTCTCCATGTCTCCCAAACGGTAGACTGGATTGACCTGAAATTTTCTGAGCATGTCTCCATCATCATTATGCACCTCCTATAGGAAAGTTTTGGTCAATGGATGCATGGATTTCGAGAAAAAATATAAATGGCTGAAGGTGATGGAGGTTGATTTCTTGGAAATCGTGCACTACAATTAGTTGAAATTGCTTGGGCATGTTACCATCATCTATATGCATCACCCTATGAAACAATTTTTTTAAATGGATGCACGAGTATTAAGAAAATACAAAAATGGTTGAAGGTGATGGAGGCCAATTTCTTGGTAACCGTGCACTGGAAATTGCTGAAATTGCTTGAGAATGTTACCATCATCCCTATGCAACTCCCCACCAAACAATTTTTTAAATGGATGCATGGTTTTCAGGTTAGGGAAAAAGCAAATTTCTGCTCTATGTATTTTTGTATCAGAGCATCCTATAGTTTTTTGGACAGTAAGAAAAATGAGCTTGGGGTGTGATGCAGACTTGGAAATGATGGAAGAGAGGCTTGAAGACTATAGGAGGATTTATAAACCGTTTATGAAGCTTCCCTGTTCCTCAAACTACTTTTAAAATCCATTTCTGGCTCTCTGTAATTTCTATAGGAGCCTCTTGTAAAAAACACAGTTTTCGAAAAAGAAGCACAGTGAGGTGAAAAGAATGTCAAGAATGTTGGAGAAAGGTGAGGGAAGGTAGGATAGGTGTTGTTATTGGTTTTAGAGCTTCCTTGGCACTTGTTGTGGCTTCCGGTAGTCCTATTGCACCTACAATACAACTGGAAATTCATTTTTCTTTTTCTTTTTCTCTTTTTTTTTTTTGAAAACAACTAGGGCACCTCAGAGAGCTTTTCACCCTAATTGCCTACCCTGGGTGCCTCCAAGGGAGGTTTTCACCCAAGCATCTTATTCTTTTTCCTCCTTTTTCTTCTTTCCAACCCATTGGCCGCCTCATGGAGGTTTTCAATCAATGAGCCAATCTGAGGCACCTCCAAGGAGGATTTCACCGTAGATTTTTATTTTTTCTGTTATTTTTCATTTTTTCTCTTTTTTCTTTTTTCTCTACCCTACCCTAATTGAAAAAAAAATCACTCTCAAGTATAAGAATACTTCCAATGGAGCCATGTGCACATCGAGATGATAGAAAAAGCGATGTGAAGGCTTGAAATGTATGCTTTGACCTATATCCACATTTCAGAGACCAAATGATTTGAATTTGAAGGGATGAAGCATAGTTGAGGAAGAGGGTGATGTTGGAACTTAGTGACTGTCTGGAACCATATTTCAATATAGTTGTGATGTCCTTGGTCCTTTTGATGATCTGGATCATTCTTCATGTCTTCTTCTACCATGACCTTCATATATTCCTCTTTTTGCTGATTTTTATCTTGAATACATGGAGGATTTGATGGCAACCATGAGGGAGCACTCTCGATCTCTAATTTTGATGTCTTCTCTTCATCAAGTGCAGCCCATGGTTCTTTGATTTTCTCTTTTGAATCTTCCATTTCCATATGTGGTCCTTCGATGATATCAATATAATCTCTTTTCTGCAATACTCTTCCTAATCTATTGTGAATATCATTGAGCTCAAGAGGAGTTGTTTGGAAGTGTGGTACCTTAGCATTTTAAATGGGTTGAGCTACTTCCATGTGTGGGTTTGGAAATGGTGGTACAGGTAGTTGAGTGGGAGTGTTTTTTTGAGATGGATGTGGATGGAGTTGTGGTTGGGTAGGTGGTGGAGGCAGAAGAGTGGGAAGAGAGATGTATTGGGGCCTCCACCCTTGATGAGGTGCATTCCACTGAGGTTGCAGCTTAGCATAGGGTTGGAATGAATCGGTGGCTAGTTGGGCATGATATGAAGATGTGAAGGACCAAGGAGGAGGTGCAGACCATGAAGGATGAGCAGGGGTTCCCAAAGAAGGTATGGATGTGACTTGGTTGGGTTTGTAGTATGCCTGAGATGTCCCTTGCATCCCTTGCTGATATGCTCTAGGTCCATGAGGCCTCCTTTGGTCTATGTAATAGATCTGTTTAGTGGTTCCTTCAGCCCCTTGGTATACAGCCTTAAGTCTGGGCAAGGGAAGACACTTGTCTGTAGAATGATTTTCTTTACAGTTTGAACAAACCGTTATAGAGTTGAATGGGCATTCATTCCTAGGATGCATCCTAGTGCATCTAGGGAAAAAAATGGCCAAAGCCCTCTCTGCTTCCTCTTGTTTCCTTTTGATATGTAAGGCATTCATTTTCATGGAAATAATCTACAACATCTCACTCTTGAGGTATTCCAGCATGCTTCCAATGTCACCTTTAATGGATGAATTGGAAGAAAAGTTATTGCTCCCAACATTTTTGTTTCCAACCATTGGCTTCATATGAATGTTTTCTTCTTCTTCTTCCCCTATAGGTTCTTCAAATATGTTTGGCTGTTACCTAAGGGTTTTTCTTGATTGCAGCCACTGAAGAAGAGAGAAGGTTGGCTATGTGAAGCAGTGGGGGTGTTCGGAAAACATTTTCCAGAATTACCTATGTTCCTACGAGGCATGAAAAGAAATCTTTTGGGTTGGTATTGCTTTTTCACTGATTGTACCTACAAAACTGAAATTGATTGAACAAAAAAATTACAACTAACTAAAATAAACTTGCTCAAAATGAAATTGCAGAAATGAAAAGGAAAGCAAAGGAAATGCAGAACTAAAAGCAAGGAAATGACTAATCTACTTTAGCTAAAATGGAAATTACAAAATTGAAAGGTCTAATCTACCTTTGCTGAAATGGAAATTGCATAATTGAAATGGAAGCAAGGAAATGCAGGAATTGAAAGGAACAACTACTCTACTTTTGTTGAAATGAATTTGTTGAAATGAAATTTTCAAAATTGAAAATGAAAGCAGGGAAATGCAGAAACTGAAAGAAACAACTACTCTACTTTTGCTGAAATAAACTACTTATCAAAATGTTGCGATAGAAAATAGAAGAAAGTAGTAATCACAAAATACTCTGATGCTTCCCCAGCAATGGTGCCAAAAAGTGGTGAGCACCACTATTGCAGCAGTAATGCTGCAACTCTTGGGCTTTCCTATTTTACTTTTATCAACCCGGTAGTTCGTGACAAACTTAAAAGCGACAATGTTATATGCACATGTACTAGTTCTCACTGCAGGCTGTCACTTGGTCAGTTGGCACAAGATCATTAGGAGATCAAGCCAACTTCTATGAATTCTAGAATAATCTTCAAATGTGATGAAAGAAGGGAAAGCTTACTCTATATAGGCTATTCTATTTGTAGAAAGAGAAAGAAGACTAGAATGTAAAGCAAAACCTAACAAACCCTAATTTACCAACTAACCCTATTTTTTGCAGAAAGAGAGATGAAAACCTATGAAATGAATTCCATTACCTACTGAGAGAGCATACTACATCTATTTAATCTATTTCTAGAAGAAAATGAGAAAAGAACATCTATTGGAATTTTTATGTATTTTCCGTGAAATTTTTATGCATGTAATTTATCTGTCTGTGGCTGTGGCAAAGATTTGGTGATGATGGATGGAAACCTTGGGATTTACAGATGTGTAGGAAGGTTTGTAGGGGTCCTAAGAAGCCTCATGTAACCTTCTATAGACTTTCTCTACGATCAAACTTAAAAAAGTCACTTTCAGGAAATTTTACAGGAGCCTACAGGGGATCTACAAGAGGATGCAAAGAGCTATTTTTAGAGGTTTTAAAGGTGGAAAAATTGTGGGGAAGGGTAGCTGAAGATTAGGGGGAGTTGTCAAGGTGTCTGAATCGCATCAAGGAAGATTTTGGAAATAAAATTATGGTTGGATTCGTTTAAAGGACGAGAAGAAAGCTTATGAGAGAAATGCAGAAATTAGGGTAGATTCGTGAAGGGTTGTGAATGACTTGTGAAACCTGTGAGAAAAGAGATGATGATGGATGATTTAGTAATGTATTATGAGCAGAGGTGTATTGTAAGAGAGCTACACATCTAAAGACTGAAACTGAGCAAGAAAAGAACTAACTGTAATAAAAAACAGAACTGTATCTCATGTTAACCTAAATACTGACCTAGAAAAATAAAATGTTGAACAATGTTATATGAACAGGAAAGCATAGAAAGAGATTTATTGTGGAAACATAAATGAGTATGGCAAAATGGATCTGAAGCAAAACATTAACCTTTGAATCAAACTGTAACACTAGAAATTGCATGGAAGAAGCAAAACTATGTTTTTATGGCAACAAGTAGATCTTGACCTCAATTCATGGTCCCCAAAGGAGGAAAGGAGGTCAGGCTATATTGATGGCCCTTTTGTATCTTTCTCTTACCACTATTTAACCTACTTCAGCAACTGAAATGGAAACAGCTATGTAAACCAACAAAAGCAACCTATTCTAACCAAGGGAAAAATGAATCTATCTAACAAAAATTAATTCATCAATTGAAGCAAAAACATATAAGTACAAAGCGAGAGGTGTTGGGTAGCTTGGGTTGGGACCTAACCGAAGAGATTCAGCCCTCTGAAAGAAATCAGTGCTGGCTCAGAAAATATTTCATCTCCATTATCAAAATAATAGTTGCATTACATAAACTGTTCACAAAAGTAAGCTCGAAAATGAGCTGAGAAAGAGCTGCAACAAAAGTGCAAAAATTTGACTAACATCCAACTAAATTACTGAGCACATAAGCCCTATACAACTGGAGCCTCCAACAACTTTCCTACAATCAAGGAGGCTTGGCTCCCAGGACTAGAGATAGACAATAGTTCTTCTTCACTTGCTTGGCTGCCCCTTTGATGCATTGATGGGGCTGCTTGTGCTCTGAGATTTCTGAAGGACGATTCGAGGTAGGGGGTCATAAATGAGGGGGACACCCTCCTACAAATACTCTTCTTTTTTTCCCTTGAATATTGAATGCCAAATTCTCATTAAACCTTTAACTTTGTCTCAAAATTGACCAAAAATCTGCATAAAGCACACATTAGACTTCATGGCATATTGACTAACCCAATTCACTCTATCAGCATAAATATAATAAAAAACATGGAATAATATAATTAAAATGGTCGATTAAGCTGAATTAGGAGGCCAAATGAGCCCATATAATTACACATTTATGGGGCTCATCAGTACTTTAGAGTTGGTGGAATTGAGGTTACAACTTGTAGAGATATTTGATAAAGGATAGATAAGGCCAAGTGTGTCACTTCAGGTCACACCAGTGTTTCTTGTAAACAAGAAGGATGGTAAACTCATATTGTGAATTAGTTACACGTAGATGAATAAGGTGATTATAAATAACATGTATCCATTATCGGGGATTGATTACATGTTTGATGCGTTGAAGGGAGAAACAATGTTCTCAAAGATTGATATGAGATCAAGATCTGATTAGGTGCAAATCAAATAAGAAGACATCTAGAAGACTACATTCTATACAATGTATGAACACTATGAGTTTGTACTAGTTCTTTTTGGTATTACCAATGATCAAGCCACTTTCCTGTCTTTGATGAAAAGTGTGTTGTGACCTTACCTGGACAAGTTTGTGATAGTGTTTATTTATGATATATTGATATACTCCAAGAATGAGGAAGATCATGTAGAGCCCTTTGTAGCAGTATAGAAGTTGTTCAAAGAGCATCAGTTGTATGCCAAGTTCAATAAGTGCAGTTTATTTCAGTATTAGATTCACTTCTTTGGACACGTTGTTTCCAAGGAGGGGTTAGCAGCGGACATGGAAATGATTAAAGTTCTCATGCAGTGGAAAACCCACAGGAATGTGGACAAGGTCAGATCATTCATGGGAGTAACAAGTTATTATAGGGGGTCATCAGGAGCTTATCAAGGATTGGATATTGTATTACATATTGGAAGAGGAAAGGGAATAACTTTGAATGCATTGAGGAGTGCATGAATAGTTTCGAGTAGTTGAAGAATTTTCTTTCAAATTCTACAACCTTGAATATTACAGATCCTAATAAGGAGTTCTTGGTTTGTACATATGTTTCCAAGGAATGACTTAGTAGTATCATCATGCAAGAAGGGCAGATGGTATGCTATGGGTCAACAAATTTGAATCAAAATGAACAAAACTATGCGACTCGTGATCTTGAGTTGGTAGTGGTCTTTCATGCATTGAAGATGTTGAGATATTATCTTCTTGGTAGGTGGTTGTTCTAGTGAACGATCATAATAGATAGGGGTACTTGTTTGAGCAACCCAATTTCAATGTTTAGCAAGCTATATAATTGGCTACCCTCAGCGAGTTTGACTTTGAGATCATATGCATTAAATGCAAGGAGAACAGGGTTGCAGATGCTTTTAGTAGGAGAGTGAATGTCAATGATATTGCAGTTGTTAGCTCTTGTAGGACAAATTAATAGGAGGAGACCATGCATGCAGTGAAACATGATTGGAAGTACCAATACCTGAAGCAAAAGTTGCAACAACAAAGTGAAGGTGATAGGTATCAAGAGTATCACCTCACGAAAAATAGCTTGGTCAAATTTAGGAAAAGGATTTATGTGCTACATAATAGTGGGATTAAGAAGATTATCATGAGGGAGTTTCATGACAAGCTATATTCAAGTCAATCAGGATAACACAAGACTTTGAAAACATTTAAAAAGTTCTATAATTGACTGAACATGAAGAAAGAGGTGGTTGAGTGTTGGGAACGAGTCCCCTAGGGTCAATTTTGGGGTTAAAAGCCCACGTTTTTGTATAAAAAGTGTAAAGTCTCCTCATTTATGATCGTAGAGTGCAAATATGTGTAGTGTCATAAAGGGTTTCCGCCCGTAGTTTATGTAAGTCATGTCATCTTTAGGAGATCTTCCCATGGTCTACAAACCATGGGATTTTGTAAAAAGGGATGTCTTAGAAGAGTCTAAGGAGTTCACCCTTGATATGTTTTGAGTCATTGATGAATGTAATGGGTGTGTGAGAGCTAAGAGAGAAGAGTCTTAGCATAGGAAAGAGGCTCTATAGTCATGTGTGCAAAGACCTATGGTAGAAGTCTGAAACTGAGTGTGCGGACCCCTGCAGCTGTGTGCATAGGGCGGTTAGAGTTCGTAAAGAAGATCTGAAGCATCAATAAAGAGAATTATTGCGGAATTATCTATGTATGATCTATTTTTCTTGTGTTATAAATGCATATGGTTATGTCATGATGAATACTGGGTTTAGGTTTTAATGTTGTATTGATGCACAAATCCATATGTTTTGCTTTTTTATATGAACGAAAGTAAGAATATATGTTTACATGAAGACCATATTAATGCATGTTGAAGTTATCAAATACTTAAGATAATCTAGGTAATTATGGAAGTAAGAGTAGTTATAGAGGTGTGTAAGTGTCTGATATTCCTATCTAGGGTACGCGAAGGATAGTCATAGACCTTCACAAAGGTCTAGGGGATGACTAAGAGGAGTATATCCATAAGCCCCAAAAGCCTTATCAACCTACACGAAGGAAGGCTTAGGTATAAAAGGACATTGCTACTATATCTCAGTGCCGAAACTTGGTTCTTGCACCCCCCCATACTGCTTCAGGTGAGACTTCAATCCGTGTCGTGTGGATTGATGTCGAAAGGGCTAGTAGTGTAGGAATTTTCTTGGCTAATGTATGCTAAACCTAGGTTAGGGCCCATCAAGCCAACAAATGGTTCCATTGCTAGGACTAGGATCTACATAAAGACATGTGTGATGTCACATCATTGGAATCTAACTAAGAAGAAGATATTATATTGGTTGGTTAGAAAGATCCACGAATTTGTGGCACAAGAAAACAAGAATCCACGATTGACAAAAGAGAAATGGTTGGATAGATATCTGTACCCAGAGATACACTAAACCTTCTTTTGTTCTATATCGGTTGAATTATACGAGTGGATTACGAAATTGGCAGACATCCAAGGAAGGTGGAGGCTTTATGATCCAATAGTTTGGACCCCGGAGTTAGTGCGAAGATTAGAAGCCTCTAAAGATAAGATAGCATGCACTGTCGATCATTGACCCGATCGTATCATAGGAGGATTCGTGACCGAGTTCGCGGTTGATAATTCGGCCAATTATAGCAAAGCAGAGCACCACTTCTTCAAGGGACCGCGAGGTAAGTATTTAAGGTATTTAAATACTTGGATTAAGATGCTCTTATGTGAAAAGCAGGTTATGCAACTACCTTGATGTTTACAGCTACGCGAAGTGGAAAGATCTTTAGGGATAGAGGGAAAACAGGCCCTAAATATAGCCCACTGATTGGACCTTCTCTAAGTGACGATGAGGAAGCATCATAGGCTTCTTTGTAGAGCGTTGTTCAACTAATAAGACAAGGGTTCCTACGAATACTCTATCCACCCACACCACCTACATCTTCACCTTCATTGCATACGCCTTCACCCACACCACCACCACTTTTGCCACCATCCAGTATGACGAATTCATTAAAATTTCCTTTGTTCAAGGGGTCGAAACTAAGGATCTGAACCAATTTTAGTTTGTTGCGAAGAATATATGGGAATCTCAGGGTATTAAACATGATCATATGAAGAAAGAAACATTGGTTACTACTTTGCAAGAAAGCACGCTAGCATGGTACATTAAGCACTGCACTAGTAATCTGATGGCTTCATTAGCAGATATTTAAACCGCACTGAATAAGGAATTTAGCAGGCCCAAATCTTAAGCACAATCAATTGTGGGATTCAAGGAGATCATGATGAAGCCTGGTGAGAAACCTTAGGATTTGGATTAGAGACTGAAGTGCATAATCTGCGAAGCCAACATGAATCTTACAGATGGACAGCACCATGAATGGTTTATAGCTTCACTCCTTCCTCATCTAAGGGTCGCTTTGTCATAGCAAAAGAGTGGAACCCAGGCAGAAGCCCTGGAGATTGCAATGAGATTTCACGAGACACCGCTGCAAGATGTTAATTTAGGGGCTCAGTAGATTCTCACAGAGTTGCAAAAAATGTGCCTAGAATTTTTTAGTCTGAAGCAAGATAGAACAGTTCAGCCAGAGGTGCACGAAGAAGTTTGGTGCTTGAATTGCAAATGTCAGGGGCATGACAAATATCACTATCTAGTCTTTGCAATTACGTTGTAGTAGGGGCGTCGATGCCTCTAAGGCCAAAAGCTCAAGCAGGGCCAAGTACATGGCCCATGCTATGGTGTGCTATCTGTTAGGTAGTTGGAAAACATGTGATAAACAATTACCATTTGCTGCAGAAATTTGTATAGACACCGCAACATCTCTTCTGTAACCTCTATCAATCAGTGGGTCATGATGAGCGTAATTGCCATAGTTATGAGCTAATGATGGATAGAACACCCACATATAGGGAGCAGGTAGAAAACCAGCCTCTGGACCAAGGTGCTCAGGGAAAATGAGGTGAATATCAGGGGCGTGGAGGAGGTCAAGGTGGAGGAGGACCTGGTAGAGGTCGTGGACAGGTTATGTGTTACAAATGTGGAGGACCAGGAAACTACATGTATGACTGCATGAACCCGACACGTCTGTCATGCTAATATTGTACTTAGTTTGACAATGTGACAGAGGATTGCCCTGTATTATTGGCTAAGATACTCGAAAAGGGGCCGCAGTTGCCACAACCAACTTAGAACAAGCAGATGATGATAGTTGAGCCTCCCCAAGAGGATCCTAAGGTAAATATTTTTCTACGGAGTGGAATGATGACTAATGAAGATAAATGGAAGTAGCCTGAAGAAAGTGAATGGGTTCGCAAAGCGCCAGAAAAGGAGATTTGTTTGATCTAGAGTGCACAAGGGAAACCTTTATGGAAGAAAAGAAAAGCTTCGCTGTGGCCTCTACCTCAAGAAGTCAGGTGAAGCTAGTTGAAGAGATGGACCCTGCCATGCTTACTACTATCTTAGAGACTTGTATGAAGTTGTTCCATGATAGCAAGGCTGTGAAAGGACTACAAGAGTTGATAAATAAATGCACTAAAAAAGAAAATTCTCCTAACAGACTGCATGTAGTCAGAAATATTGGTAAGCATAAGCAAATAATGTGGCATGAGATGAGGCTCACCGCGAGGATAGGAGAATAAGAGATGGAGCAGTTTATTGTGGTTCCGGGGTCAGACGCGAATGTTTTGCCTAAATAGAGATGGGAGAGGATGCGGAAACCTACGCTACAATGGTCTCAAATTCAATTAAGAATGGCACATCAGCATAAAATCATACCCATGGGAAGATTGTAGGGAGTGACAGTTGATATTGAGGGCACAAGCGCATTGGCTGAGTTCGAAGTGATAGAGATTATGGATGACAACAATCCATACCCTGTGCTCCTTGGGATCGATTGGGCTACTTTCATGAATGGAGTAATCAATTTGGAGAAGCAAAAGATTATATTTGAGAAGAAAGCCCTCTATGTAGTAGTGCCCTTGGACCCTGCAGAAGCACCACACTATACTAAACTGGTCTGTGATTATGAAAGTGATGATGATTTGGACTAGATTTACGAGATAAGGGCAGAAGATCAAGATTGGGTGAATCCAATAGAAGATGGACGCATTGCCTGGGACCATGAAAGTTCTTGCACATAATATTCAGATCAGGAGTTGGAGCACTAGTAGAACTGGCTGCATGAAGTATCTACCTCGCGTTGTAATATGGTGACCAAGTCGCTGCACTGTGTATCATTAGAGGTAAGAAGCCTACCTTACTATGATGGTTTAACTGATTTTGATAAATTTTTGGTTGCATTCAAAAGGGAAGTACTAGAGAAGCATCACTTCCATGCCTTGGGTTGGGCACTACGTGCTACTCCTGCGAGATGGTGGGGTACACACAATGAGAGTTTTTATGATTGGGTCATGTACACAAAGATGGTGAGATTATGATTTTGTCACCCAAAAGTGTGGTTAACTAAGAAATATGATGGAAGGGATGATCCATGTGATCACCTGACCAAATGGACTAAGCTTTATGGAGAAGAGTCTCAGCCTACATGGGTGCATCTATTTTTTCATACTTTGGATGTAATAAAATGAACTGGTATATGGAAACAGAGCTCCACCATGCCACTGAAGAATGGATGTTTGACAATTGGGATTCTTGATGACATTTAGCTTTGAGGATGGATTTGAAAGTATTGATGAGGCATTGCAGGAAGTCAAGGTAGCAGTCTTCAGAGTACCGCAAGATCCCTTAGACTTAATTCAATCGGACTGGAACACCCAGCTCTGCCACACGATGGAGTGATGCAATGTGATTTTCGAAGAAGAGGGCAAGGATACGAAGAAAATCAATATCCCAAAGACTAAAGGTCACTGCGAAGTTGAAGGACTGCAAATTGAAAATCCAGATGTCACCACACCATTAAAAACAAGACAAATGAATATTGGAACAGGGGCAGAGCCAAAATTTGCAAAGGTTGGGGACTAATCGGATGACGCAATAGTAGATAAGGTCACTAAATTGCTTCCCAAATACCAAGATCTATTCCTTACGAAGCTTTCAGAGTTGAAACAGATAATAGGGGACCTAGCAGTTATGAAAATTACATTGAAACTGGACGCAAAGCCAATCAAGCAGAGGCCTTACCACCTCAATCTGAGGTATAAAGAAATGGTCTACTTAGAGTTGGATAAAATCTTGTAGTAGGTATTATTGAACCAGTGGAAGATTCTGATTCAGTGAGCCCAATAGTAGTTTAGGAAAAGAAGCAGAAAGATGAGATAAGGATCTGCATAGATCTCAGGAAGTTTAATGACACATGTGTACATGATCCCTTTGAAACTTCGTTCACCGACGAAATGCTAGATAATGTAGGAGGATAGGAAGCATATCGTTCATGGATGGGATCTTAGGGTAACATCATATCAAGATTGCGCCAGAGGATAGAAGTAAGACAATCGTTGCTTCAGAGTGGGGGTTCTTTTAGTATACTGTAATTCCTTTTGGACTAAAGAACGTGCCGACGATCTTTCGCGTGTAGTCATCACGACATTTAAGGACTTCATTCACAATTTTATGGAGGTATGCTTTGATGATTGGATGGTGTTTGGGTTGGTGAAACACCATGTAGCTAGGTTACGATTGATGTTGGATACATGCTGGAGGTATCAGATCATGCTCAATTTGAAGAAATGTTTGTTCTGTGTTCATTTCGGAATCTTGCTGGGCCATGTGGTGTGAAGGCAAGGATTAATGGTTGACCCAACTAAGATACTAGTTATAATTAGCTTAGGGGAACCAAGATGTGTGATACAACTTCGCGCAACATTGGTGCATAAGGTATACTATAGAAGGTTCATTAAGAGTTATGCCCAGATTACCGCGCTGATGGAGAAGTTGCTAAAGAAGGCTGCTACATTCTATTGGAATGAAGAATGTCAGTGAAGCTTAGATGTGTTAAAGGAAAATATGGTCACCTCGCCAGTCCTAGTCTTCATGGATTGGAAGAAGTAATTTCATGTGCATGTGGATGTGTCATTTATTGTGCTCAATGTAGTACTGACACATGCCAGTGAGGGAGAGTTGGATCACCCTATAGCATTTGTGAGTAGGAAGTTTTCTCAAGCGTGAAGGTTTGGCTATGGTATACACGCTCCAAAGTTCAAAAACTACTTGCTAGGCAGACACTTTAAGATGTATACAAAGCATTCTACATTGAAGTACTTAGTTAACAAGCCTGTGTTAGTGGGGAGGATGTGCAGATGGATACTACTATTTAAGGAATATGATTTTGAGGTAATTGTGAAGCCAGGACAATTGAATTATGGACCGGATCATCTGTCACGGATTGAAACATGAGAGGAGCCTACTAATTTGGAGGAAGGAGTGCTTGATGCCCAACTTTTTGCAGTGCATGTTGCAGACAACCACTTTGAAGATATCATAGACTTCCTGACAAAAGGAATGGCTCCATAGCGGTATACTATTCAACAAAAGAAGGAGTTAGTGGTACGCACGATAGACTTTTTTTGTTAGCATTATGATACAAGTGTTGTCCTTGATGGCAACTCACTCAGAGGCAGGTACAGGTGATGGCAACTTAATCAGAGGACAGATCTTAGTACAGCATGACAAGAAAGCGATATACACAGGTTCAGTAAGGAAAATCAGCATGTACATGCAGGTTGGCTTCAGTAAAAGCGCGTACATGTGGAAAACTTATCTTTGGTCTGTGGCGGTTAGTCCTTGGAAGTTGTGCCTATGATTTTGGACCATGGTGTCTCGACAGACGTGTTGATCCCTAGTTTTGAAGTTGATGGTATTGTGTTACTATGGTTTTGGACCATGGTATTGTGAAGGGCCTAAGCCTATATAAGGAGAAGATCATTAGGCCAGATGGAGTGCAAGAGTGTGTGAGTAATGAAGATCTGAGGAAGTGTGAGATCCAAGTGCTGGTTATGGGTTGGTGATCTGAACCAAGGTTTCACTCATGTGGAGGATGATGAATGATGGAACGAGATCTCAAGGCTTGGAATGATTATCTTCATATGGTATGATTGTGGATAGACCAGATCTATTGACACATGTTTATTGTTATGATCTGGGTATGTGTTGATGTCTGATATAGCTGCGGAGTTATAAGTTAGAATTTGCAGATCTGTACGCGGGTTGGTTTTGGTGAAAGAGCGTATACACGCAGGTTGGGTTTGTAGAAGTAGCGTATACAATGTGAAGTATGATATTTAAAGATGGAGTTGGATCTGGTTGTTGTTATGATGTTGTTGAGAGGGTTTCAGTGATTCAGTATTTGGTGTTTCAGTGATTGATGATGCAGGTTGTACTACAATGGTGATTGTCTTATGGATCCAGTCTGAAAATTGATGAAACGTGGTCTCGGGAAGATCATAGGCCGGCACCTACGTACTGGTAAACATATCAGCCAGTACAAGAGCCAGGGGGTTGTAGCTCCCTTCCAGGAGCAGCTGGAAAACGAGTGAAGGTTGTAGCCTTCTGTAGGGTTGGCACCTACGTACTAGTAAATGGATCGACTAGTACAAGAGCTATGAGGGTTGTAGCCCTCTGCAGGTTGTAGCCTGCGTGCTGGTAAATGACTGCACCAGTACATTGTAAAAGAAGTTTCTTATCAAAGAAGAAAGAGACGAATTGCAGTAGGTGGTTTTCACCCACATTGGGTTTCCACCTTATATCATGGTGTTCATGTGTGTGGCTTTTCTGTGATGATCTGTTCTGTTATACTGCAGCTGTTTACTGTTAATATGGTTAATAATGTTATGATGCATTTACTGAAGATAAGCTAACTGAATCATAAGATTTTTGGATATACGCTAGCTTCTTTAGACACAGTAGCGTGCACACGCAGGTTCACTTAACTGAAGTAGCGTATATGTTTCTGAGTATGAAATTTGTAAAGGTTTTACTGATCTGGTAATACTGATTCACCCCCCCCCCTCTCAGTATTATTTCCAACAATTGGTATCAGAGCAGGTCCTTCAGAGAAGATTGATCGCTTGAAGGAGATTCATAGAACAATGGGGAAGAAAGAACGTCAAAAGAAGAAGATAGCCCAAAGGAACAATGACAACCTGCCGTTGAGTGGAAGCAAGAATTCAGATCCTGAATAACCTCAGAATGAAGATGGACAAACAAATGAAGCATCAGATCAAACCATAGATCAGCAAGATCTACCTAGCAAAAGGGAGAATGCCCTCAAAGAAGAAATCATCAGATTAGAAGATAAGTTGGAATGTGCCTCCAGAATTCGACAAATGCTGCTAGCGCTGAATAAAGAGCAAGAAAACGAGATCCTCAAACTAAGGCATCAGCTGGATGAAGGAAGGAAAGCTGAAGAGACCTTGAAGAAAGCATGTCTGGAAAAAGAAGAACAACATCAAGTTGAGGTAAATATCTTGAAAAATAAATTAGAAGAAAAAGATAAACTATTATGATTTCAAGATAGTACTAAGAACTTGGATGATATTCTTAGTAGTCAAAGGTCCCCTGCTATCAAAACTGGTCTTGGTTTTCATGAGTCTATTGAAGGTGAATCTGGTTCACAAAGTAAGACAAGAATCTCTAATGCAAAATCTGAAAGGCTCTACAAGGAGATGAAAGGACAACCCCATCAACAATCAAGGAAAGAGACTCCTCAAAGAAAATCTTTTACTCCTCCCATGAATAATGTTGAATGTTATGTATGTCATAATCTTGGACATGTTGCAGCCATATGTAGAAGAAGAAGGTTTCAAGACGATCATGCAGAAATATCATCACATTCAAGGTACTTTAATGGATATTGCTTTTCTCGCAATATGTTTGGTCACAAAGCTGCCGATTGCTATAGGAGGAATATGAAACATGTAAGATGCTATGCATGTAACAAGTTTGGACATAGAGCAAAAGATTGTAGGAACAAAGCTCATGATAAAAAGAAATCATCAACATGCTTGAAGATATGGAAGAAGAAGGAAGTTCAGTCAGAAAGATGTGGCATAGCACAGGGTACTCAGCACAGCACGGACATAACAAACTCAGGGGGAGCTGAAAGTGTCAAACTTTAGTGTTCTAATTCTCATACGCAAGTTTCATGAAGGAAATCCGCATATATACGCGAGTTTTACACTGCAAAATCGCGTATATATCAGTCTGAAGAAATGCAGTGGGGATAGGCTCAGAAAAGGGGTCTAATATGATTCAGTCCAATATATGCTCTCTTGGTTAACGATTACAATTTGCTAAGGATGTTTGAAATGTTTCGATACTTGTAAGATGTTAGAAGTGTTTAATCCTAACTTGATGATGATGAGATCTTGACGCTTATTACTGATGTATGCATGATCAGATCTAACTACAGATGGCACAGGCTCAGGGGGAGCATATACTTCAGATAATGCATTGTTGGCATTATGGTTAGAAGTTGTTGATAAAGTCTATGAAGCTAAATGATACATCTTGCTGTTTGATCAAAGGAATGGTATTGCAGGCTGATGCTTATGGTACAGATCATATATGATGAATAATAGTCATGGTCTTGAATGAATTGCTGGTCTTAGAACCTGCATCTGCTCAGGGGGAGCATGGATGGATTAATACAAAGGGGATCCAAATCAGAAACTTCAGCATGTACTCAGGGGGAGCATGGACAGATTGATACACTTTGGCATATACAAAGGGGGAGCACATTTGGAGAATTCAGCAGGTACTCAGGGGGAGTATGTACAACAAAAGGTATACCAAAGAGGAGAATATCTTGGTCCGCCCTTTGCCCTTGATGTCAAAGGGGGAGAGTGACTTGGTGTGGTGGTTGCCATCAAGTCCAAAGGGGGAGATTGTTGGCATTATGATACAAGTGTTGTCCTTGATGGAAACTCACTCAGAGGCAGGTACAGGTGATGGCAACTTAATCAAAGGACAGATCTTAGTACAGCAGGACAAGAAACCGATATACGCAGGTTCAGTAAGGAAAATCAGCATGTACACGCAGGTTGGCTTCAGTAAAAGCGCGTACATGTGGAAAACTTATCTTTGGTCCGTGGCGGTTAGTCCTTGGAAGTTGTGCCTATGGTTTTGGACCATGGTGTCTCGACGGACGTGTTGATCCCTAGTTTTGAAGTTGATGGTATTGTGTTACCATGGTTTTGGACCGTGGTATTGTGAAGGGCCTAAGCCTATATAAGGAGAAGATCATTAGGCTAGATGGAGTGCAAGAGTGTGTGAGTAATGAAGATCTGAGGAAGTGTGAGATCCAAGTGTTGGTTATGGGTTGGTGATCTGAACTAAGGTTTCACTCATGTGGAGGATGATGAATGATGGAACGAGATCTCAAGGCTTGGAATGATTATCTTCATATGGTATGACTGTGGATAGACCAGATCTATTGACGCATGTTTATTGTTATGATCTGGGTATGTTTTGATGTCTGATATAGCTATGGAGTTATAAGTTAGAATTTGCAGATCTGTATGCGAGTTGGTTTTGGTGAAAGAGCGTATACACGCAGGTTGGGTTCGTCGAAGTAGCGTATACAATGTGAAGTATGATATTTGAAGATGGAGTTGGATCTGGTTGTTGTTATGATGTTGTTGAGAGGGTTTTAGTGATTCAGTATTGGGTGTTTCAGTGATTGATGATGCAGGTTTTACTACAATGGTGATTGTCTTATGGATCCAGTCTGAAAATTGATGAAACGTGGTCCCGGGAAGATCGTAGGCCGGCACCTACGTACTGGTAAACATATCAGCCAGTACAAGAGCCAGGGGGTTGTAGCTCCCTTCCAGGAGCAGTTGGAAAATGAGTGAAGGTTGTAGCCTTTTGTAGGGTTGGCACCTACGTACTAGTAAATGGATCGGCTAGTACAAGAGCTATGAGGGTTGTAGCCCTCTGCAGGTTGTAGCTTGCGTGCTGGTAAATGACTGCACCAGTACATTGTAAAAGAAGTTTCTTATTAAAGAAGAAAGAGACGAATTGCAGCAGGTGGTTTTCACCCACATTGGGTTTCCACCTTATATCATGGTGTTCATGTGTGTGGCTTTTGTGTGATGATCTGTTCTGTTATACTGCACCTGTTTACTGTTAATATGGTTAATAATGTTCTGATGCATTTACTGAAGATAAGCTAACTGAATCATAAGATTTCTGGATATACGCTAGTTTATTTAGACACAGTAGCGTGTACACGCGGGTTCACTTAACTGAAGTAGCGTATATGTTTCTGAGTATGAAATTTGTAAAGGTTTTACTGATCTGATAATACTGATTCACCCCCCCACCCTCAGTATTATTTCCAACGTTTTTATCATGACAGGGAACTTACATAAAATGGTCTTGGATGAAATATTCTAACATTATGTGCGTGATTTTGAATGAAGCAACATCCTCGTTGAAGCTCATGGAGGAGTTGCAAAGGACATTATGCAGGAAAAGCAACAGCGCAAAAGATATCATGTGTTGGGTTATGGTGGCCGATGCTTCATAAGGATTCCAAGGCTTATTATAAGGCTTGTGATGCATGTTAGAGGATGGGCATGCCATCACGGAGGGATGAGCTACCTTTGAATTTGTAGTTTTCATTACAGCCATTTGAGAAGTGGGCGATTGGTTTTGTAGAACCAATTCAGCCTCCTGGAAAGAAGACAGGTGCACTGTACATCATCACCGTGATGGATTATTTGATCAGATGGGCGGAGTCATAGCCTATGAAGGACTGTACAAGGGCAACATCAGAAAAGTTCATGTTTGATAATGTACTGACTAGGTTTGGTTGCCCAAAGATTTTGATGAGTGATCGCGGTATGCATTTCCTTAATTCGACAATCAATGCCTTGACGGGCGAATTCCAAGTTTATCACCAAAAGAGTACGTCATATGACCCATAGGCTAATGGGATGGTTGAAGCATTTTATAAGATAGTGGAGAACTATCTGACGAAGGTTTTAAATGCACAAAGAAATGACTAGGATTTGTGTGTACCCATGGTGCTATGGGCTTATAGAACAACTTGAAAAAGGCTGACTGGAAAAATGCCTTTCAGGGTGGTTTATGGCGTAGAAGTTGTGATGCCGATGGAGTACATTGTACCTAGTCTGCGCATAGCAAAATTTATATGAATGGTGTATTGCGGAACCCTAGAAGAGAGGCTAGCACAACTAACAGAGCTAGAAGAGGATATATTTTTGGCTAGATTCCATAAACAAGTTCAAAAGCAGTGTAAAAAGGCATGGCATGATTGTCACATCAAACTGTGCACCTTCAAGGTAAATGATTTAGTGTTATTATATGACAACAAGTTTGATAAATTTGCAAGAAAATTTCGAATGCATTGGCTAGGGCCCTATGTCATCAAGGAGATTATCGATGGTGGAACAATTCAGCTAGTGAGTTTGAATGGAGATCCATTTCCAGGGAATGTAAATGGCAGTTGATTGAAACCATACACCAGGGATATAGACAGATGACTATATGATGGAATCACAGTCTTATCTCTTTATGCAATAGCAAGGAGGCACAGGACTATAAACTAAACTGCCCAAGTTGTAGAGCTGTGCAATTGTGCTGAAAGGAGGAATGTCACAGTATCAGTAGAAGCACAACGGGAGCAGTGTTATAGGGGGAGCAACCAGAAAGGGTAGCCAAAAAGTGACATTACGGTCACTGTTCATGAATTGATAGTGAGAAAACGACGAAGAGGAGCAAGGGGTGGTAATTAAGGCCAAATTTAAATGCGAGATCCTTGAAAATATGCCACCACTCTAGCATTTATGAATTGATTTTGGGCAGAATGGTCGAATTCAAATTCAAATTTGCTGATAAATTACAAATGACCACCCAACAAAAAAAAATTTGCATTTTGAAAATTGAGGAGTTAAGCTATCAGTTTCCCATGAACCCTGAGAGTTTTGAGGCTTTGGTGGCAAGCTCAGTGTTTGATAGATTGTCTAAAGAAACGAAAGAGCTTCTTACTAGCCTCATGTCAGTGCTCCTGCAGACCGTAAGTGTTGGAGGGTCAATGGACCTTGAGGGAGATGGCCTTGAGGTCGTAAGTGTAGAAGTGCCTGCAGAAGTACAAAAATCACCAAGGTCGCCAAGGTCGAGGCCTATGCCACCAAAAGAGGAGCCTAAGGCAAAGAATGAAAAGCCAAAAGTGACACAACCAGTGTGCAAATCACCGAGAAAGCACCAAAAGAAGGAGAAACCTACCACACATGAGAAAGGCAAGGTGGTAGAACCAGAATCCGATGAGGGCATGGAAGACACTGGCATGGGCACAGAGGATATTGATATTGAGGGGGTAGACCCTATTTCCAAGTTACCAAAATTCATCCCTCCATGCCAAGACAAGGTGAAGGTTCAGAAGGACCCAGATGAGGGAAATTTTTTTCTTAAAATACCATTGCTGCCACACCAGATCACATTCGAAGGCCCACATGGGAATTGGTGGATAATGAGTGGTTCCCCCACATGGCGACTGATACAATTATGACTCGCATCTTCTATAAATATTCTGGTGTGACTACGCTAGAGCAGAGACAATGGATTAAAGGGCTAGACAAGGCAAGACTGTTGAACCTCCTATGGGTGCCACATTACAACAACACGCCCATAACTTTTAATAGTGATCAAACAATTGTTATGCTTGGTGCACTACAGGTGCCTATGGTTAGGAGAACCCATACCGATCACCAATATGATGATCCATAGGATCACATTTCTATTGCAATTTGGGATGACTCCATCAAAGGCATTTGGCAGAGAGAGGGCAAGTGTGACCTGGTTGAGAGAATGAAGGACAAGTTTAAGCTTATCAAGGAACCGCTCAGCTACTCAATTTCTAGCATAACCGACCCTGCGGTTAAGGTAGCCACCTAGATCATGGCTGGGAAATAATGAGGAAGTGTCACGAAGATGAAGTGCCAGCACCAGTTGTTTCATTAGCGGCCCAATGTGTGGAGGGAGTATAATTCAATTGGGCACGCTACCTTTGTAGCCAGTTCCTCACAAATTGCAGAGAAGCACAAGACTAGAGTAATACCTTCCATTACGCATGGCTTCTGCTATCAATCATAGTGGCTGCATGGGAATTACTGAGGATAATCAGTTTCCTCTGATCACATCAGATCAGCCAGGAGCACCGAAGTTTTCTTCTGTATGGGCCACAAAGGACTCTGAAAGAGTCAGGGAAAGTAAGATCTTTTGGGTGCTGATGGAAGAAAGCATCCACACTGTAATAAAATGCAATCTGTAGCTATCACCAATTCTCTTTGAGAAGTTCTTAAGATATGTGGAGTTCAAAAGTGGACTTCCACTGTGTCTCTAGGTTTGCATGGAAGGACCCAAGTAGAAGTGGTATGATTTCCCATACCTTGCAACAGACGATGCAATTGCAACGGTCCTTAAGCGGTGGCCAGCAGAGTAGCGCGCGACCTCAGATTTGTTAGCTAGGTCCAGTAAGTCCAAAGGAAAGTAGAAGAAGGAAGAGGCTCAGTTGAAGATGCAGGAGTTGGCTGATAGGAGGAAAAGGGAGGCTCAGGAAAAAGCTAGAGCAGAGCGCACTGTAAAGGAGCAGGCCGCAAAGAAGGAAGGGGAGGAAGAGAGTGACTTGAACAAAAGTCATAGGTCCCCTTCGCTACAGACAGAGGATGACCAACAGTAATTGAAATAGGGTAGTGGAGACGAGGAGAGTACTTAGTTCCAGATAAAGTGCACTCTGAAACAGGAAAAACAAGGGTCGCAAAAGAAGACCAAGGCCAATAAATCATTGCTCAACCTGATTACCTTGACTGAAGGTGACTTGGACGACATTTGAGATAAAGTACGGGATGAAACTGTGGAGGCCTTGTAGTAGTTTGAGTAGCAACAGAAGAAATCATTGGTTTCCATTCAGACAAGTCTACGTGAGATGCAGATTCGAACTACTCAACTGTAGACCTGTGTCAGGTGGGTCAGCGCAGTGTCGACCCATTAGGCACCAGGGACCTCTGAACCATCAGAGATGGTACACTTCTTGGATCCCTAGGCCGTGGTGCTGCCAGATGGAGCTTTGACTGTAGAAGAGGAAGTTGACAGGGCTAGTGTCTGTGGTCTCAAGAAGTTTGGGTTGAACTTGGCCACGCTTCCAAGTGAAGCCCTTCTCACCTTGTAGGCAGGTGTGATCGTAGAACTTCAAGCTCGAGAGCAGCACGCACTGAGTGTAATCAATGAACAAAAGGTGAAAAATGCACAACTATTTGTTGAGAAGACTTCAGCAATTGACACATGGAAGAAGGTGTTGTAGAAGAATGAGCACACTACAACAGTAGTCAATGAATAATGCAGAACTGTTCAGGAGCTACATATCCCTGAAGAAGCATTGTAGGAGGCCGAAATTTAGAAGCTCTTTGCAGGTGTGCATGGTGCAAAGATAAAGCTAGACAAGGTTTAGTTTGAGCTAAACATTAAGATCACACAGCTTGAGTTGAAGGACCAACCTTCAACTCCACCAGAGCTCAGAGAGAAGTGCGAGGCATCTGTCAAGGATGAAATTGCTACATAGATGTCGCAGTAACAGATTGCACCACACTTTTTGAGTAGTCATTGCATGTCCTTACCAATTTGCAAGAAGATCCCAACCTACAGAGGTTAACAATAGAGGTGAGCGAATTACAACAGTAGTACAACATGGTTAGAGCGACGACATGCACCATCGCCATCACACAAAGGTTGGCCAAGCTATAGGAGGTGAAGGGACTGAAGGAACAGGTGGATGCAACACAATGAAGAGAGGCAGTACTCATGGTCAAAGTAGGGCCTTGGCTAGGTGAGGCCTATGTGCTCACTGCCACCATAGAGGGAAAACTAGCTAAGCTATAGGTAACATAGCAACACATCAAGGTAGATAGTGCAAGACCAATAATGGAGCAGCTAGTGGAACAGGTTAAGCAGGTGGCAAGACAATGTGCCATCGAAGTTGCAATGGTGCAAGTGGAGCTTGGAGGTCTTCACAATAAGATATTTGTGCTAGCAGAGTGACTCAGGGGCGAGTCACCATATTTGTGTTGGGGGCCTATTGGGAATGGTCTGCTAGGGTAAATTTTGGGGTTAAAAGACCATGTTTTGGGGCAGAAAGCCCAAGTTTTTGTATAAAAAGTGTAAAGTCTCTACATTTTGTGGTCATGGAGCACGATGATGTGAAGTGTCATAAAGGGTTTTCACCCTTAGCTTATGTAGGTCATGTTGGATTTAGAGATCTAACATGGTGTGAAAACCATGGGATTGTATAAAAAGGGATGTATTAGAAGAGTCTAAGGAGTTCAGCCTTGATATCTTTTGATTCATTAATGAATGTAATGGTCCTGTGAGAGCTAACAACAAAGAGTCTTAATGTAGGAAAGAGGCTCTACAATTGTGTGCACAGAGGCCTAGGGTAGAAGTCTGCAGCTTAGTGCGCGGACCCATGCAATTGTGTGCGCAGGGCGATAAAAGTTTATAAAGAAGATCTGAAGCATCAATAAAGAGAATTATTCTAGAGTTATCTCTATATAATCTCATTTTCTTTCGTTATAAATCCATATGGCTATGTTATGATGAATACTCGATTTATGTTTTAATGCTATATTGATGCGTGAATCCATATGTTTCGTTTTCTTATATGAACACAAGTAAGAATATTTGTTTACACAAAGATCATCCTAATGCATGTTGAAGTTATTAGATACTTAAGCTAATCTGGGTAATTATAAAAGTAAGAGTACTTATAGAGGCACATAATTGTCTAATTCGCTTATCTAGGGTATGCGAAGGACAGTCGTAGGCCTTCATGGAGGTCTAGGGGACGACTAAGAGGAGTGTATTGATAGGCTTGAAAAGGCTTATTGGGTTGTGTGAAGGAAGGCTTAGGGTATAAAAGGACATCACTACCATCTCTGGGTGTGGAAACTTAGTTCAAGCATCCCCCCATACTGCTTCGGGTGAGACTTCAGTCCATGCTCCACGGATTGATGCCAAAAGGGACAATAGTGTAGGCACTCACTTAGCTAATTAACATTGAACCTGGGTCAAGGCCCATCAATCCAACACTGAGTTTGTTGCGAGTTGTTTGGACTATCAACAAGTGAAAGCAGACTGTAAACACGGAGATTGTCTATTACAACCTATTCTAATTCCATAATGTAAATGGGATGTCATTTCCATGGACTTCATTACAATGTTACTGAGGAAATCTAGACAACATGATTCTATCATGGTTTTGGTTGATAGGTTAAGCAAGGTAGATCACTTCATTGGATTTAAGTCTACTAATTCAGCTAGTGAGGTATATTAGATCTTTATTAGAGAGATACTGAGGTTGGATGGTTTTGCAAATAATATTATATCATAAAGAGACTCCAAGTTCAATTCCAAGTTTTGGAAGGACTTGTTTGTAGCCTTGGGGACAGAGTTAGCCTTCAACACAGCTTATCATCTGCATACATATAACAATTGGTATTAGGAATCCCTGAGGATGAGTCCATTTGAGGGTCTTTACGGGTGAAGTTGTAATACTCCTATAAGCTAGATTGATCTAATGAACAATGTGTTGATTGGACTAGATATGTTGGCTGAGATGGAGTAGTAAATCCAGGTTATTAAGAGGAATTTAAAGGAAACATGGGACATGTAGAAGAGTTATGAAAATCAACATAGTGCAACTTGGTATTATGGGCCTTTTAGGATCCTTGAGAGGATTAAAGCAGTGAACTACCAAATTTCACTTCGGCCAATAGTGAAAGTCCATGATGTTTTCCATGTTTCATTACCTAAGATATATGTCTAGGATGTTGATCATGTGATTGATTGGTCTATATTATAAGTGGAACTAGAGGGATAATTCCAACCAAAATGTTAGTGCATTTTCCAAAGAAAACAAAAAGTATGCTTTGGAATAGAGAAATCGAGTAGGTTAAAGTGCAGTGGATCACTTTGGGCACAATGAAGCTACATGGGAGACAACCGATCAGTTGTGGGTCTTGTATCCTTCCTTATTTGTTGATTGAGAAAACGTGTTTGGTTTATGTTTTTGATATATATATCTATGTGTGTGTGTGTTGTAAATACTTCATTGAGTTATGTTATAAATATCCAATAAGTAGCATCTTGTAAATGCTCCACCTAGCTATGTAATAAAGCTCCAATAAGATGTATGGTGTTCATGGTTTTTGTACTTGGGTATGATGTAAAAATTTCATCGAGATGTGTTATAAATCTCCGTGGGAAACATTTTTTCCTGGTTAGAAGCATCATGGAACAACAAGAATAGTGTTCCCCCAAGGGGAAAAGGTTTATAGCAACCCCATGGTTGATTATCCATGTAAATAAAATAAGACCAAGGTATTGACATTGCAGGCTTGCTCTGACAAGGCCATGTTCCCACACACTTCTGCTAGCATTCCAAGATGGCTTCAAACAACAATAGTTTTAAAGCTCTTCCCTTTAGGCTTCATTCCATACCAAAACACACTTCTCCCCCACACAACTAGATAGCTAAAACTAGTAATAGCTTGCTTGTCTACTCCAAACCAAAATAGCATCAACACTTTGCAACTATAACACTCACACTCAGCCAAAAACTAGCTTGTGCTTGGGAAGAAGGGAGGTTTATATAGGAAATATGGATGGGAGATGGATCCTCTTCTCATGGGAGAAGGACTTATCCCTTGAGGTAGTTCCATCATTATAGGGGAAAGGAGCCCAAACTATCATCCTCGACCCCATTCGGCGAAACCATTTACCAGACTTCCATTATGGAGCTTCTAGAGCTAGAAGCTTTTGCTCTAATTTAAAAACTTTCCATAACAGGACCAACGTGATTGTAACACATCTCAGTCACTCCAGTCGACGTGAGAATTACCTCTAATCTCTGCACATCACCATGGGAGACACAAATACCATTAGCGCCTATCTTGTAAACTAGGCAAAACAGATGTTTTAGGGGAAATGGTGCAAAAGGGAAATAATTTGTTCATGAAGAGGGAAATAATGGGAGTTTCTTCATGAAGGCAAAGCATATGGGCTTCACTGTGGAGGTCCTCCAGGATCAGGGAATGAGGAGTACAGGGAGAGTGACAAAATATTGTGTAACAGATGCCCCCTAAACCGTGAAGGTCGAGCTAGAGTGAGGGATGATATGCTTTATCAATCAATGTGGTTAACTGGTCTGCCATCGGAAAAGTGACAAGAAAGTACACATACATATACATAAACCGAGATCTTTGTCAAATGATACATGAATCATGGCATGGAAACAACCATCAAGAGAATGATCATGTAAATAGATCCATGTATGGGCACAACCATCCGTCAAAGAGGATCATATTGAAACCGAGGTATGGTTGCATCCATCTAATAATTAGAAGGACCACATATGATAACTCATGGTAAGGTCACAGCTAGCCAGCTAAACGAGACATGCATATCATCATAACCATGTCACATCACTTCGCAAACTATACTTTTGTGACCTAAGTCCAAGGTCTTGCGCTCCAACACGACCCGATCAAAGTATAGATCCTAGGATGCGAATAGGTGTGTTGATGTCGAACATGCTAGAAAGTCTCTTGATTACCAGTCAATGATGTAAACTCTTTACAAGCATGAGTGAAACCACCAATAATGACAATGGTCCTCAAGGTACTATCAGCACAATTCATGGAATGTGAATACAGGAACTGAAGTCGAACATGCATGGAATCACTCAATCGAAAGCCAATGATGTGAGCTTGTCATCAAGTGTGAAGAACTTGCCATTAGGGCATGAAAGCTCTAAGGTACTGGAGGGGGGTCTCTCAGTCAACTTCTTGGATAATGAGTTGAAATCGATGGAAAGTTACCATGTTGAAGGAGGGCCATAATGAATCCCTCATCACTGACGTGAGATGAGAGGATGCAAAATGATTTTGGATGATACAGAGAATTAAAGGTAAGCATAGTTGCAGAAGGACAACTATTGAAAATATCGGTGACACAACTGGAAGTTTGGCAACTTTTGGATGGGTAAGATCAGTGGCCATGATGACGTAGCAGAGATTAGATGGAAGGATGTGTTTCTTGTAGAGTTTCCAAAGTTGCCTCCTCATAAATAAGTGGACTTCTATATTGAGTTGATTTCGGGAGGAACACCAACATCTAAGGAATCGTACAAGATGAGTGCTCTAGAGTTGGTGGAATTGAGGTTACAACTTGAAGAGATGCTTGATAAAGGATAGATAAGGCCAAGTTTGTTATTTTGGGTTGCACCAGTGTTGCTTGTAAAGAAGAAGGATTGTACACTCATATTATACATTAATTACACGTACTTGAAGAAGGTGATTATAAAGAACATGTATCCATTATCATGGATTGATTACATGTTTGATGCGTTGAAGGCAAAAACAATGTTCTCAATGATTGATATGAGATCAAGATATGATCATGTGCACATCAAATAAGAAGACATCTACAAGACTACATTCCGTACAATTTATGGACACTATGAGTTTGTACTAGTTCCTTTCGGTCTTACCAATGATCAAGCCACTTTCATGTCTTTGATGAAAAATGTGTTGTGACCTTACCTGGAAAAGTTTTTGATAGTGTTTATTGATGATATATTGATATACTCCAAGAATGAGGAAGATCATGTAGATCCCTTCATAGCAGTATAGAGGTTGTTCAGAGAGCATCAATTGGATGCCAAGTTTAGTAAGTGCAGTTTCTTCCAGTCTCAGATTCACTTTTTCGAACATGTTGTTTCCAAGGAGGGGATAGCAGTGAAGATGGAAATGATTAAAGCTATCATGGAGTTGAAAACCCCTAGGAATGTGGATGAGGTTATATCATTCATGGGACTAACAGGTTATTACAGGGGACTCATTAGGAAATTCTTAAGGATTTGATATTGTATTACATATTGGTAGAGGAAAGGGAAGAAATTTGAATGGATTGAGGAGTGCATGAATATTTTCGAGCAGTTGAAGAATTTTCTTTCAAATTCTACGACCTTGAAGATTACAGATCCTAACAAGGAGTTTTTGGTTTGTATATGTTTCCAAGGAATGACTTGGTAGTATCCGCATGCAAGAAGGGCAAGTGGTATGCTATGAGTCAACATATTTGAATCAAAACGAGCGAAACTATGTGACTCATGATCTTGAGTTGGTATTGGTCATTCATGCATTGAATATGTTGAGATATTATCTTCTTGGTAGGTAGCTATTCTAGTGAATGATCATAGAGGAGAGGGGTATTTGTTTGAACAACCCAATTTGAATGTTTAGCAAGCTATATGGTTGGCTACCCTCATTGAGTTTGACTTTGAGGTCATATACATTAAATGCAAGGAGAACAAGGTTGCAGATGCTTTTAGTAGGAGAGTGCAAGTAAATCATATTGCAGTTGTGAGCTCTTGTAGGACAAATTTATAGGAGCAGACATTGCATGCAGTGCAACATGACGAGAAGTACCCATACTTGAAGAAAACATTGCAAAAACAGAGTGAAGGTGATAGGGATCAGGAGTATTTCCTCACGAAAAATAGCTTGGTCAAATTTAGGAAAAATATATATGTGATAGATAATAGTGGGCTCAAGAAGGTTATTGTGAAGGAGTTTCATGTCAAGTTGTATTCAAGTCAATCAGGATAACAAAAGACTTTGAAAACATTTAAAAAGTTCTATAATTGGCTGAACTTGAAGAAAGAGGTGGTTGAGTGTTGGGAACGGTTCCCCTGGGGTCAATTTTGGGGTTAAAAGCCCAAGTTTTGGGGCAAAAAGCACGTTTTTTGTATAAAAAGTGTAAAGTCTCTGCATTTTATGGTCTTGGAGTGTGAATATGTGAAGTTTCATAAATGGTTTCTGCCCTTACTTTATGTAATTCATGTTGGCTTTAGGAGATCTACCCATGGTATGTAGACCAAGGGATTGTAGAAAAAGGGATGTCTTAGAAGAGTCTAAGGAGTTCAGTCTTGATATGTTTGAGTCATTGATGAATGTAATGGGTCTGTGAGAGCTAAGAGTGAAGAGTCTTATCATAGGAAAGAGGCTGTGTAGCTATGTGCACAAAGGCCTAGGGTAGAAGTCTGCAACTGAGCGCGCGGACCCCTCCAGCTATGTGCGCAGGGTAGTTAGAGTTCATAAAGAAGATCTGGAGGATCAATAAAGAGAGTTATTATGGAATTATCCATGTATGATCTATTTTTCTTCTATTATAAATTCATATGGTTATGTTATGATGAATATTAGGTTTACATTTTAATGTTGTATTGATGCACAAGTGCATAGGTTTTTTTTGTTATACGAATGCAAGTAAGAATATCTATTTACGTGAAGATCATATTAATGCATATTGAAGTTATTAGATACTTAAGCTAATCTAGATAATTATGTAAGTAAGAGTAGTTATAGAGGCATGTAAGTGTCTGATCTGCCTTTCTAGGGTACGTGAAGGATATACACAGACCTTCGTAGACATCTAGGGGATGACTAAGAGGAGTATATCAATAAGTCTTAAAATCCTTATCAACCTATGCGAAGGAAGGTTTGGGGTATAAAATGACATCATTACCATCTCTCAGTGAAAAAACTTGGTTCTTGCATCCTCCCATACTACTTCGGGTGAGACTTCAATCCCCATCCTGTGGATTGATGCCGAAAGGGCCAGTAGTGTAGGGATTTTCTTGGCTAATTAATGTTGAACCTGGGTGATGTTGCATCATTGGATTCCAGCTAAGAAGGAGATAAAATATTTGTTGGATAGAAAGATACATGAATTCGGGGCACAAGAGAACAAGAATCCGCGATTGATGAAAGAACAATGGTTGGACAACTATATATACACAGAAATACACAAAAAATTATTATGTTCCTTCCCGGTCAAATTATAAGAGTGGATTGTGAAATTGGCATATGACCAAGGAAGGTGGAGGATTTACTGTCCAATAGTATAAACCCCAGAGTTAGTTGGAAGATTAGAAGCCACTGAAGATAAGATCGCATGCACTTTCGATCATTGGCTCGATCATATCATAGGAGGATTCATGACTAAGTTCATGGTTGATACTTCGATCAATTACGGCGAAGTAGAGCACTGCTTCCTCAAGGGACCACGAGGTAGGTATTTAAGGTATTTAAATACTTGGATTAAGATGCTCTTGTGTGAAAAGGGAGTTATGCAGCTACCTTGATGTTTGGAGCTACACAAAGTGGAAAGATCTTCAGGGATAGAGGGAAAATAGGCCATGAATATAGCCCGCTAATTCAACCTCCTCTAAGTGATGACGAGGAATAAGAATAGGCTTCCCTACAAAGCATTGTTCAAATAATAAGCGAAGGGTTCCCATGAATACCCCATCCGCCCACACCACCAACATCTTCAGCTCCGTTGCATACTTCTTCAGCTACACCACTGCCACCTATGGCACCATCCAGTGTGGTGAATTCAATAAAATTTTCTATGTTTAAGGGGTCCGAAACTGAGGATTTGAACCAATTTTGATTTGTCGTGAAGGCTATATGTGAATCTCAGGGTATTACAAATTATTAGATGAAGAAAGCAACATTGTGTTACTACTTTGTAGGAACGCATGCTAACATGGTACATTAAGTACTACACTGATAATCTGATGGCTTCATTAGCAGATATTCAAACCACACTAAATAAGGAATTCAGTAGGCCCAAATCTTATGCTCAATCAATCGTGGGATTCAAGGAGATCATGGTAAAGCCTGGCAAGACACAATCCATGAAGCCATCATGAATCTTACAGATGGACGACACCATGAATGGTTTGTGGCTTCACCCCTGCGTCATCTAAGGGTTGCTTTGTCATAGCAATAAATTGGAACCCAAGCGGAAGCCTTAGAGATTGCAATGAGATTTCACAAGAAACTGATGCAAGATGCTAATTTATGGGCTCAGTAGATTCACACATAGTTGCAGAACATGTGCCTAAAATTTTTCAATCTCAAGAAAGATAAAATAGTTTGGCCAGAGGTGTGCGAAGAAGTTTGGTGCCCGATTGCAAACGTTAGGGGCATGACAAAGATCACTATCTAATCTTCACGAATTATGTTTTAGTAGGGGGATCGATGCCTTTGAGGTTGGAAGCTCAAGCAAGGCCAAGTATAGGGCTCACACTATGGTGTGTTATCTGTAGGTAGTTGGAAAACATGCGGAAGACAATTGCCATTTGCTACAGATATTTGTACAGACACTGCAAAATCTCTTCACTAACTTTTGTCAATTGTTGGGTCATGATGAGCGTAATTGCCATAGTTAAGAGCTAATGATGGATATAATGCCCACATATAACGAGTAGGAAGAAAACTATCCTCCAGACCAAGCTACTGGGGGAACACAAGATGAATATCAGTGGCACGAACGAGGTTGAGGTGGAGGAGGACTTGGTAGAGGTCATGGATAGGTTATTTGTTACAACTATGGAGGACTGGGAAATTACACACAAGACTACACGAATCCAAGACATGTGTCATGCTGATATTGTACTCAGTTTGATCATGCAATAGAGGATTGCCCTATATTATTGGCTAAGATACACAAAAAGGGGCTGCAGTTGCTATAGCCAACACAGAACTTGCAAATGATGAGAGCTGAGCCTCACAAAGAGGATCCTAAGGTAAATATTGTGCTGTGGAGTGGAATGACAACTAGCGAAGATAAAGGGAAGTAGCCTGAAGAAAGTGAATGGGTTTGAAAATCTCTAGAAAAGGAGATTGGTTTGATCTAGAGTGCGCAAGGGAAACATTTATGGAAGAAAAGAAAAGTTTCACTGAGGCCTCTACTTGAGGAATCCAGGTGAATCCAACTGAAGAGATGGAACGTTCCATGCTTACTATTATCTTGGAGACGTATATGAAGCTGTTTCATGATAGAAAGACTATGAAAGGACTACAATATCTGATAAATAAATGCACTAGAAAAGAAAACGCTCTCGACGAAACACATGTAGTGAGGAAGATTGGTAAGCATAAGGAAACAATGGGGCATGAGATGAGGCTCACCATGTAGATAGGAGAATATGAGATGGATCACAGATCTTGAGTTGAAGGGCCAACCTTCAACTCCACTAAATGTCAGAGAGAAGTGCAAGGCAATTTTCAAGGATGCAGTTGCTACGTAGATGTCACGGTAATAGATTACACCATGCTCTTTGAGTAGTCATTGGAGGTCCTTACTAGTCTGCAGGAAGATCCCAACCTGTAGATGTTAGCAATAGAGGCAAGGGAATTACAACAATATTACGACAAGGTTAGAACGACAGCGCACATCGTCGCCATCACACATAGGTTGGCCAAGTTGCAGGAAGTGAAGGGACTGAAGGAACAGGTGGACACATCACAACCAAGAGAGGTAGTACTCAAGGCTAGATTGGGGCCTTGGTTGAATGAGGCCTATGTGCTCACTGCCACCATTGAGGGAAAACTAGCTAGCCTACAGGCAACACAACAAAAATTCAAGGCATATAGTGCAAGACCAACAACAGAGCAGATGGTGGGACAAATTAAGTAGGTGGCAATGCAGTGTGTCACCGAAGTTGCAGTGGTACAAGTCAAGTTAGGAGGTCTTCATGACAAGATCTTCACACTAGCAGAGTGACTCAGGGCCGAGTCACCATATTTTTGCTGGGGGCCTATTGGGAATGCGTCTCCTAGGGTCAATTTTGGGGTTAAAAGACCAATTTTTGGGGCAGAAAGCCCAAGTTTTTGTATAAAAAGTGTAAAGTCTCTGCATTTTTTGGTCGAGGAGAATGATGATGTGAAGTGACATAAAGGGTTTCTACCCTTAGTTTATGTATTTCATGTCAGCTTTAGGATATCTACCCATGGTCCACAAACGATGGGATTGTATAAAAAGGGAAGTATTAGAAGAGTCTAAGGAGTTCAGCCTTGATATGTTTTGATTCATTGATGAATGTAATGGTTTTGTGAGAGCTAAGGGTGAAGACCCTTAGTGTAGGAAAGAGGCTCTGTAGCTATGTGCACAGAGGCCTAGGTTAGAAGTCAGCAGCTAAGTGCACGGACCCATGCAACTGTGTGTGCAGGGTGGTGGGAGTTTATAAAGAAGATTTGAAGCATCAATACAGATACTTATTCTGGAATTATCTGTATATGATCTCTTTTTCTTCTGTTATAAATTCACATGGTTATGTTATGATGAATACTGGGTTTATGTTTTAATGTTGTATTGATGCATGAATCCATATGTTTTTCTTTGTTATATGAACACAAGTAAGAATATTTGTTTATGTGAAGATCATCCTAATGCATGTTAAAGTTATCAGATACTTAAGCTAATCTGGGCAATTTTCAAAGTAAGAGTAGTTATAGAGGCACATAAGTTTCTGATCCGCCTATCTAGGGTACACAAAGGACAGTCGTAGGCCTTCATGGAGGTTTAAGGGATGACTAAAAGGAGTATATTGATAAGCCCTAAAAGGCTTATGAACCTACACGAAGGAAGGTATAGGGTATAAAATGACATCACTACAATCTCTGGGTGCAAAGACATGGTTCTAGCATACCCCCATACTGCTGTGGGTGAGACTTCAGTCCTCACTCCGCAGACTGATGCTGAAAGGGCAGTAGTGTAGGGATTCACTTTGTTAACTAATGTTGAACCTAGGTGAGGGCCTATCAAGCCAACACTCAGTTTGTTGTGAGATGTTTTCACTGTCAACAAGTGAAAGCAAACAGTGAAGAACGATTTTCTATTACAACCTATTCTAATTCCATAATGTAAATGGGATGTCATTTCCATGGACATCATTATAATTTTGCTGAGGAAATCTAGACAACACGATTCCATAATGGTTTTTGTTGACAGGTTAAGCAAGGTAGATCACTTCATTAGATTTAAGTCTACTAATTCAGCTAGTGTGGTAACTTAGATCTTCATTACGGAGATAGCGAGGTCGAATGGTTTTCCCAAAAATATTATATCAGAAAGACATTCCAGGTTCAACTCCAAGTTTTGGAAGGACTTGTTTGTAGGCTTGGGGATAGAGTTATCCTTCAACACAGCTTATCATCTACATACTGATTGATAGACAAAGAGGGTTCAGAGGATTCTTGAGGACATGATGGGGATGTATGTCATGCATCAACAAAGGAAGTGGAAAAAGTATCTTCCACTAGTAGAGTTTGCATATAACAATTGGTATTAGCAATTATCCTTCAGGATGAATCCATTTGAGGGCCTTTATGGGCGAAGTTGTAATACTCCTATAAGCTAGAGTGATCTAATGAAAAATGTGCTGATTGGACTAGATATGTTGGTTGAGATGGAGTAGTAAATGTTGGTTATTAAGAGGAATTTAAAGGCAACATGGGACATGTAGAAAAGTTATGCAAATCAACATAGTGCATTCAAGGAGTTTTAGTTTTGGAGCACATGTATTTCTGCATCAAGCCCAAGAAGAGCTCCTTGAGGATTAGATAATGTTCCAAGATGGCACCCTTGGTATTATGGGCATTTTAGGATCCTTGAGAGGATTAAACCAGTGAACTACTGACTTTCACATTGGCCAATAGTGAAATTCCATGATGTTTTCCATGTTTCATTACTTAAGATATATGTCCAGGATGTTGGTCATGTGATTGATTGGTCTATATTATAGGTTGAACTAGAGGGAGAATTCCAACAAAAACGTTAGTGCATTTTCCAAAGTAGACAAAAATTATGCTTTGGAACAGAGAAATCGAGTATGTTAAAGAGGAGTGGAAGCACTTTTGGCACAATGAAGCTACATGGGAGACGACTGATCAGATATGGGCCTTGTATCCTTCCTTATTTGCTGATTGAGAAAATGTGTTTGGTTTATGTTATATATATATATATATATATATATATATATCTGTGTGTGTGTGTGTGTGTGTTGTAAATATTTCATTCAGTTGTGTTATCAAGATTCAATAAGTAGCATCTTGTAAAAGATCCATCAAGATATGTAATAAAGCTCAAATAAGAAGTATAGTGTTCATGGCTTTTGTAGTTGGTATGATGTAAATGTTTCATCTAGATGTGTTATAAATCTCTGTGCGAAACATGTTTTTCTAGTTATAATCATCATGGAACAATGATAATAGTGTTCCCCCAAGGGGGAGAGGTTTATAGCAACCCCATGGTTGATTATCCATGTAAATAAAATAAGACCAAGGTCTTGACCTTGCAGTCTTCCTCTGACAAGACAAGGTTCCCACACACTTCTGCTAGCATTCCACGATGGCTTCAAACAACAATATTTTTAAATCTCTTTCCTTTAGGCTTCAATCCAACCCAAAACAAACTTATCCCTCACACAACTAGTAATAGCTTGCTTATCTACTCCAAACCAAAATAGCATCAACACTTTGCAGCTATAACACTCACACTCAGCCAAAAAAACTAGCTTGTGCTTGGGAAGAAGGGAGGTTTATATAGGAAATATGCATGGGAGATGGATCCTCTTCTCATGGGAGAAGGACTTATCCATAGAGGTAGTTCCATCATTAGAGGGGAAAGCAGCCCAAACATTTACCATACTTCCGTTACGAAGCTTGTAGTGCTGGAAGCCTCGGCTCTAATTTAAAAAACATTCCATAACATGACTGGTGTGACTGGAACACAGCTTAGTCTCTCTGGTTAGCGTGAGGAGTAGTACTAATCTCTGCACATCGGCATGGGGGACACAAAGACCATTAGCACCTATCTTGTAAACTACAAAAAACAAAAGTTTTAGGGAAAATGGTTTAAAAGTGATATGATTTTCTCATGAAGAGGGACACAATGTGAGTTTCTTCATGAAGGAATATCATGCAAGATTCACTGTAGATGTCCTCCAGGATCAAGGAACGAGGAGTACTGGGGCAGTGAGAAAATGTTGTGTAACAGATGCCCCTAAAGCATGAAGGCCGAGCTGGAGTGAGGGATGAGATACTTTATAAATCAGTGCGGGGAATCAGTCTACCATCGAAAAACTTGCAAGAAAGTATAGATACGTATACATAAACTGAGATCTCTGTCAAATGATAGATGAATCGTAGCATGGATGCATCCATCTAGAGAATGATCATGTAAATGGATCCTGGTATCGGCACAACCATCCGTCAAAGAGGATCATAATGAAAGCAAGGTATGGTTGCAACCATCCAATAATGAGAAGGATCATATATGATAACTCATGGTTTGGTCTCAGCCAGTCATCTACAAGAGACATGCGTATCATCATAACCATGTCACATCACTTCACAACCTAGTGTTTTGTGATCTGAGTCCAAGGTCTTGTGCTTTAACATGACCCGATCAAAGTACAAATCTTAGCATGCGAATAGATGTGTTGACGTTGAACATGCTAGAAAGTCACTTGATTACTATTCAAGGATGTAAATTGTTAACAAGAGCGAGAGAAACCAAAAATAATGACAATGGTCATGAAGGTATTATCATCATAATTCACGGAATGCCAATACAGGAACTAAAGTCGAACACCCATGAAATCACTCGATCAAAAGCCAATGATGTGAGCTTGTCATCGAGTGCAAAGAACTTGCCATTAGGGCATGCAAGCTCTAAGGTACTAGAGGGGGGTCTCTTAGTCAACTTCCTGGATAATGAGTTTAGGTCGACGGAAAGCAACCATGTTGAAGGAGTGTAATAATTAATCCCACATCACCGATGCAAGATAAGAGGATGCAAAATGATTTTGTATGATACAAAGAATCATAGGGAAGCATAACTGTAGAAGGACAACTCTTGAACATATTGATGACATGATTAGAAGTTTGGCAGCTTTTGGATTGGCAAGATTGGTGGTCATGATGAGATAACAGAGTTTAGATGGAAGGAAAAACTAAATAGCCTAAACCCAGGAAAGTCAATGATGGATAGGAGGATGTCTCAACTCGACATGAAGCAAAGAGTGTCATGTTCAAGAGTGAGCTGCCGACATGACTAATAGATTTGCAAATTTCCCCCCTCCATTGTTGGCAAGTACCCCAATTATTTTTTAATCGGAAGCTTGAAGGGGATAACATATGCCTACACTGTAAGTTCATCCTTCGAACTAATCCGACCTAGTAAGTTTAACGAGGCCTAGGAAGGAGAATCTCATGTTTGTCATGGTGACAAATCCGATGTTGTTAAATAGTTTAACGAGTCCGAAAAAGGTGTAACTCGATATCGTTTTCATGTTTAGAGAGTTTGAATAACACACGTAAAAGAAAACTCCACATAGTCCCTTTTCATACATTTGTCTCTCTCGATCCTGAAAAGGTAGAAAACAATACTTCAGAGAACCGCTTGACCATTTAAGTCAAGGAGTACCTTCTTTGGAAATAGTGCCTCCCAACCCGAAAAATGGGTAAACTTGTACTGGGTGCATGACGTTTTGCATCCATTAACGAGTTTGAAATGATAAGGGCTCCTCCATCTTCTCTATTTTAAAGGGATGGAAAAGAGCTGAAAGTGGACCCCCCAATTTTATTCTCTTTAACGAGTCAAAAAGGGAAAAAATAATTGGCAATCTTTTTTATAAGTTAACGATTCGAGAAAAGAGTTGAAATGTGACTCATCGTCATCGTCGAACATCCATCACCTGTCACTACAGAAGTAAGGTAAAGTGTATTATCGAGTCCTTGAGGAAAAATAGGTCAAAATATTCACAAAACCTGATATTTTCATTAAAAAATGAATAAAAATTGGAAAAGTAAATATATTTTTACCATTTACCATTTTATCTTTGCTGTGAAGACTTTTTACCCACTTTTTCCCTAATTGTTCTGGAGTAGATTGTGGGAGATCGTGGAGGTCAATTAACAAGCCACTAGTTGTAGATAATAGCCAAAGCCCTAAGCTCCATTTTCATGCTATTTATTTTTTCTTTTAGACATTCTTTTGGATTTTTAGGGAGGTTTTTGAAAATATTTTTCTCCCTCAATCAACTTAGTTTTCGGGCATAGAATCACACCGACCGAGGGTCATTAGTAAAGCCATCCATGCTAATCAGTGCAATTTCTTTTAAAATAGGTGTGTTAGTGCCATGGATAGGGAAAAACCCTATGTTCTCAAAAATTAACCGTTTAATCTTAAATTTTATGTGCCAAGCATGATTATTGACTCAAATTAATGGCTTTTGCATGAGAGAATCATTGAAAATGGTGGATTGGAAGGAACAAGAACATGAAGATGTTGATACCTAGGCAATGAATGATGCAAATTTCCTGGAGGCTTTGAGGGCTTGTGGGCTCCTCAAATTCTTCCTTACACCAGGGATGTGGGGCCAACCTGAGTTGATTTGATACTTGATAAGCCTTTAGGACATTAATTGGGATATTTTTGTCATTTGCGACCAAGAGCTAGAGTTGAAAACTTCAGATATCTACTTCATCATTGGATTGTCTTGCAGAGGTGAGCTAGTGAACTTGTATGCGTCACATCTGATCGGGGCAAGCATATCTTCCCTTCTTGTCAAACACTGCCATGAGGCCTGGAAATCCAAGAGTGGGAAGATAGAGATTTCCAATGTGCGGGATTTGACATTGAGGGTGCTTCTATTGACTATGAACAAAGTGGCTGGGTCCCAGGTAGAGCATGACAATAACAAGTCGAAGTTCCTTTATGCTATTGACTGCACAGCTCCTATGATCTTTAACTGGCCAGAGGCCATAAAGATGAACATCAAGCACCATTTGTTGAAGGCCAACGCCGGGAATCTCAAGCAATTTTGCTTCAGATTTATACTTCTAACCTTCTTCCTAGAACGAGTGCCACTGTTCCAATATCAGTTGACTCGGGTACATCCTCCTACGCCACATGATCTGCGGATGGCCCGCTAGAGTCATTTGATGCCCAGGATCGCTGGGGTTCAGCATATGTCACACTAACCTACATTCTTTTGATGGCTACAAGGACATAAGATCGTCATGGAGGACTTGCCATACACCGGCACTAATTTCCATGGAGATCTAGATATGCCCTTATCAGATGCAGAGGACTTCGATGACGAATGTGAAAAATCAACTTCTTAATTTTGAGATTTTTTTATTGTTTTTGGTATACATGTGCTTATAACCTTTCTCTTGTTTACTAAGATTTTGGACCATAATGGCCAGCTGGAATGTGCCCGATAGCTAGGAGCATCCCCTTTCTTGTTGATGTTGTCGCCCCTTATCAGGAAGGGAGTTACAACGAGGACAAGATCGTAAGGAACCTTGAGGGGTTAACTCATGGTATCCCTGAGTATGCTCAGATAGGAGACATGCCCTGTCGGTACCAAAGGCACACGGTGGAAGTCTCAGATCAGATCCACCAACTACTGAGTCACATTGCATGAGCCATCTCGTGCTACCATGGCCACCATACCTATTAGTTCTTAGGCCCAACACTTACATATTTTTTGAGGCCTGCGTGTCATGAATGTATGAGGCCTACGAGCCACTGATGTTATTTTAGACACACATATTATTTTTTTGGGTTCTAATGTATCAAGCATTCTCATCATATATATATTTTGTACTTTCCTGTCTATTATGGTACAGATGGTTTGTCTTATCTTTTACATGTTTCGTAAATGTCTATCCAACACATAATTAGCTAATGCATCTATCAATGTATTCATGCATCTAGGAATATGATGATATGTAATATAATCAAAATGCCTTTCCAATACATGGATATGGAGATATATTCTCAATATTTGAGGGTTCCTCATAGAATATTTCCCATTGAGTTGAAGGATGACAAGTTGTGATTCCAGGTTGACAACCAATTCTCTGATGCCCAGAGCGATGGCTTCTGACAATAGTTCGATGACCACACTGTATTAAGCAGTGTTGTTGGTTGTATGACCTAGGTGGATACCTTGAAAGTCAATCAACTCACTGTCAGGATCATAGATAGTCCATGCTGCGGACGATAGGTGTCGGGTACTATGGTAAGCACCATTAGCGAAACTAATGTGAGGAGTCGTAGACATCTGCAAAGCAATAAAAGCATAGTAAACATGAAATCTATTTGAAAACTATCACACAAAACCAAGCTGTACAAAAATGAATCACACACTAATGTCAATAAGTAATCATGCAAGATGACCTAGGCATAGTAATTTTTGAGGTGGAAGTCCATGTTGGGAATCAGGTAGTCAATCAACTCAAATGAACACTAGAATTTTACCATTTCCATGACGAGTAAGCATCGGCTCGGCCAAATAATGGAGTAGAAATCATATAAGGCTTTGCTCCCATGACCCCTAGGTGAGGGAGGGTTACGAGTCAGAGGACAATCGGTGGAAACTCCGGGAGGGTGAAAAATCCTGAATCCGTGAAGAGATAAAGGTGCCCTTAGTTGAAAGATCTCAACCATGTCAAGATAAAATGATATGTCAATAGGAAATGGAGAAGAGGACTCCTTGAAATCGGTAGACATGACCACTGGGCGAGGCAAGAATGAGGAGTGATGATGAGTATCGATCCATGGTGGTTCCTCGAGAGACATGATTTCCATGATACCTTCATTAGCGAGGAAGGTCTCGGCTAAGGGATCAGATGATTCCAAAGTTCCAAGCCAAGGGGATTAAGAGTACATATCGAGAGAGGTCTTTGACATATGAGAATCAGAGGATGCAGAGTTCGAAGCAAAAACAATTTCCACGTAATTTTCCTTGACAGGACTAAGCGGCATGACCTTGCCCCAAGTATCGACAAGATCTGGTGTAGGTATGACCCAAGGATCAAATTTGACTGAGATCATGTTAACAGAGGCAAAATGAGGAGGTGGAAATGGAAAAATTCCCATTAAGGTAGAATCTTTGAAGGGACCTGCCCCCACACTCTCAAAGGGAGCACAAGAGTGCTTGACATATAAAACATTGCCATCCGAGGAGGAAGAGGAAAAGAAATACAATTGATCAACGATGACAATTTTCGCTTGATGGGGAGAACCAATCACGCGAAATAAGGAGGAGGCCATGACATGCATGGCATGATTCCAACTTTGGCGGAGTAAAAGATTATGATTGAGATTGGCGTCAACAATTTCTACTTTGACCTGCACTATCTTACCTTCCAGGCTGAAGGCAAGGTTGGGTAAGACACTGAAGGGTCGTGAATCATTCCCATTGAAAGCTTCCAAAGTGTTCGGAGACTGGTTTAGTGCAGGGCAACCAATAATCTTCCAACATGAAGTTTACATGATGCAGTTGGAAGCACCTTCATCAATGATAGTGTTGTGGATGGTCTTCTCATTGATGATTACCTGAATAAGAAACACAATCTAATGAGGGAGTTGTGGATCATGGTTCTCCATATCGAAACATATCAAATTAGAATTTGTGGGATCGATGCCACTGATAGCTGACAACAAAAAATTCTACTATGATGGGTAGCTTTGGAGTACCTGGAGAGCCAACATGGATGATGGCGCCTGAGGCAAATCCTCAACAATATTGTAGTGCTGCGTGGCTCGGGCGTTGGGATTATACGAGGATTTCTGCACCACACCTCGAGAGGGTGGCTGTGTAGCAGAATCAGGGTTAAGGCACTCAATTTGGAGAGGGCCAGAACTCGAGGTAGAAGAAGAAGGTGCAACTTCTTTCTCCTTCCCAGTTGTTGGAGCTGGAGTTTGATAATATTTCGATCAGGTAACCCATTAATGGGCATGTTCATCGTGAACACTTGAGATCTGGAGGAAGTAGATCGGGGTTGGTCTACCATTTGGGTATAATGAGACGGAAATGGCTCTTTGAGGACATGAGGGGTCCCTTTGAGTAGGTGACTAACTTCAGATCATCGAGGACAATCCTTAGTTTAGTAATCCTCCTCGAAAATGAGGCTAGGATACTCAGTTTTCCGTTGTGAAGATTCTCCAGCAGACGATTCGGGAGGACCTTGTTTTGGGGCATCGAATTTAGATTTTCCTTTGCCATTATTTTTCCCTTTCAAGGATTTGTCCACTCCGGTAGACTAGACAACATGGACATCTAAGGTTTTACTAGGGCTAGGAAGATTCTGAGATGAACTATTAGGAGCAACATTTGAGAAAAACTTATGTTTGGAAGACGTTTTAGCAGAGGTCTGAGATACTGAACCGATGACTCGATCAATAGGAGGAACAACTGGTGACCTTGATGCTGTGGGATCAGATGACGGCCACGAAGAATTGGGTAATAACTCATGTAAAGTGCTAGACTGAGAGTAAACTAGATCCAAGTATTAGGCACAATTGATGGCCTACTCTTCAGTGACACATCCACCCATAGCTATATTGCGGGCAACTGGGGCTACGAATGATTTGGTAAACCATTTAGTGAGCAACTTCTCAGCAATCTTGAATTTGATCAGGCGATGTCTACGTCTCCATTCATGGATGTGATCAGAGATGTGTGTCATAGTATATTACTTAAGCAATGTGAGAAAATAGGTGCGAGTTTCATAGCGAACCGGCAAGTGAAAATCTATAAGTAAGGCCATGTCTAAAGAGTTAAAGTCATGGTAAGTACTTCGAGGTAGCTTGATGTACCATTTTGCTGCAACACCCGTGAGGGTTTGTTGGAAAAGATGAAGGTGAATGGAATCATCCATGTACAAGATTGACAAGCACCAGAGGTGATATTTCATCACATGGGTCTCAAGATCTTATTTATCTTTTCCATCAAACTTTGGGCAATCACTTGGTATCTTGGACAACACCGGAGGCCAGTACAGTGAATGAAGGATCAGATCATTTGTAAGGCGCGATACATCTGGAAACTCATGTGTAGCCAAGAAAGGTAATTGAGTGTTAAAAGGCATGGGAGGTTGATAAGTGGGCCCATAGGGAGGAGCCCATCCCTTCTGGTAGGGATTATTCCCCAATAGGGGGGGATTTTGGCCATATGGTATTGTAGGTTGTGCCCATTGTAGATTATCTTGACCATAGGGAGGATTTTGACCTTGAATACCTTGAAACAGTCCAGGCATAGGTTGATGATAAGCAATGTATGGGTTAGATGGATGTTGAGTCTATTGACCTTGGACATATGGATATGGGACTTGTTTTTCTGGAACATAGGGCTGATGATCTTGTTTTCCCTGAACAAGAGGATTCTAGACCTGTAATCCTTGGGCATAAGGTTGATACACTTGTTGCCCTTTGACATAGGAGTTTTGTACCTAGTGCCCTTGGTCCGTAGGATTCTGAACCTATTGACCTAGGACAAGAGCGTTTTGGGCCTGCTGTTGCAGGACTTGACCTTGACCCTACCCCTATAAGGGTTGACCTTGTTGATATGTATACAAGGGTTGTTGCTGCCCTGGTTGGTTTTGTTGTTAGAAGCAATGACCTTGTAGTTGAAAATTTTTCCCTGGGTTTGCAGAGGATTTCCCTACAAGGGTATGGGTTGAGAGGTGTGCAGAGCATATTGCATCTATTGTTGCACGACTTGCTACAACTGTTGTAAGGATTGACCTTGCGGTTGTTGCAGGTGACCTTACTGGTGGGATAATTTTCCCTGTCTTTTTGCGCGAAGAACCCTTAATGCAACAAATGTTGCCCTTGTGATAACAAAGGCCACCTTGGTTGCTGTAAAGGTTGTCCTTAACATTGTAAGGGTACCTGAATAGTGCCCTGGGAATTACTGAACTGAATCTGGTCGTAGCCAGGCTGGATGTACTGTCCAAATTAGAGGGTGTAAGGTTAATTAACCAATCCTTGAGAACCATGTGGAACGTAAGGATTTTGATATTGGACCTAAGCCCCATAAGCCTGTTGATATTGAACATTACTCAATCCAAATGGACCAATGGGATTCTGAACCTATTGGTACTAGACATTGCTTGACCCAGTAGGATCAACAGGTTTATAAATAATACTATAAAATGGATGGTTTATAATAAGCATGTGATCTTGTGAGTCGCTCATTTTAGTGGCACCTGACACCATAGGAGCATTCAGGCTCAGCCCGCTAGGCGGTGGCACAATCTGGCCACTAACTAATGGGACAGAGGAACTGACACAGAGAATCTTTGAAACTGTCGGTTGTGACTGATGTTTAACCTGGATCGATGATACAAGAGTATTCAGAATGGTAGGTTGCACCAGGACTGAAGTAACAGCCTTTCGGGAAGTTGTGTTCATGATGAACAGACCTAACATAGGTCTAATGCATGACACTCATACAGGATTATGGTAGAGTGATGAGGCACCAGGTGTGCCTGAAACTAAGTGCCCCAAAGACACATAGTTGGGTGGCAAACTGGCAGGAATACCTTATGAAAAAAGGAAACCCTCGAGAGGAAACTGAAATTGCAATTCTTCCCCCTCAACAATGTCTGGAGTAGAAACTTCGGACTCGTCCGGTGATGTGACTAGAGCATCACCTTCAGGTTCCATGTTTGAAAACAAACAATGATGAATGGCCAAACATGTAATGGGTGATAGTTCGAAAGGAACACCCAGTTGGTCATATGGACTATAAGGATGCTATGGTGATATCTCAACAAATTCAAACAGAGGGTTTGGAGGATAGAAAACCATTCGAAGCTGACCGTCAGTGGTTGGCGAGTTCTCTACAGTTCGAACGTGATTGTCCGGAGATTTCGAGCGAAGATCAGCAGATGACCCTGTATTGAAAGTAGGCAGAGTACAAGATGAAAATGGTTGAACACTCAAAACAATTGCGAGTTCAACATTTTGGTCCTCGAGTGACTTTGATAACTCAGGAAATGATTTTTGAGACAATATTTTCGATGGATGAGAGGAAGAGGAATTGGGTGAACCAGATGGTTCAGCCATGATGAGCTTGTCTCAGTTGACAAAACAAATGACTTCAAGGCTTTAAAATGTCGTTTTAAGGGAATTCATGGTTTGGTCAAAAAGACTAACAAGAGGTTTTGGATTGTGGGCAATTAGTTATTAAGATGGATAGAAGATTGATGTTCTTTCATTTTTTAAGAGTCGACAAAGAAATAAAGATGACTCTATCACTTTTGATTGGAAACGAGCTCGAAAGGAAAAGTGGTCGAATGATTTGTTAAGTTTAATGAGTCAAAACAATCAAATGACTACTCTCGATGATCTAGGTAAACAAGATTACTAGGCAACTGTGAACTATAGAATACCTCCCAACGAACCAAGAAGTACGAGTAGGAAATCTCCTCAAATGTTGTGTTCAGTGTATCACGCTCGTAAGGTGGCCAACTCGGCTTCCTAAGGATAAAAGGATTGCGGCCTAGTGGGGTCTCCCGTTATATACTCAACAGTACGAGGAGCACAAATACGTACTAGCGCTATATATTGCCCAAGCTAACAACAACTGCTAGGTTTAAAGATGCCGAAACACATCTCTAGCCTAGACCTTCTAGATATGATCGCTAATGTCAAATGCACCTTAAGTTAATTGAATTCATTTTAGAGTTGATCTTGAGTTAAATTTTAGTTTTCAGGTCTTAGTGATGCTACTTGAAAAACCTCAAATGCAACTAAATGAGACAAGACCCTTTCAATTCAATGAAATGTCTACGCTAGAGGGTAGAAACTACTCAATCAAATGCAAACGATCAAGCAACTGAAAATGAAATGATCTTTCACTACCTTACTTTCTCAAAAAAATTTACCTAATGAAAAATGCATTCCAATTCCTAATTTCCTGACAAGCACTTATCTATTAGTCCTTTCAGAATAAAAAATTCTCTTCCTTTTTCAAATGTTGATGCAGTTATAGTCTTTTAAAAGATGCAAATTATTGTAACATAATGATGTAACAAGCTAGAATTTTATACCTTTTCATAAAATGACAAAACAAACGTTTCAGATACAATCTTTTAGTGAAAAATTCCTTGAGACAATAAGCTCTTCAAACAGATGAAAACATGAAAATATAAGGTCATTTAGATAAACGAAACACTGACTTTTCCAAACACAAGTCTGACAATGTAATCTTTGTTGGAAAAGAAACGTTCAAGCTAGTAAACGATTTTTTTTTTAAATTGTGCAAAAAGAGGTCAAAGTCATAAAAAGGACCAAAAACAAATGCAAAGAGTAAATACACCTACAACATGACTTAGTGAGTTCGCAAACTGTTGAATGGGTGACCAACTAGATGTCCTAGTGTCACTGGCCACCGAATGAATCAATCAATCAAATAGAAATATGACAATCCAACAAGCAAATAAAACCAAATCAAAAGTAGCTTTCTAATCAGGGAGAAAATGGTCTAAAAAGCTTACGGGGTCAAAACCACAAGAGCATAACACATTGGCCAAGATTGGGGTCAAGCCTTAATCTTCACTTAAAGGCATCGGCAGGACTACCTAACTGACAACAAGCACCAGAGGCTGGTCGAAGTCATTGTTCCTTAGCAATTCACATTGGTCAGTGCGATTGTCAACGAATTAAGTCCATTAGCCAAGGTAGCTAAGGAAAAAGAATAAAAAAATCAAAACAACGACTAGATATGCTACTATGAATTTTAGACTTAGGCCAATGAGAAGGAGGAAAGAAACAGAACCAAAGGGAAAACGTGAAACTAGAGAAGTTCTCACAAAATCATGAAATCTAGGACAAAGAAAATGATTGGGATCCCCTGTGGAGTTCCCAATTTGTTGTGAAGTAAAATTATAAGTGCGGACACGAATGAACTCCTCTAGCCCGCTAATGGGTCTAGCCACAACAAATACTTCTATGGAAGATTTCCTTAGGTTAGAATCAATCAAGAGGGCCTACCTCTTGGTCGCTTATCCTGCTTGATGATGTCCTCACTCCATCAATCTGTCGCTTCCTTCTTCAAGCTCCTAAAACAACTAAACAACAACAACATACAAACATAATAATAGACAAATTGCAATTAAACCTACTTAACAAGTCAAGAAAAGTTAAGACATGAATATGTAATATTACAAAACATGTAGGAAATCAATTGATAGTTGCATCTATTAATATCAAAGAGAGATTACAACCATTCATCTTGACATTGCAGTCTTCCTCTGACAGGACCAGGTTCCTACACACTTTTGCTAGCATTCCACGATGGCTTCAAACAACAATAGTTTTCAAGCTCCTCACTTTAGGATTCACTCCAAACCAAAACGCACTTCTCCCTGACACAACTAGTACTAACTTTCTTGTCTACTCCAAACCAAAATAGCATCAACAATTTGAAACTATAACACTCACTCAGCCAAAAAAGCTAGCTTGTGCTTGGGAAGAAGGGAGGTTTATATAGGAAATATGGATGGGAGATGGGTCCTCCTGTCATGGGAGAAGGAATTATCCCTTGAGGTATTTCCATCATTATAGGGGAAATGAGCTCAAACTATCATCCTTGACCCCATCCAGCCAAACCATTTACCAGACTTCCGTTAGGGAGCTTCTAGAGCTGAAAGCTTCGACTCTAATTTAAAAAACTTCCCATAATAGGACTAGTGTGACTGAGACAAAGCTCAGTCACTCTGGTCAGCACAAGAAGTAGTGCTAATCTCTACACATAGGTGTGGGGGAGACAAATTCCGTTAGCGCCGATCCTATAAACTGGGCAAAACAAAAGTTTCAGGGGAAACAGTGCAAAAGGGAAATGATCTGCTCATGAAGAGGGACACAATGGGAGTTTCTTCATGAAGGCGAAGCATGCGGGGTTCGCTGTAGAGGTCCTCAAGGATAAAGGAATGTGGAGTATAGGGAAAATGACAAAATTCTTTGTAACACCTCCTTTTATACTAAAATGTTGAGCGCAGATGGGGGTTATTTGGTTGCTGGTCGACCTTGACGAATTATCCCATAACACAAATAAATTCATATCTCCATAAATACTTATCAGAATCATATGATCTTTAGATCAATCGTACACCTCTCAATGAGAGGGATCCAAGAAAAATATCAGCCGCCATAAATAAGATGACCCACATGGAGTTTGGCCCTAGTTTCCAAATTTAACATCTTAGCTACCACCATACAAGTCACCCCAGTTAATCAATTCATTGTTTATTCTGCATCTTGGGTTTTTCAATCTTTTGATGTATTTTTATGATTCCCAACACTGACTTGATGTTAGTTGCACATTTAAATGGATAAATGTATCTCTCCTAAAATATATCATCACTTCAAGCTGACGATATGCTCCAAGAAACCACAATGTTAAGAGCTTTAAAACCTTCAAGTTCTTTGTTCTGGGTCCAATTCTTCAAAGCCTCCTCCATAGTCTGCACTTGTCACAATTCCCTACAATTTTCTAGTTACTTCATCTCTTCCCATACCGTACTTGCATATTTGGAATTGTTAATAAATGATAAACTCGTTCTCTTTCTTTCTTACATAGTGTACACCATCCTAAACCATTATTGCCCATTTTTGAAGTATTTTCCACGTTAGTGCTTTGTTCCAAAGAAATAATGCCATTCAAACCTTTGAATTTAAAGGAACATAAGACCTCCATGGAATCTTTCACCTCTAGGCCTCCTCTTCCTAGGTTGTATCTACAAACTTTTCTTTGTACCCTAATATAGGAGTATATCCTCCCAGGGTAGGGTTCCTTGAGTACAACAAAAATCCTCCTTTCTTATTCTGATATGAATATTCATATGTTGATTGACAAATACCTTCCAGTGGTGTATTTCCCTCTTTTTCAAACCAAACACCTTTCCTTTCTTCCATCTTTGCTAGGAAAATGAGACAAATATTGCATCGGTTCCCTAACTCAGGCTATTAATTCCTTGACGTTGCAAAGTAGAAATCAAATACAATGGTAATCTGTAGGCTTCTCCACATAGAACCTATGAATTAGCCTCGATTCCAATTTTATCCCCTTTTCCAACTGCCCATATTAACCATACACCTACCAATGTGAAAGTCAATGCCAATTATTTCCATACTATAGACCCATTTTTGTCAGTTTTGTTTTCCTTCCTATCTTATTATTGCATGTTAAGGTGTTCAATGTTATTTTGTTATATCGCCTGCCTCCAGAGTCCCTATTTGGAAATAATCTACTATGCACTTTTGGTAGCTAGAAATTTTCAAAAGAAGTGAATGTATTTGAAATCCCAACCTCTAGTTTCATTTGGTTTAGACAAGGATTAGCATCTGAGAAGTGGAATGCCCTCTTTCTTCCTCTTACCTATCCATAAAGACTTTAAATAATTTCCTTTTAATTATTTCAATACCCCTTCGGGATGTAGGCCATAATATGCCAATAGATTGGACTTGCTTCCAACACTACCTTGGCCAATGTCAATCTACCTCCCAAGAAAGCCATTGATTACACTGCTAGTTTTTTTTGCTATATCCTTTATCAACTAATTCCAGTGATTCTTGCAATGTGGATACTTAAATCCTTTTTGAAAAGTTGAGCTCTAAAATGAGAAGACATGCAATATCATTGTAAGTTATTCCTCCTATACCCAATTAAAACCAGGTGAAGGTTTCTGCATATTGATTTCCATCCCAGAAACTATACAATATAGGTCAAGGGTTTCCTTTAAATTATTTAAATATTGTCAACATCAAATTGTTTAATGGTTTGATGAAATTTCACTGATAAAGGCATGATTCTACCAATCTGTGTTGCATCTTTCCATTAAAAATGTTTACATGTCTAATTCAATGTTGTCTCTCCTTTTACATTATTTTGAATTTTCTTTTAGTGTTGCAATTGGAATATATGATATTAATTGATGCCTTGCAATTACAGTTGCTGAGATACTATTCTTTTTCTCTACTGTACTATTATTTTTGGTCCTCTGGGTGCTTTCTTCTTGTTTTTCTTTACTAGTTGAAGGGATTGGTAACTTTATATTTTTCCATGTTTTAATAGATTTAGTTTTTTCACTCAAGGCATATTTGAGACGCTTTTTTTAGTTTTAGGTTATGATGTATTTATTTAATTTTTGACAACTCTTAGATAGGTTCTAAAACATGTGTTTCTTGTTGGTCTCTTATAGGAATGATTATTTCTATAACTTGGCCAAGGCAGAACTTGATGGATCAAGTGTTTAATATTTCTTGTATGTTTAGGATATATGGAATACGTGTTTGATAGTTTTAGTGGAATTACACACTACTTATTGCCAAATTTCAGTTTTCAAAGTGTTCAATTTTATCAGTTTTTCATTACCCAATTACCAAAGCCTACATTCATACTTAGTTCTTCATAAATTACAAAATCCACATTTTTTGAATTTAGAAGTTATATTTCTTCTTCATTTCTAGTTTGAATAAATAAATTCTCTTGTGTTTAAGTCCTGAAATCTTGTGTTTGGTTCAGGGCTTGAATCCAAGAACCACTGCAACCATGTTTTCGAATGTTATATGCATTGAAGAGTAGCAAATAAATGTGGAAGAATACTTTGTTCTTAATATTTGTGCAAATCGATCAACCTTAAAGGCTAGAAGTGATGGCCCTTCTGAGATTATCAGACATGTTCTCTTTGGCTATTTTAGCCAGATAACTGGGCTTCTTGTCCATATGGAAGATTCTCATCTCACATGAATTCGATCTACTATGGGTGATGTCATTTACTGGGAGACAACAATAAACTCAATGCATGATGATTACAGAACTATGGAGGGATTGATGATACCTCATTATGGACATTGTGTTGCGACTCTCTTCACATTTGGAGAAGCAACAATGAGCCACACCAAAACAGTAATATTTTAACATATAATAGGTTGTTTCAGTTTTTGGGATGTCTATGAAGTTTTTGGTACTTGAGATTGACATTATATAATGTGCATCTCCCTAACATTCAGATAGGACCTTCATTGAAAACTGTGAGAGGGGTTGCAAATTCACATTGGATAAAACCCTCCTCTCGGATGAAAAGTTTAACAAACACAATAATAGAGAAACCATCAATGACCTCACCAAAAGTTGTAGCCTATTCAAGGTCTTCCATACCCTCATCAAGGTCAAGAATCTATGCACCAAAGATATCCTATGGTAATGATGGTTTAAGAAATGTAGCCACACGAAAACCTTCAATGAGAAAAACCAAATCTAAAGCTTCTTCAAGGTCTTCAATCCCATCGTCAAGGTCAATTGTGTTTGGATCAAAGCCAAAAACATAGAAAATTTTAGTGACAACACCAAGCTCTACAACTTCTTCAAGGTCTTCTAACACATCTCCAAATTTAGTATTGTGTGCATCAAATTCCTAACCAAGGTCATCCATGCAGTTATCAAAAACATTGGTGCAATCTTCCATGACAAAACTAAGTCAGAAGAATTCAGTTCCTCTGCCAGAGCCTTCTTCTGTGAGCAAAGGTAGCATCATGTCATCTAGAATTCTGTAATGCCATAAGGAACTTCTCTCAAAGTGAAAACAAATCCTTTGAATCCTTCTTTAATGCATACTTTATTAGCTGGAACACCTCCAAAGTTAAGGACCACAATGCCAAAAAATACAGCTTTAGGTAATAGGTGTAGACCTGTAGCCCCAAGGTTTGTGCAATGCACAATTGAAGCTCCTACTATAAGCAGTCTAAGAAGATAGTCATGGTTAGCGAATAGAGCAAGAGAGATTTTGGTATGAAAACCTTACTGGCGATAGGTCTAGTTTGCAAAATACCAAAGTACATTGTAATGGCATTCACAGTGTGATAATGTCCATTTCACTTGGAAACAAGATGGTAGAGAAAGGTATAGATGAAATGAGATCTCTCACTCAAAGTATAGTAAAGCAATCAACTAAGTCTGTCAATGCCACCTTGCAAACTTAAGATACAGTGACTTTAATGTCATCTCAAGAGAGCACTGTCTTTTGGACGACACTTTCAAAGCCAACATTTGTTATGGCTCTGAAACACATGGTAAGTATTGACTCAAAAACCTTGTTTGCATAATTTGTCCTAGCATGGACCTTTATGTCATATTCTTATTTTTCCTAAAATGAATTCAATGTGCCTCAAAATTTGGCCTGCAACATTTGATAATTAATACTGATGGAACATGTTTGTGTTTCAGTTCTTAGAACATCTATTGTATGCAGAAGCTTCAACAACAATTGATAAAAAATGACATTTCCACTCTGCTGTTTTTAGGATTTAAGGGAAATTACACTAAGTAGCTTCCAACCTCATATGACCATCATGTAAAACTCATCTCAAGATACTTTCTGAGCAGGAGCCACCGAAAGCAAGAAATCTATTATACACAACTCAAAAATTGCAATTAGCGGCAATGGCAGTTCTGAGTATGGTGCAAGCATTGTTCTAGATATACTAATTAGTCATTTTTAACTGGATGGGTCATCGGATATTCTAAAGAAAATACTCTTTTGGCATATTCGTTCTTCTTCTAAATTTTTCCTTGTTCCAATAACGGGTTGAAACTATGGAAGTTTGGGTGCTATAATTATTATGTATCATGAATGATCCTAATGTACCATATGAAATTAGATAATATAAAGCCATTGTAAGATATTAGAGTTAACTAAAGCTTGAACTTAAGTGAAAATATATCCTCCTTGCCAATGGTTTTGTTTTGTAAAATATTTTTTATGTCTGAACTTTGTGTCTGTTTATTTAGCTTGATCAATGTATGTATGAACAATAGATTCTAGAATTCCACAATTAAACTCATACATGGAATCCAACGTTGTGGGGCTAAATATTCAATCTAATTATTCACAGGAGTTAGAAGTACCATTTATCCATAGTATTAAGGGTTCAGTTGAGATAGGGAAGTTAATAAATCTAATGAATGGGTCTTCTCAGAAAATCCAACCAAAGAATAGAGATCCTAGGTGAAAGGTTGTCGAAATCCTTGCCTTGCTGATTCTAATGTTATCACAAGGAACATGTTGTAAGAATATTTCTTGATAGGAAGCACAAGTCATATGATGATCTTATACAAGATTCCAATAATTCTAAACAACATAGGAATCATACTAATCACCATAGTGAAATTGTGGAGTTTTGGAAATTGATTCGTCCTATTCCTCATTAGAAAGAGCAAGCTACACTTCTACAAAACAAAATGCATATAATATATTGAAAGAAGCACATCATTTTATAGTACCACATCATAAATGGCATATGACTTAGAGATAGACCAACTCATTGACCTGGGATAGGTTTTGGGTCTTTTTATGGGTCTATTTAGTTTTCAACGTGCTATTAAAATGAGGCTGGTCGATTCTGAGTTTCGTTCTATCTTGGTGTTGATACATTGTAGCAAGGATGTTATACAACTTTCATTCATGGACTGATCTAGTGTCACATCATCTTTAGGAACATAATATGTGTCTCTATTTTTAAGGTTCTTTATAATGCACCTAGATTTTTGAAATAAAACATATGGGTATAATGAAAAAAAAAATTATAGTGGGTAGCTTGTGAATTTGGTCTCTTGATTAAGGATCCAATAGTTTGTTCTTTATTTATTTATAGAATATAGCCACAACATGGTAGTAGAGTCATCTTTTGTCTTCAAGGCCTCACCAAAAGTGTGGCCAGAGGGTGTGCTAAAATGGCTGTATATGTGGGCACTGTGGTTCTTAAATAGATTCAAAGATCTCAGTTGGATGTTGTCACATTTGGTGCATTTCAATGTAAGGAATAATTCAAATATGGAATGAATTTTATCAAGGAAAGTGTCTTGAAATGAGAGATGGGAACTGGGACTCTTCCAGGGCTGCAAATAATAATGGGAAGGTTACTGAGCATGTGCCATAATACCCATCTGCACCCCACATAGGACGATGTTCAAGGTTGGTTGAATAATTTCCTCATAATATTGGAGGATTATAATTCAACAACAAAGTCAAGGTCTCTGCTTGCACATATTTAATCCATCCATTTAAGATGATGAATTACCTCTGTGGTGGATTCAAAACAAGAGATCTAGAAAGGTGTTCTACCACACTTCTCTGATAGGTGGATACAAAAATGAAGAGGTTATGCTAGATCTTGGATCAAGTATGAACATGAAAAAAAGAAATAAGTAAAAAAAGATCATGGGAATTCATAGGGCATCTAAAGCTCCTATACTCAATAATTCAGCTACATCTAGCGAACTGCTCAAGGAAGACCCTAATCGGTGGGCTGGAACTTATGGGAGTGAATCTAGATGGAGTGAAGACCTATGTGGATTTCAAAGTAATTTATATCCTCGATGAAAAGGACCTCTATCATGTATTGCTAGGGAGTGATTGGGATTTTGAAAATGATGCTATCCTCAATCTAAAATAGTGGACGATTCCTTTTAAGAAGCCTCAAAATAAGGTAGTCCAAACCTTGGACCCCTTGTAGGGATATAGATTCATTGAATAGGTGTAGACTGATTTAGACAGTTATATGGTGGACCAATTCTATAATCTGACAGCGTGACAATGATAGGATTATATTAATCCTACTTGTGGATTCTTGTGCTAACTACAACTAGAGCATGACACATTCGTATAAGCGTTGAGTGATCCTTTGCATGGTTTTTTGAATATGTTTCTCCTTCTATGTGCGTTCTTTCATGGGTTGATTCATATAGCTCCATGAGTAGTAGAGTGTATTGAATTGTTCCACAAGGGAGAAATAAGTTGTAAATTCCAGATTGGTTACCCACAACTCTGACCACATATAATCTAATCATCCCCTAACTGCCTCAAGCTCTACTTCCACCTACTGTCGCATCTGAAATTATGAATATTGATCTGCTATGACCACTGTGAGATGCATACTGAGATCTTTATTTACTTGTTGTAGTTCCATGATGGACTGCTTTGTCTAGCCCATCCTAACCAGAGCATCTTATGTGCTCACTCTGAATCTATCCTAACTATTGTTGCTCATGTACAAGGTCTATTTCTTGTGTGTATGCTTGTTCTTCAGTTAGGTTCCCATCCATCCTTGCGGGTGATGATTGATGATGTTTCGAGAAATCCTCCCCCTAACATGTCAAATTTCATATAAATTGTTGGCCCTCCTGCTTGACTATAGTACACAAGATTTTCTTGTTGGGGTCATCATCTATATACACAAGGGGAATATGTGCCCAAGGATAGAGTCTTAGCAGGTGGCTCTATCAGGTGGGCATGGAAGGTGTCTCCATGGAGGTGGAGAAACCATTAGACTTGTGTCCCCAAGGGAACTACAACTGGAATTATTTATTCTGTCTATTGTGGTGGAAGAGTATCCTTTACTGGAAGAGGATAAGTCTTTCTGGAGAGTGATTTCACGATATATAGCTTCTCCAGAGGGCTCTCACCTGGCAGTAGCCTTTTCAACATGTGTTTCAAATCCTTTCCAATCTAGGTGGCTTTATCAGTGGTGATGGGGAGCTCCACTATTTGGGCCCGCGGTGTGGAAGTTCCCTACTAGGGTTACATGATTATCTCTTCTTCATCGAAGCTGGTCTCCATCTGTGGTCCCTTTTCCTTTGCTAGTACATCCTACTAGGTGATACATTGGCCACGTTTCTACTCAAACACTTCAGGAAGGATGTATGAAACCCCCAGGTGTGTGACTACTCTATTTACACCAATCTAGGAGCATACTTGTTTATCCATGGCCTATTTAGTTGTGACATGTAGATGTGGTGGTTGGCTTGAACATAATACCATTATTCCAGCGCCTGCTAACTGGGACCATAAATTAGAAATGGAAATAGACAATAATGACCCCTATCAAGGTCCACTAATTTGAGAAGTTATAGAAATAGTATTTTTGCTGCAAACACAAAAAATGTCACTATTGAAAATAGAAACAAAATACAAAAAACTAAATGATTCTATCAGGGAAGTAATTTAGTGGACCTTGTTTTTAAGCCAATCAAATTCAATCAAATAGTACAAATATCAATTTAAATCCAAGGATTCCATCTATAGTTGAGGAAGAGAGAAGAGAAATAAAATAAACCTTTTTTATTTGTTAATTTAATGGTAAATCCAACTATGCTTATAAACCTCATTAAGAAAGAACAATAGAAGGTTGTCAGCATAGGCTACACAAAATCTCGATCAATGTCAACAGAAAAATCCATCCCAGTGAGGTCCTAGTAGAGAATTTGTTTCTACATCTCGGAAATCAATACATTTGACCGAAGCACACTAGAGATTCAAATGTACAACATAAAAATACATTACGAGCACTAGCAATTTCTTCCAAACCTGACACTCAAGGAACTTCCATAGTAAGACATGTTGGTGATTCAACAAAGCTAATTAAGTTGTACCTTGTGTGTAATGACTATTTTACAAAAGTAACAGTTGAAAATATATTTTTCTTTTATTTCGTTTTCATTTCATTATGTATATGTGGGTCTTTGAAAATATGACTTGGAAGTTGGATCATTGTTTCTCTTTGTTGTAAGAGAAACCCGTGACTTCAATTCTAAGCCATTTAAAATGTAAGTTGTTGCATCATTTAACTATACATTCTATTTTTTTCCAATATACCGTTGGATTAATTATTCATCATTTATGTTATTTTTTGTTGGGCAGGTTGGAGACCTTGGGAAGCCTTAGATGAAACCTCATGATCCATGTCATATTATTCATATGAATTCAGGTAATGATAATGTGAACTTGAGTGGAGCAGACAATTAGTTTATCCTAGTGTGCACGGAGGTACGTATGGCTTTAGGACCAGCAACTACAAATCTGGGTCCAAATTTGTAATAGGTTCCTTATTTTCCTAATATTGAACACAATTTGAAAGAAAAGCTTGCAAGAATTGTTGAAATGCTAAAAAATTCTAACATGAAAAGATTATGAGTTATATCATCACAGATGTTTGTTGGGAAATCAATTAGAGAAATTGATCAGATTGACATGGATCAAGAATTCCTCCCCCTAACATTTTGAAGTTCCTATAAACTGCTGGAGCTCCTGCTCGATTATAGTATGCAAGATTTGTTTGTTGGGGTCAACCTTTATATGCACGAGGGGAATATGTGCCCTTGTGGTTTCTATGAATCCAAATGCTCATATTATTTCATAGACCGAGGATAAAGTCTTAGCAGGAAGCTCTGTCAGGTGAGCTTGGAAGGTGTCTCCATGGAGGTGGAAATGTCGTTGTACCTGTGTCACCAAGGGCACTATAACTGGAATTTTTTATTTTGTCTATTGTTGTGGTAGAGTATCCTTTACTAGAAGAGTATAAGTCTTGCTGGAGTGTAGCTTCACCATCGACAACTTCTTGAGAGGGCTCTCACCTAGTAGTAGCATTTTCAACATGTGTTTCAAATATTTTCCAATTCAGGTGGCTTCATTAGGGGTGATGGACAGCTCCACTGTTTCGACCCAGGTTGTGGAAGTTCCCTACTAGACTTACATGATCATCTCTTCTTCATCAAAGCTGGTCTCCATCTGTGGTCCATTGTCCTTCGCTAGTAGGTCTTGGTAGGTGATACATTGGCCACGTTGCTACTCAAACATTTTAGGAATGATGTATGAAACCCCTAGCTATGTGACTACTCTATTTCCATTAATCTAGGAGCATACTTATTTATCCATGGCATGCTTAGTTGCGACATCTAGATGTGATGGTTGGCTTGAACAAAATACCATTATTCTAGCACCTACTAATTGGGATAAAAAATCAGAAATGGAAATAGACAACAATGGATTTCTATCAAGGTCGACTAATTTGAGAAGTTATAGTAAGAGTATTTTTTCTACACACACACAAAATTTCACTATTGAAAGTAGAAACAAAAGACAAAAAACTAAATCACGTGTCAGGAAAGTAGTCCAATGGACCTTGTTTTTGAAGCCAATCAAATTCAACCAAATAATACATATATCAGTTTAAATATAAGGATTCCATCTATAGGTGAGGAAGAGAGAAGATAAATAAAATAGACCTTTTGTATTTATCGATATACTGGTAAACCTAAATATGCTTATACACCTCATTAAGCAAGAGAAACAGAAATTTCTCAGCAGAGGCTCCACAAAATCTTGATCAATGTCAATAAAAAGATCCTCCCTAGTAAGGTCATATTAGAGAATTTGTTTCTACATCTCAGAAATAAATAACATTTGACCCAAGCACACTAAAGTATTCAAATGTAAAACATAAAAAGACATTGCAAGCACTAGCAATTTCTTCCAAACCTGACACTCAAGGAACTTCCACAGTAAGACATGTTGGTGATTCAACATAGTGAATTGAGTTGTATCTTCTGTGTAATGACTATTTTATTGATGTAAGAGTGGAAAATATATTTATTTTGTTTTCATTTCATTGTGTATATGTGGAAGTAAGTGACCCAAGGCATGTGGCTTCGGTGATTTGTATTGGATTAATTGGTGGTCTTTGAAAATATGATTTGGAAGTTGGATCATTGTTTCTTTGTGTTGGAAGAGAAACCCGTGACTTCAATTCTAAGCCATTTCAATTGTAACTTGTTGAATCGTTTAAATATATACTCTATTTTTTTCCAATATTTCTTCGGATGAATTATTCATCATTTATTTTATTTGTTGGTTGGGCAGCTTGGATACTCTGGGAAGCCTGAGATGAAACCTCGTGATCCTTATCATATTCTTCACATGAATTCAGGTAATGATAATGTGAACTTGAGTAGGATATGTAAACATTTTATCCTAGTGAGAAGGTAGATATGTATGGATTTAGGACCAACAACTTCAAATATGGGTCCAAATTTGTAACAGATCCTGTATTTGGCTAATATTGAACATAATTTCATGGAAACTCTTGCAAGAATTGCTGAAATTATAAAAAATTCTAACATGAAAACATTATGAGTTCTATAATCACAGTTGTTTATTGGTCAGTCAATTAGACAAATTGACCCCATTGACATGGATCAAGAATTCATTGAATCTTCTAAATTTTGAAAAGATGATACTACACGGGACAAAACACTTCCAAAGTATTCTGGCATGGTTATACCCCTCATATATTTTTTTAGATGAAAATACCACTTCACACAAAAACATTTGAATCCTTGGGTTGATGGAGATCATATATTGGAAGGGCTAACTGAAGCAAAATGAGTTGTAATCCGGCAGGAATAACATGGAGAATTGATGAAAAAAATAAGATGTTTAGTGCCAAGAAATGTTGTTGTGTTTTGGGCCATGATCAAACACTTCTAAATTTAGCTAAGGTTTCATTAAATATAAGCCATCTTGTTATAATTTTGGCGATTCCTAGGTAAAGAGGGATGTGAAGTAAATGAATTGATTCATGATAATATGAATATATAAATGTTGGTAATTCGTGAATTTTTTTTGTCCAACAAATTATTGAAATAGATCACGTGCATGAGGAAATATTAAGGACGGAGGAGGAGAAAGACCAAGAGAAACCTAAACATTATATTTTTTTCTTTCCTTGTATGGGAATGTGGACTAAATTGCGGCCTAACATCAGAAATTTTTTGGACAAGGTTATTATAATTTTGATTGAACTATTAATATCTTTGCAAATTGTAGTTCTTACAGGCATCATTCGACTTACAATGTCGAATTGGAAACTTCTATCCATGCCAATATATGGATCTATTCTTTATTTCATCTAATTAATTCTTTGATCATTTATGTTCCGAGAAAGAATGATGAATGAACAACATGTTTAGGAAATGGGAAATAGTGTTTATGCCATAGAGATGGCCAAAGTACTTGATCCCACAAGAACTTTATTTGAATGATGTGTTATTTTGAAGGGTGATGAGGTTGATCTAGATGGAGATGATAGGCTACCTAAAAGTAAATATCTAGATGACGTTTTTGTAATGGAATATGTAGTAATTATCAATGATTCTGCAAGGGTTTGGCCTCATCATAGATATATTTTAATTGTCGTCGAAAGGTAAGTTCATTTCAATTCTTTTTTAGTGTCCAATCAAGACCGTAGAATTGTTAATGTTTTTCTTTCAAAAGTGGTGGTTAAATGTATATGTTACTGTTCCTAAAACTACGAGACTCCCATGCATATATACATGCATTTTCCATGAGAAGCCAAAGGATGGAACATTGACTTCTTATTTAGCAGTGAGATGCTAAAAATTAAAATATAAAACACATTGTGTTCATGACATAGAATTTAGAGATATTTCTTGAGTTGACATCATATTGTTGTGTTTCTAATGCATATACCCTTGAATTAAAACGTAGGTGATTGGGATAATTCACCAAAACTTTTTCTCAAATAAACAATTGCATGAAGTGGATGTCTAGTAATTTCTTGTAGCTGAACAAAGAAAAGTTAAAAAAAATTGTAAAGTGGCTTTCAATAGGATTTTTCGATTTAGAGAAGCATAGCCACACCTTCGCTCTTTATGGCATATGGATGAAAAATTTGGTGTAGTAGGCACAACATAATTTGATGAAAAAGTGTACCATGTTGTATCCCTTCCCCCTAGGACTGACAAGGTATGCATTTTACCTTTTGTCAAAAGAATACGAACATTAGAAATGAAAAATCATTTACCAGGTAATGTTGGTATTTTACTATGCATACTTATTTACCAACTAATAGAAGATCACTTTATGTGCATCGAGAATCGAAAGAAGAAAAAATATATATTAAAAATAGTGGTCTAATTGTAAGAGAGTATTAATTCCTACGGTTTGTGGAAAATATGGATGTGTGTTATGATCTAAAGATATTAGGGTAGTCTTGGTTTTTGAAACTGATATTTTTCAGGACGTAAATGAATATGAAAGAAGAAAATCAAGTGGGTACATTTGGTCAGATACTTTGGAAGGAGGTGTAAAATTAGATTTTGTTTTCAAATAAGCATGACATGTTTCTGAATAGGTTACATCCCCATTTCCACCCTCTGATAAAATTGTAATAAAGCCTGTTCAAATGGAAGGTGAAGCAGTAGTACCAATGAAGGAAATGAAAATGAATTGGGTTCCATACATTCCATTTGAAGACAGGTAGCTATAAGGGTGTACCTCTACTTCCTTTTAGTGTTTATTTTCTTTTTGAAATTTCATGTACACATATTTTAGTGTTGAATATTATCACTTGAAACTACAACCTTAGTTCAATTGAGCACTTGAAAACTCAAATCTTTACTTTGCAGTGTACACAACAAAGGTGGGTGTAATAACATTATTGAAGACATACAAAAAAAAAAAATTCCAACCATTCAATATTGATTCATGCATTACTCTAACATAGGGACTAACTCAGTTTAACAGTGTGTCATCTTTCCCACATTTTTAGTAACTAATTAGCATGAGGGTGATGTATCAAGAAACATATGGTGTGCATATGTGTAAAGGTATATCAATTATAGAGGGTGCATTCATCATTTAGCATTATAGATCGATCAATGAATAGATCAATAATAGAAAACCAAATCAACATTGGTTGAGGAAAGAAGGGGAGAAATTCCTTTTCCCAGGTGGAGGTACAATTTGCATTCTTTACAGGTACATTTGCATTTGTGTTATCTTGCATTCACATTCATTCTCTTGTTATGTACACTAAAATTTTAAGTAATATTGGATGAAGCTTCATAGTTTGTTGATTCTCTTAGTTTTTCTTAAATTGGTTTACTTAAGGTATCTGTAGTTTCCACATGTGATGCCATATCTTCTAATTTTCAGAATATTTTCCAAAAATATCATAAGTGGGTGTAAAAATTTATTAGATTTAGATAAATAAATGCTTATAAATGATTGGTATATTTAATATATTTATTATTTCATAGGCATACAAATCCTGTACACTTAGTTTGTTGAGATACAAGTGGAGAATATTTTGTAGTTGTAAGTGCGGATTATGTGAGGGTGTGGTTTTTCATGCTAGAAAAGGTGGTAAATGTGTACATGAAGTAAGCTGTAGTGGAAATAAATTCCATTCATGAGGCTCTCATCTAGGCTATCCAAAATTTTTGGTAATTGGATGCTATCAAGTAGTCACATTTGGTATTTGACTTCAAAAATATTACTTATTTAATATGGGTTTTTTTCCTTGTAAGAGTTGGTAACTTTTGGTAATTGGATGCTATCAGGTTAGTAACATTCAATATTTGACTTCAAAACTATTACTTATTTAATGCGAGATTTTTCCTTGTAAGAGTTGGTAATGGTAGATGTTGTGATTGAGATATGTGATTTTTTAATATTCATTATGTTTGATTGCAGCCATTGCAGCTATGGAATATGGAATAAAACAAGAATATGACCCTTCTTACACACGATACTGAAGAATGAATTGAAGAAAGAGGATACTAATAACATTGGAGTGAAAAATACAAAAAGAGAGAAAGAAGAGAACCAGTCTAGTGATACCCTCAAATCCAATATCCTGCATGACACACACACATACAGACTGATGGTCAAGCCTTTATAGTTGGTGAATTCATCTACAATTCCTTGGAAAAACAATGATAATGTTTTGAAGTGATGAAAGAATATTTCATTTGTAAATTCTAGTTCAACCAATATTAAGTTGAAAATTCATATTGTAATACTTGAAATTTCATATAATATAATTTTTGGTTGAAGTTATTTATAGTTGTACTTGAAATTATTTAGCGTTGTAATTAACATATGTAATTTTTCATTTTCATATTAGATAAACATGACCATTGTCTGACATTTTTTTTAAAATTTAGTCACAAAACAATACTAAATAATTTATGTAGATTAATAATGGACATATAAAATCAATCTAAAAATACTAAATTAGTAGTTTATATTGACTAATGATGAACACAAATAAAATGAATATACGATGACTAAATTAGTTGTTTATAATGATTATTAATGAAAGTAAATGAAATGAATATAAACTACTAAAGCAGTCGTTTATATGATGAATATGGAAATACTAAAAAAAGATAAATGACTACTTTAAATGATAAATTTGTGATTACAAATGATGACTAACTTTTTCATATATACGACTAATAGTAACTAATTTATAGTATCTTATAACATGACCAAAATTTAGTCATATTTTTTTGGTTGTTAATTGGTTTCCAACGATGACTAAAATTTTCATATATATGACTACTAGTAGCTAATTTAAAATATTTTATAGCACGACCAACATTTTGGTCATATTTATTTGGTCATTAATTGGTTTTTTCAGGTGATCATGTAGTAGTATATTGTTTTGTGTATTTGGTCATTAATTGTAACAATTAATGACTCAATCAATGACTAAATTAATGACAAAATTTATGACTAAATATACTACTAAATGATAAATTGAGACAACCAATTAATGACTAAGCTAAATATGAATAAAAGTTAGTCGCATTATAAGATACTATAAATTAGCTACTATTGGTCACCAACTAGAAAATGTTCGTTTATATGCAAATTTTAGTCATTTTTTTAGTAATTAATTAGCCATTTTGTACTAGTGCATACTATCCCACCTTCCCTAAAATTTCATACGTTTGGTAATGAAATGACCCTTGTTTGATCACATGTCAACTAAGTTAGGACAATTCATATATATGGTATATTAGGTCTCGACATGGCCATTATCTTTCATGCATATGGTGATATGAATGGAGTCAGCATTTCGTGGAAGGAAAAGGTTCTTATTTCTCAACTGAGAACGAACTCGCATCAACTTCGGTGTGAAACATGATGGTGGAAAATGCCTAAAGAAGCTTGGGAAGAATGGGTGTGTACATTTTGCATGTATGGGGTAGTGGAATTGGAAAAACATTACATTTTGGAATGTGATGCATTCAAATAAATCAAATAAAGCTATGGGAATATGTTAGCATCAATTTCTTGGCATTTTCTTCATAGTGAGGGGATTGTTTGAAGGTTGGACTAGCTCATCATTAATTTGGATAAGAAAAGTATTGAATTGCAAAAGACAAAAAGGAGGGACCAAATGGTTCCATAGATTATTTTCAGTCTCGTGGAAGTTAATATACGATTTCATTTTATGATATAACATAGATCTCATTGATTTTCTCACTTCTCCACTATTGAATCGTATCAGGTGAGAGAGAGGCAATTATGGAGGCCCTAACTTCCCATCTTCTACAACATATCAACCATCATATTGATTTAATTCGAGTTGTTCAATCTCAGCCTCTCATGAAAACCATGTTAAAGCATGCATGAGTATACAAGTTATATGTCTTAATGACCATTGGATGGTGGGTATATTGGTCATTAGATGCTATCAGATGGATATGGCCACACTAACATAGTATCATATTTCCATCTAATAGAGAAATGTAACCATTGGATCAAATCTCCCATGGCCATTAGATCGTTTCAAATGGTTAGGAAAAAAAAAAATTTCATTCAAGCTATCATTCGATATTATATTTTAGAGGTTGTTAATGTTATAATTTTTTAACCATTTCCATAGGCGATGACTAAAGAGGGATTTGAATATAGGATATAAACGTCAATAAGTAGAATATTTATAAAACATCAAAATATTTATTCATATCTTTTTGACTCTTAATGGTAAGGAAGAAATATAGGCAAAATACTTCCAAAGTTCTAAAAGACGAAATCAAGGTTCACATATGGATATAATACATGGTCCTTAGAAATAGCTATCTAACTATATATTGTAATTTTTGAAACAACCTAGGAATAAAATGTTATGTCTTGTCATAGTATGGAGGGGTTCCATGGGTCTCATAGCTCCACCATTGCCATGTCATTGCACCTAAGAAGCCTAGTTCATGGTGAGTACATGGAGGTACCTACCCCATAGTCCCACAATCTGACAAATATTAGGGACCAATAGATGGAAATTTCCCTATTAGATGTTACAAATTTTATGTCCCACCCAAGGAAACTCAAGTCATGACTAAAATTGGAAGATCCTTAAGAGACAAAGTTTGAGAGATAAATAAATTCCCATCAGAAGATGTGAATTCATGTCTCAGCTTGGAGTTATTGGATGAAGGACATAGGGGGTTCGTAAAGGAGAATCATTGTGGTTGACACACTCAAGATATGGATAAAAGTGCATCAAGCGACATAAAAGTTTCATCTGCTTCCCTAAGAGCTGGAGGATGTGTTATGTCATGGTAATGGAGAGGGCCACAAGACATAATCCAAGACATGGTGATTCTTCCCGATCATGGAAATAAATGTAGAATTTATTTCCTTGGCCAGTATTTGATAACAAAGGAAAATGGCATAGAAGAAGGCTTTGTGGGATCTAACATCCATACTAGATGAATATGTAAGGTGACACAACACTCCCCCATTGGATGATGATCTGAAAGAAGGTGGGTTTTTAGTAGGTTGATAAAATAGACCATGAACATGATGAGAAATGGAAGAATCCTATTAGTTGATTATGTATGTGATATAATAACCCCATGATTCTAGACTCACGCGTGTAATGTTGATAAAAACAATAAGACTTTAATGACGTGTATAGTTGAGGAGTTGGAAGTAGATATCTTTACAAAACTAAAGGAATGATTATGTAGCTAGACTATTGAAAAGTGAAAGAATATGGGATTTGATCTCATAGTTAGAAGTGGGGAATAACAAACTGCTTTGCGTAATATTAATAATATGGATATTTTGTAAAGGACATGGTGGTTAAGAACATAAATATGAGACGTGAGGGACTATGGTTGGTGAGAAAATGGTAGGTTGAGATTTGATACTCTACATATAATAAGAGAGCACCAAAATTATAGAAATATAAGTTCCCAAGATGGATGTGAGTTATGTTGGTGATGGAGTACAATCTCAAGATGTAAGAAGTTAATTGAAGCTCTCTTGCGAGTGCAATGAGAAGTAATTGATGCTACTATTATAGAGCAATGTGTAAAGTGCATGAAAAGAAAAGAATAATAGTGAAGTTTCTATGAATGTGAGACAACCAAAGTAAAGGTGTGTGGTGTAAGAATAAACATACACCAATAGACCCTGATAGTATGTGAATCACTAAACTTTGACATTATGGAAAAAGGTAGTGTGTGTGCTTCTAGAATATTTGAAAGATTGTTAAGGCCAAGGAGCTACAGAGGAGTGATGAGTGAAAAGCGTGAGTGAATTAACTAGAAATTGAATTAAGAGGTCATCGGTATTAGTTTAAAAATACCATGAAATACTATATTACACTTGGAGAAGCAGGTTGGTGCCTGCATAGATCTAAGGTCGGTGCCTCTGAGCAAGCTAGGTCTTGCAAATATGAGGGGGTTGGATCCTCTTATGAGTTAGTGCTCATAGAATATTGATGTAAACGATGATTGTGCTCATAATGTATATCATAATGTGAATAAAGATTTGGTGGTTTTTCTTGAGGAAGGGTTTCCATGTTAAGATCATTTTGCGGAATTGTGAATTCTTGCTCATTTTCTATTTTCCTATAGTTATTTGAATACCTTTTGTAAAATAACTGAAAATTTTAACATTACTGGTTCACACTCCCCCCCCCCCTCTGTAATTCGTGATTCCAAATAATTCATATCAAAGTGGGTTCCTTCATGAACATTTTAGTTTCTGGAAGGTAGATTCATAGGGAATCATGGAAAATCATGCAAATCAAGATATCAATATGAGAAGAGTATCAAAATTTGATGGGATTAATAATGCATTTCAGAGAAAAAGAATGGAAGCATACATCATGTCTCTTGGAGTGGATGTACGGCCTATAGTAGAATTTAGATACATAGTTCCAGCAACTCCACCTACAAATATTGATGAAAGGAGAGCATAGAAAAAAATGTGAAGGAGAAGAATGAAATCATAACTAGTGTTAACTAATCTAATTTCGTAAGTGGCATGCACTACAAATCAACAAAGTAATCCTAGGTCAAGCTCAAGAACTACTATGAATGATATGAAAAGGTAAAGGGAGATAAACTTCAAACCTATTGAATGAAATTTGAAAGTCTAAGGATAAATGATCATGAATCTGCTATTGAATACTTCCTTAGAGTTGTTAAAGTAGCCAATATGATTAGATGACTTGGCGAAGACATTAAACAAGGAGTAGTCATTCAAAAATCCTTAATATCACTCCCAATGAGATTTAATGCCAAGATCGCATCCATACAAGGGATGAAAGAATCAAAGAATATAACTATGGAGCAGATGCATCGAACCCTCACTTCCTATGAGATAAGAATTGGAGGAGAGCAATTAGAACGAAAGGAAGTAGTGTTCAAAGCCTTAAATAAATACAAAGAGCACAAAAGACACCAGTATTTCTCCAACTATGAATGAAATAAGGAGATGGCTTAGTTTTTAAGAAAAAACAAAATTCGCTTAGGAATATAAAAAAGTAACCTAACATTTAATTTTTTTGAATCTTGTAGAGTATGAAACCTTTATTATAAATGTCCACATAAAACCAAGAAGCAAGAAAATGAGAAAGAATAAGGATGCAAGACAAAGCTCATAAATATAAGAAGAAGAAGACTCATAAGAAAAAAGCTTATACTCTAAGGAGGATAATTAGTAATTTTAGGCAAGTAGTGAAGAATCTACTAGGAGAGAATAATATGAATTCATGCTCATTGAATTTGAATATTAAACTAAGTTTGAAGGAAGATAAGGCTCTGAATAAGGAGTTTTGTACCTCGAAGAAGAACTGCTCAGTGCACTGGAGGAGTTGAAGAAGACTAGGAAGAAGAATAAGTTGTTGAAGGAGAAATTTATGAGAGCTTAAAAGTCTATGTATAGTTATGAAAATGAATATTATAACATTTCAAATTTAAATTTAGAAGAGACTCTCAAGCTTAAGGAAATTCTATTTCACCAATCAAATGATAAACAAAAGAGCCATGATAGAGTAAAGGATGAAGATGAAGTCCTGAAATTCAAATTGTTAAAGAGGAAAGGAAAGAATAACTTATAAGCATATGATGGAGACATAATCTCTCTGAAAATTTATCTTCAAGAATCCAGGAGAAAAGAGGAGATTCTTTTGAACGACGTAGTTGAGTGGGAAAAGAATTGTCAAGAGTTGGAGGCAAAAGTTGTATCATAGAGAAGATATCTCTGGAAAATCAAGTGCAATATGGATTTAAATCTCGTATTTACTAATTGTTCATAAGATATATATATTATTCTCAACTCTCAAAGACAATTAACAAGTAAAGTGGGTCTCGGGTATATGAAATCGAAGCAAACTACGAAAAGAGAATCGAGCTTTATGTTCTTAAGAAATGAAGAAAATTAAAGTTATGTGGAGGAACTTAAAGGGAGAGTTAGTAAGGATGAAAGGGCGACAAATTATAAGGAAAACTTGAAAGGTAACAATTCTATCAAAACAATATCACCTCAACATAGATTTTTTCACATGCAAGCTAGTAGGAGAAGTCTTATATATCTACTCGAAATCAATATATGCATTATTAACGATACACAATTTTTTTGGTAATTTCTATGTGCGTCATAACTTTGGTAATAAAGTTGTTGATTATAAAGACAACAAAGTTGAAAGTGATGAAAATTATAATTACAATCACCTTCATCTTGGTAGATCTATAAACTCGCTCATTGTGAAAAGAGACCCATTCTTCCCCCTTATGAAAGAGATTGAGTGTTATGTTTGTCATAATTTTGGGAACAAGGAAAATGAGTGTAGGAGAAAATTGTTTAAAAAATAAATAGAAAAGGCCAAGGAAATTAGATACTCATCAGAATGTGAAGAAATGGAAACAAAAGACGCAAGAAACATAACAATGTGGCATTGTATTATACTCTCATGAGAAAGAAAAAAAGTGGTAGGTGGATAGCGGATGCTCCAAGCATATAAAAGAGACAAAAATTAAGTTCTTATTTCTCAAAGAAAGTATGAAATTTAGTGTAATGTTTGTTAACGATGATCTAGTAGAATTTAAAGGAAAAGGAACAATTGGCCTAGATAAGAAGACTAGGGTTTAGAATTCACTTTATGTGGATGGAATCAAACACGACCTTATAAGTGTTAGATATATGTATGATAATGGATACGATTTCATCTTACAGTCAAAGTATTATGAAATTAGAAGAGAGAGGAATGGAAAGTTGGTGAGGGAATAAATCATATCTCCTAGCAATGTGTATTTCTTTAAAGATTATAGAGTGAAGTGTTATCTGAGAAAAGCTGATGAGATGTGATTTTGGCATAGAATGATGGGTGATGTCAACTACTGTGGGTACTCTAAATTCTCAAAACACTCATTTTCATGAAGGTCATCAAAATAAAGGGAGTATGAGGCCTACCATAACTATCAAAACTAGAAAATTTAGTATGAAAGTCCCATGAGAGTGGTAAACAAACTAAGGGTGAAATTCAAAACAAAGGAGTATTCCACATCTAAACCACTGGAACCAGTCCATGTAGACATCTATAATCCCATGGGAAAAAAGAGTACAAGAAGTTAAAATTACTTTTTTTGTTCATTGATGATTTTACTAGAGCTACATGAATAATGCTATTAAAAGAAATAGATTCTTTGAGACATTTTAAGGTGTTCAAGGCTCAGTTTGAGAAGAAGAAAGACCTAGATATCAAGTGCCTATAGTGAGACATAGGAGGATATTTCACATCAAGGGAATTCAAATAATTATTTGAACATCATGGTATCAGAAGGAAACATCTTGTTTCCAGAACCCCTTCGCAAAATGAGGTGGTAAAAAAAGAATTGAATTGTTTAAGATATTGTTAAGGCCAGGATGGATAGAAGAAATGTGGAAGGCACCTTCTAGGGCCGAACTCATTTTCAATTTGATCAAATTAAATCATCCTGTTGGCATTATGATTCAAGTGTTGTCCTTGATGGCAACTCACTCAGAGGTTGGTACAAGTGATGGCAACTTAATCAGAGGACAGATCTTAGTACAGCATGGCAAGAAAGTTCATACACGCAGGTTCGTTAAGCCCAAGTCGCGTGTACACGCTAGTTGGCTTCATCAAAAGCGCGTGTATGTGGAAAAGTACCTTTGGTCCATGGCGGTTAGTCCTTGGAAGTTGTGCCTATGGTTTCGGACCATTGTGTCTCGACGGGCGTGTCGATCCCTAGTTTTGAAGTTGATGGTATTGTGTTACTATGGTTTTGGCTCTTGGTATTGTGAAGGACCTAAGGCTATATAAGGAGAAGATCATTAGGCCAAAAGGGGTGAGTATGAGTGATGAAGATCTGAGGAAGTGTGAGATCCAAGTGCTGGTTATGGGTTGGTGATCTGAACCAAGGTTTCACACATGTGGAGGATGATGAATGATGGAATGAGATCTCAAGGGTTGGAATGATTATCTTCATATGGTTTGACTCTGGATAGACTAGATCTACTGACGCATGTTTATTATTATGATCTGGGTATGTTTTGATGTCTGATATAGCTACAGAGTTTTAAGGTTGAATTTACAGATCTGTACGCGGGTTGGTTGTGGTAAAAGAGCGTATACACGCAGGTTGGGTTCATCCAAGTAGCGTATACAATGTGAAGTATGATATTTGAATATGGAGCTGGATCTGGTGATTGCTATGTTGTCTGGTTGTTGTTGACAGGGTTACAGTGATTCAGAATTGGATGTTTCAGTGATTGATGATGCAGGTTGTACTACAATGATGATTGTCTTATGGATCCAGTATGAAAATGTATGAAACGTGGTCCCGGGTAGATCGTAGGCTGGCACCTACGTACTGGTAAACATATCAGCCAGTACAAGAGCCAGGGGGTTGTAGCTCCCTTCCACTAGCAGCTGGAAAACGAGTAAAGAAGCATTTTGTAGGTAGGCACCTACGTACTAGTAAATGGATCGGCTAGTACAAAAGCTAAGAGGGTTGTAGCCCTCTGCAGGTTGTAGCCTGCGTACTGGTAAAGGACTGCACCAGTACATTGTAAAAGAAGTTTCTCATTAAAGAAGAAAGAAACGAATTGCAGCAGGTGGTTTTCACCCACATTGGGTTTCCACCTTATATCATGGTGTTCATGTGTGTGGCTCTTCTGTGATGTTCTGTTCTGTTATACTGCGCCTGTTTACTGTTAAATTGCTTAATAATGTTCTGATGCATTTACTGAAGATTAAGCTAACTGAATTATAAGATCTCTGGGTATACGCTAGTTGCATTAGACATAGTCGCGTGTACACGCGGGTTCACTTATCTGAAGTCGCGTATATGTTTCTGAGTATGAAATTGAAAAGTTTTATCTGATCTGATAATACTGATTCACCCCCCCCTCTCAGTATTATTTCCAACAATTGGTATCAGAGCCGGTCCTTCAGAGAAGCTTGATCACTTGAAGGAGATTCGTAGAACAATGGGGAAGAAAGCACGTCAGAAGAAGAAGACAGCTCAAGGGAACACTGACAACCTGTTGTTGAGAGGAAGCAAGTATTCAGATCCTGAAGCACCTCAGATTGAAGATGGACAAGCAAATGAAGCATCAGATCAAATCATAGATGAACAAGATCTACCTAGCAAAAGGGAGAATGCCCTCAAGGAAGAAATCATCAGATTAGAAGATCAGTTGGAATGTGCCTCCAGAATTCGAGAAATGCTGCTAGCACTGAATAAAGAGCAAGAAAACGAGATCCTCAAACTAAGGCATCAGTTGGATGAAGGAAGGAAAGCTGAAGAGACCTTGAAGAAGCAATGTCTTGAAAAGGAAGAACAACATCAAGTGGAGGTAAATATCTTGAAAAACAAATTAGAAGAAAAGGATAAGCTTTTACGATTTCAAGATAGCTCTAAAGTCTTGGATGATATTCTTAGTAGTCAAAGATCTCCTGCTATCAAGACTGGTCTTGGTTTTCATGAATATGTTGAAGGTGAATCTAGTTCACAAGGTGAGGCAAGAAACTCTAATGAGAAATCTGAAATGCCCAACAAGGAACAACCAAGGAAAGAAATTCCTCAAGGAAGATTCTCTACTGCTAACTATGGACGTGATAGACGATTATTTCCTCCACTGAATAATGTTGAATGTTATGTATGTCATAATCTTGGACATGTTGCAGCCATATGTAGAAGAAGAAGGTTTCAAGACCATCATGCAGAAAGATCACCACATTCAAGGTACTTTAATGGATATTGCTTTTCTTGCAATATGTTTGGCCACAAAGCTGCTGATTGCTACAGAAGGAATATGAAACATATAAGATGCTATGCATGTAACAAGTTTGGACATAAAGCAAGAGATTGCAGGAACAAAGCTCATGATAAGAAGAAATCATCAACATGCTTGAAGATATGGAAGAAGAAGGAAGTTCAGTCAGAAAAATATGGCACAGCACAGGGTACTCAGCACAGCACAGACATAACAGACTCAGGGGGAGCTGAAGGTGTAAAACTTCAGTGTTCTAATTATCATACGCAAGTTTCATGAAGGGAAGACGCGTATATACGCGAGTTTCACACTGCAAAGTCGCGTATATGTCAGTTTGTGAAAAAGCAGTGGGGACAGACTCAAAAAAAAAAGGGGGTCTGATATAATCCAGTCCAGTATATGCTCTATTGGTTAACAGTTACAGTCTGCTGAGGATGTCTGGAAATGTCTTGATACTTATGGCACAAGCTCAGGGGGAGCATATACTTCAAATAATGCATTGTTGGCATTATGGTTAGAAGTTGTTGATAAAGTCTATGAAGCTAAATGATACATCTTACTGTTTAGGAATGGTATTGCAGGCTGATGCTTATGGTACAGATCATGATGCTACTGGTGGCTTTCATAAGTCTTGGTCTAGATATTTCATCACTATGTCATGTATCTCTTTTATGATGTCAAGGTCATGTAACGGCCTATGTTGGTTTCCCCACTATGCCTGGGATGAATGATGAAATGTTCATGTATTATCATGTATCTCCACATGGTTAGGTGGATGAGTCAATATTGGTATATCCCCACTAGGTTGGGTGATGAATGTATGTTGAGTCTTTTGGTGATAGGAAGGTCTTCTATGATGTATAAGTATTTGTTCTTCTTGAAGAACATCTTTTGCAGATCTTGCCTACAGTCAAGGGGAGCATGAACAGCACAATTCAGCAAGAGCAGGATGGATAGATTGGTACACTTTGGCACACGCAAAGGGAGAGCACATTTGGAGATTTCAGCAGGTACTCAGGGGGAGTATGGACAGCAGAAGGTATACCAAAGAAGAGAATATCTTGGTCCACCCTTTGCCCTTGATGTCAAAGGGGGAGAGTGACTTGGTGTGGTGGTTGCCATCAAGTCCAAAGGGGGAGATTGTTGGCATTATGATTCAAGTGTTGTCCTTGATGGCAACTCACTCAGAGGTTGGTACAAGTGATGGCAACTTAATCAGAGGACAGATCTTAGTACAGCATGGCAAGAAAGTTCATACACGCAGGTTCGTTAAGCCCAAGTCGCGTGTACACGCTAGTTGGCTTCATCAAAAGCGCGTGTATGTGGAAAAGTACCTTTGGTCCATGGCGGTTAGTCCTTGGAAGTTGTGCCTATGGTTTCGGACCATTGTGTCTCGACGGGCGTGTCGATCCCTAGTTTTGAAGTTGATGGTATTGTGTTACTATGGTTTTGGCTCTTGGTATTGTGAAGGACCTAAGGCTATATAAGGAGAAGATCATTAGGCCAAAAGGGGAGAGTATGAGTGATGAAGATCTGAGGAAGTCTGAGATCCAAGTGCTGGTTATGGGTTGGTGATCTGAACCAAGGTTTCACACATGTGGAGGATGATGAATGATGGAATGAGATCTCAAGGGTTGGAATGATTATCTTCATATGGTTTGACTCTGGATAGACTAGATCTACTGACGCATGTTTATTATTATGATCTGGGTATGTTTTGATGTCTGATATAGCTACAGAGTTTTAAGGTTGAATTTACAGATCTGTACGTGGGTTGGTTGTGGTAAAAGAGCGTATACACGCAGGTTGGGTTCATCCAAGTAGCGTATACAATGTGAAGTATGATATTTGAATATGGAGCTGGATCTGGTGATTGCTATGTTGTCTGGTTGTTGTTGACAGGGTAACAGTGATTCAGAATTGGATGTTTCAGTGATTGATGATACAGGTTGTACTACAATGATGATTGTCTTATGGATCCAGTATGAAAATGTATGAAACGTGGTCCCGGGTAGATCGTAGGCTGGCACCTACGTACTGGTAAACATATCAGCCAGTACAAGAGCTAGGGGGTTGTAGCTCCCTTCCACTAGCAGCTGTAAAATGAGTAAAGAAGCATTTTGTAGGTAGGCACCTACGTACTAGTAAATGGATCGGCTAGTACAAAAGCTAAGAGGGTTGTAGCCCTCTGCAGGTTGTAGCCTGCGTACTGGTAAAGGACTGCACCAGTACATTGTAAAAGAAGTTTCTCATTAAAGAAGAAAGAAACGAATTGCAGCAGGTGGTTTTCACCCACATTGGGTTTCCACCTTATATCATGGTGTTCATGTGTGTGGCTCTTGTGTGATGTTCTGTTCTATTATACTGCGCCTGTTTACTGTTAAATTGCTTAATAATGTTCTGATGCATTTACTGAAGATTAAGCTAACTGAATTATAAGATCTCTGGGTATACGCTAGTTGCATTAGACATAGTCGCGTGTACACGCGGGTTCACTTATCTGAAGTCGCGTATATGTTTCTGAGTATGAAATTGAAAAGTTTTATCTGATCTGATAATACTGATTCACCCCCCCCTCTCAGTATTATTTCCAACAATTGGTATCAGAGCCGGTCCTTCATAGAAGCTTGATCGCTTGAAGGAGATTCGTAGAACAATGGGGAAGAAAGCACGTCAGAAGAAGAAGACAGCTCAAGGGAACACTGACAACCTGTTGTTGAGAGGAAGCAAGTATTCAGATCCTGAAGCACCTCAGATTGAAGATGGACAAGCAAATGAAGCATCAGATCAAATCATAGATGAACAAGATCTACCTAGCAAAAGGGAGAATGCCCTCAAGGAAGAAATCATCAGATTAGAAGATCAGTTGGAATGTGCCTCCAGAATTCGAGAAATGCTGCTAGCACTGAATAAAGAGCAAGAAAACGAGATCCTCAAACTAAGGCATCAGTTGGATGAAGGAAGGAAAGCTGAAGAGACCTTGAAGAAGCAATGTCTTGAAAAGGAAGAACAACATCAAGTGGAGGTAAATATCTTGAAAAACAAATTAGAAGAAAAGGATAAGCTTTTACGATTTCAAGATAGCTCTAAAGTCTTGGATGATATTCTTAGTAGTCAAAGATCTCCTGCTATCAAGACTGGTCTTGGTTTTCATGAATATGTTGAAGGTGAATCTAGTTCACAAGGTGAGGCAAGAAACTCTAATGAGAAATCTGAAATGCCCAACAAGGAACAACCAAGGAAAGAAATTCCTCAAGGAAGATTCTCTACTCCTAACTATGGACGTGATAGACGATTATTTCCTCCACTGAATAATGTTGAATGTTATGTATGTCATAATCTTGGACATGTTGCAGCCATATGTAGAAGAAGAAGGTTTCAAGACCATCATGCAGAAAGATCACCACATTCAAGGTACTTTAATGGATATTGCTTTTCTTGCAATATGTTTGGCCACAAAGCTGCTGATTGCTACAGAAGGAATATGAAACATATAAGATGCTATGCATGTAACAAGTTTGGACATAAAGCAAGAGATTGCAGGAACAAAGCTCATGATAAGAAGAAATCATCAACATGCTTGAAGATATGGAAGAAGAAGGAAGTTCAGTCAGAAAAATATGGCACAGCACAGGGTACTCAGCACAGCACAGACATAACAGACTCAGGGGGAGCTGAAGGTGTAAAACTTCAGTGTTCTAATTATCATACACAAGTTTCATGAAGGGAAGACGCGTATATACGCGAGTTTCACACTGCAAAGTCGCGTATATGTCAGTTTGTGAAAAAGCAGTGGGGACAGACTCAAAAAAAAAAGGGGGTCTGATATAATCCAGTCCAGTATATGCTCTATTGGTTAACAGTTACAGTCTACTGAGGATGTCTGGAAATGTCTTGATACTTATGGCACAAGCTCAGGGGGAGCATATACTTCAAATAATGCATTGTTGGCATTATGGTTAGAAGTTGTTGATAAAGTCTATGAAGCTAAATGATACATCTTACTGTTTAGGAATGGTATTGCAGGCTGATGCTTATGGTACAGATCATGATGCTGCTGGTGGCTTTCATAAGTCTTGGTCTAGATATTTCATCACTATGTCATGTATCTCTTTTATGATGTCAAGGTCATGTAACGGCCTATGTTGGTTTCCCCACTATGCCTGGGATGAATGATGAAATGTTCATGTATTATCATGTATCTCCACATGGTTAGGTGGATGAGTCAATATTGGTATATCCCCACTAGGTTGGGTGATGAATGTATGTTGAGTCTTTTGGTGATAGGAAGGTCTTCTATGATGTATAAGTATTTTTTCTTCTTGAAGAACATCTTTTGCAGATCTTGCCTACAGTCAAGGGGAGCATGAACAGCACAATTCAGCAAGAGCAGGATGGATAGATTGGTACACTTTGGCACACACAAAGGGGGAGCACATTTGGAGATTTCAGCAGGTACTCAGGGGGAGTATGGACAGCAGAAGGTATACCAAAGAAGAGAATATCTTGGTCCACCCTTTGCCCTTGATGTCAAAGGGGGAGAGTGACTTGGTGTGGTGGTTGCCATCAAGTCCAAAGGGGGAGATTGTTGGCATTATGATTCAAGTGTTGTCCTTGATGGCAACTCACTCAGAGGTTGGTACAAGTGATGGCAACTTAATCAGAGGACAGATCTTAGTACAGCATGGCAAGAAAGTTCATACACGCAGGTTCGTTAAGCCCAAGTCGCGTGTACACGCTAGTTGGCTTCATCAAAAGCGCGTGTATGTGGAAAAGTACCTTTGGTCCATGGCGGTTAGTCCTTGGAAGTTGTGCCTATGGTTTCGGACCATTGTGTCTCGACGGGCGTGTCGATCCCTAGTTTTGAAGTTGATGGTATTGTGTTACTATGGTTTTGGCTCTTGGTATTGTGAAGGACCTAAGGCTATATAAGGAGAAGATCATTAGGCCAAAAGGGGAGAGTATGAGTGATGAAGATCTGAGGAAGTGTGAGATCCAAGTGCTGGTTATGGGTTGGTGATCTGAACCAAGGTTTCACACATGTGGAGGATGATGAATGATGGAATGAGATCTCAAGGGTTGGAATGATTATCTTCATATGGTTTGACTCTGGATAGACTAGATCTACTGACGCATGTTTATTATTATGATCTGGGTATGTTTTGATGTCTGATATAGCTACAGAGTTTTAAGGTTGAATTTACAGATCTGTACGTGGGTTGGTTGTGGTAAAAGAGCGTATACACGCAGGTTGGGTTCATCCAAGTAGCGTATACAATGTGAAGTATGATATTTGAATATGGAGCTGGATCTGGTGATTGCTATGTTGTCTGGTTGTTGTTGACAGGGTAACAGTGATTCAGAATTGGATGTTTCAGTGATTGATGATACAGGTTGTACTACAATGATGATTGTCTTATGGATCCAGTATGAAAATGTATGAAACGTGGTCCCGGGTAGATCGTAGGTTGGCACCTACGTACTGGTAAACATATCAGCCAGTACAAGAGCTAGGGGGTTGTAGCTCCCTTCCACTAGCAGCTGTAAAACGAGTAAAGAAGCATTTTGTAGGTAGGCACCTACGTACTAGTAAATGGATCGGCTAGTACAAAAGCTAAGAGGGTTGTAGCCCTCTGCAGGTTGTAGCCTACGTACTGGTAAAGGACTGCACCAGTACATTGTAAAAGAAGTTTCTCATTAAAGAAGAAAGAAACGAATTGCAGCAGGTGGTTTTCACCCACATTGGGTTTCCACCTTATATCATGGTGTTCATGTGTGTGGCTCTTGTGTGATGTTCTGTTCTGTTATACTGCGCCTGTTTACTGTTAAATTGCTTAATAATGTTCTGATGCATTTACTGAAGATTAAGCTAACTGAATTATAAGATCTCTGGGTATACGCTAGTTGCATTAGACATAGTCGCGTGTACACGCGGGTTCACTTATCTGAAGTCGCGTATATGTTTCTGAGTATGAAATTGAAAAGTTTTATCTGATCTGATAATACTGATTCACCCCCCCCTCTCAGTATTATTTCCAACACATCCTAGACCAAATACTGATAAGACCCCCTATGCTCTACTGAAAGGTCGAGAGTCCTTAGCGAAGAACTTAAAATTCTTTGGCAACAAGTTCTATATAAAGAGAAATAAAAAGAAGTTGGGAAAATTTGATTCTCACACAGATGAGGGAGTTTTTGTTAGTTATTCAAACATAAGGAAAGGATCAAAATTATATAACAAAAGGACCATGAGAATCAAAGAGAGCATTGATGTCTGAGTCGATGAAGTCATACCCCAAATAGAAAAGGCTTAGGAGAAATCAAATCAAGAATAGGACACTAGTAATAAGTATGTAGAGACTAGACAAATGAGAGGAAGAAGAATATTAGGATTTATAAATATCATATTAGAAACACAAGAATCCATATATGTATGTGAAGATTCAAAATTTTGAGAGCCATAATTAGAAATAAAAATCTTGGTGTGTAGACCAGAAGGATATTCATAGGAAGTTTCCGAAAATAAAACTTTACACTGTTGTCCCAGATAGAGCCCAAGAATTTCATTAAGAAAGGATTATTTTTGGATCAAAGTAATGAATAAATAATTGAATCAAATAGATAAAAATAACATCTTGGAGTTGGTTCCTAGAATGAAGGAGAAAAATGTAATTGGCACAACTTAGGTTTTCAAAAACAAGCTAAATGAAGATGGTCAAGTTGTGAGAAACAAGGCCAAGCTTGTTTGTAAAGGGTATGCCCAAGTCGAATTTATAGATTTTGAAGAAACCTTTGGTCCTATAGATAAATTAGAGGCTATAAGAATTTTTTTGGCATTTTCATCTTATAATACCTTTACAGTATATCAAATGGATATAAAGTCAATGTTTCTAAATGGAGGATGAGATGAGGGGATATACATCGAACAACCAAAAGTACTATTTCTTTCAAAAGGGAAAAACCATGTGTGTGTGCTAAGAAAATATTTGTGTGGGCTAAAACAATCCCCAAGAGTATGGTATGCTAGATTGGACAACTCTCTAGATTAACAAGGATTTACAAGAGGATCATTGTTGTATATGTAGATGCCATCAATTTTGGATGTGATTTGGAGTAGACAAGAAATCAATTTTCTAAGGAAATGGAATTTGTTTTTGAGATGTCAATTCTAGGGAAGTTATCTTTCTTCATTGGGTTGTGAATTTCTCAGTGAAGAAAATCTATTTTTATTTTCCAATCTAAGTATTTGAACGAAGCTCCATAAAAATTTGATATGGATGACTATAAACATGTATTTATACCTATGGTAGTTGGTTATAAATTGAGTAAGTAATATGAGTCCCCCATAGTAAATCAAATGGCTTATAGATGCATGTTTGGGATCTTGTTGTATCTAATTGGTTCCATACCATATAGTATGTAACCATTGGGGATGGTTTCTATATTTCAATAAAATCCAAAGGAAATCCATGTAAATGAAAGGAAGAGGATGTTAAAATATCTTCAACGAAAAATTGATGATGGTTTATGCCATGAACAAGATAATGAGTTTACATAGAGAGTTTATACTGATTTTGATTGGGTTGGAAATATTGATGACATGAAGAGTACGAGAGGAGCAACATTTTTCATCGAGAATTTTATATTTTCTTGGGTAACCAAGAGGAGTAATTAAATTTATTTATCTACAGTAGAGGTTGAGTACATAGCTGCAACTACTTGATGTGCCCAAATTGTGTGGATGAAATAGGCGCTGAAGGATGTCTAAGTTGAGTTTGATAATCCAATTCCCATTTTATGTGATAACATGAGTGCCGTTATTATTTTAAAAAATATTATTATTCATTCTAAGACCAAGAAGATTCCAGCTAACTATCATTTATTGGGAGATCAGGTTGCTAACTATGTTGTTATATTGGAATATGTGTTTACTAATAAATAGGCTACAAATAATTTCACAAAGACACTACCTAGGGATATCTTTCAGTACCTAAGACACAAACTAGAAGTGCTCTCTACCTCATCAAAATGACACAGAGTGTTTTATCTCACCCGTCGGTTGCAAGTGCAGAATGCTGATTAAGAGTGGTACACTGAAGTGACATGGTAGTGATTGTGGATACTGTGATTAGTTGGACATCTTTTGGAGAAGATATTATATTTGGAGATTGCATAGACTGTAGGGTAGAGTCTCTAACTTAACACACTCTTTTCCATTGCTGTCAAAGGGGAAGAAGATATCATGCTCAAACATTGCTCAACACAGTGGACCCCTAGGGGGAGAATATGATGTGTTTCCAAAATAGGAAAGGGGAGAAGAGATGAAAATAGTCGGATTGAGAGGAGAAGATGCATATGAAAAGGGGAGAAGATATACGACTCTATGGTACAACGAGTATAGTTCAAATTTGACTAATCAGAATGTATAGTATGCCATGGTAAGTATCATTTTTTGGGGGAGTATTGAACATAGAAGTAAGGTGAGCCTGATTGGTGCCAAAGGGATTGTTGTTACACATCATGCACTATGAGCTATTGCTACATGTTTATTTTGTGGTCACTAATGCCTGAGATATGCTTTCCACAACTGTCATCAATGCTAAAGGGGGGTATTTTTGGAGATAGTGTTGGAGATTACTCGACACAACGATTTCATTGATTAGCACCTATGATTGGTCTTGTATATAGATGTTGTCTTCTCAATGATGTTAAGGGAAACATCAAGTTGGTTTTTTAGGACATTTGTAGAGAACCATCATAGTAGTTAAAAAATTTAAGAATCTTTAAAAACGTTATGACTATATTTGAAATGCATGGTCTAATTTTTTGAAGGAATTTTATTTGTAGAAGATAAGCTTGGATACCCCTACAAAGTACATGGTCTGATGGTCCTCAAAAATACCTTTCCAACAATATATGATACTTAAAAAAACACAATGGTAATTAAATGTTATGGCTTGTCAAAGTATGGATGGGATCCATGGGTCTCATTGTTCCACCAATGCCACATCATTGTTCCCTTTGAACCTATCTAATCGTGAGTGCATGGAGGTAACAGTCCCATGGTATTATAGATGCATGAATAAGAGGGCCCAAGAGCCCACTATATGAAAATTTCCCCATTAGATGTTGGAAATATTCATGTCCCGCCTTGGGAAAGTCAAGACGTGAATCAAAGTGGAAGACCCACGGGAGAAATAGTCCAAGAGATGAAGAATTTCCCATTAATAAACTTAAAGTTTCATGTCTCACCTTGGGGTCATGGCTTAATGATACAAGTAGTTAATAAGGGAGCAGTGTTGCGGCTGACGAACCTGAGAAACACGGAAAAGTGCATCAAGTTACAGAAAAGTTACATGTCTTACCCTGAGAGTTGGAGGATCATTATGTCATGAATTAAACTAAATTTCAGACTAAAATTGGCCTCCTAAGGAAAAATAATAAAATAATAGTTAAAATAATCAAACAAGTGTTATGAATTTTGGATGGAAAACAAAAAAACTACTTTTTTATTGTTTTTTTTACTTATATCCTTAGAGGTTTACTCAAAAATAAAAATCAAAGATACATTAGAAAAGCATGTCTCAACACGCTTCTCTAATGTATCTTCATTTTTTATCATAGTGGGTATTCCTAGAAGTAGTTGTTACACAGTAATTTGTCACTGTCTCCCTGTCAGTCACCCTACTGTGTCAGGAATTCACAATAATCAAGTTCATGCCTTCTGAATTGGCCTAAAACCCATTTTTCCAAAGTTTTCCTCATCAGCGCGTCTGTTTCTAAAATATCCGCGATGACTGGCAGCTCATAGTGTATTCAGTGCGCTGGCAGCGCGGAAGCACATCACTTTTCCGCGTTGGTCACATTTCATAAGCCAGCGCGCTTCTCCTTTGTATTGGGTCGCACTGACATGAATTTCCCAGTTATTGAGGCGCGACGTCAGCGCGTCAGTTACCTTATAATCCGCGCTGATCCTGTTTGGGCGAATTTGTTCCAACAGCCAGCCTTCCAGATAACTCCAGGCTTGGTTGTTGGCTTTGTGAGTATCGACTCCCTTCTATGGCATGATTGTTCGACCCTTTGCAACTAATTCCCTCCAGGATAAGCTCATCCTTCCACCCTTTTAGGAGGCTCCTTCTCCTATATAAACTTCCACCATTACCATGAGCACCTAGTTTGGAATAGCTTGGATTGTATAGAGCTTATAGTGCTCAGATTGCTGCTACTATAGGTATTTGGTGTGCTAGTTGTGGAAGTGATTGATTGCTTAGGGAAGGTTGTTTGGTGTTGCTTGTGCGAGAGAGAGAGTTGCTTGTCTTGGGAGAATCATTTCCAAAGGTGAATGCTTGGGACACTTGCTGACTGGCCCCTCCTGAGAAGGTTACCGATGTCAGAACATTTGGTTGTACTCTTCTCTGTTTGATTAATAATAGATGACTGCTATTATTGTTCCATTCTCATTTGTCTATGTAATGGTTAAATGTGAATTACATCCTTTCTGACTGATGTATGGTTGCTTTTATTAGATTTCACGCTTGTGTTTGTTTCCTCTTCGTGTGTGCAGGTATCTATTCGTGGGGATCGCGGAAGATCGTGACCAGCCAAAGCGAAGGAACGAAGGCGGCATCTCTTCGTCAAACAACGGCGCTGGAATCCAAGTAGGTGCTCTTTACCTCTTGTTTAATTGTAATTAGGAACATGCATAGCAGCACTGTTTGATTGTTGCTAGACCCTTGCTGGGCTAGTAGGGATCGCCTCTATCCGTAGAGGGGATTTACCTCTCCAACAATTTGGCGACTCCGCTGGGGATCAGCCTTTTTGTCTCTTGTGTCCACTCTTTGTGCTTGAATTTGATTTTTCTCTCTTTTCGAGTTTTGGGGATTGCTTTTTTCTTGTAGCCTTCCTGGGTCCATCTGGGGAGTGTCTTAACTGTTAAAAGACTTTCTACCTTTGGTTTGGGAGTTTTCTGCCTTGATTCTACTCGTTTTCACCTTCGTCGCGGTTTAATTCAGAACAGACGTGCTGACGTCGCACCCCTGTTTCTTTGTTATCCTTGTCATCGCGCCTGTACAATTAATAGTCGCGCTGACCTCGTTTTTCTGAGACAGCGCGCTTTATCCGTGTGCTTCCGCGCTGACGTCGCACACCTGCTTCTTTGTTCTCCCTGTCATCGCGCCTGTGTGATTAATAGTCGCGCTGACCTCGTTTTTCTGAGACAGCGCGCTTTATCCGTGTATTTCTGCGCTGACGTCACAAAGTTGCTACAAGCCTCCTCCTGTCAGCGCCGAGTTGCTGAAGGCTACCCGCGCTGATCCTGTAGAATTCATTTTTGTCCAGATTATCCTCCTGAACCTGTTGCTTTAGCTTTCCCCTCTTCTCTCCACTTGGTTTGTGACTTGTTTTTCATTACCTGAACTCTGAGCTGCTTGTTTGCGAAGTCTTGTTCCACAAGGTTTCGTTTTTGCTCATCTTTCGGTTTTTGCAATACCTTCCTCTTTGCTTTCGCTGCTTGGTTCGTGTTTCCACCATCACTTTTACAGTTGCTGGATTGTGTTGAGTCTCTAATTGACTGGTTGTAACTCTCATCCTTCGGGTGTTTTCTTTTTTCCATTGATTTCGCACTCTAGCCCTAGGGCATCTAGTGGCCGTGTGTGTGTCAAGCCTTCCGTAAGGATCTTGTTTTCTTGTTTTGACCAGCCAACTTCAGATTTGTTTTTGCACTTGTTCAGTGATTGTTGAAGTGTTTTTGGTTGTGTTTCCGAGTGGTTTTCGCTTCCTCCTTGTTTGAATCCTTGCTTGTCTTGCCGAGCTTAGATCACATAGCTCGTGCGAACTTGGTTTTCCTTTTGATTTGGAAATCTTTGTTGGATGTTTTGGGAACTTTGTGTGCTTTCATTAAGTGATTTTCTTGGTGTTCCGGTTCCTCCAAATTCATTTAGATGCTTTGTGCCATTGAAAGAAAATCAAACTAGTAGCTTTGCTTTTGAGAATTGAAAAGGAAAAGAACGTTTCGTTGATTTGCATTTTCAAAAGAAAAAGTTTCCTTTCCTTGCTTTTAGCTGCATTAGGTTGCTTGTTTGCTTGTATTCGTTTTGTTTGATCAGAAATTCTTTACCTTCTCATAGCTAGAATTCATCGAACAAAATGAAATTCTTTGGCATGTAGTTTGCATCTAGGTAATTGTGAGAGAACATACGATAGGACCTGAAATCAAAACTTAATTTCAAGATCAACTATAAAATGAACCGAATGAATCTAAAAACGCATTGGAACTAAACGCAAACATCTAGAGATCTAGGTTAGAGACGTTTTCTGGCGTCTTTAAACATAGTCACTGTTGTTTCACATTAGGTTGGGTGATTCCTCCTTCTGTGACTCGATAGTGGTCTAACACGGACTGCGCTCCCACGTACCGTCGCGTATATAGGGAGACCCCACTAGACTTTTACCCTTTATCCATAGGAAGCCGAGTCTGACGCCTTGTGAACCGTAACGCACCGAACACAGCATTCAGGAAGATTGACTGCAGTACGGAAAGTCCTTGGCTCTCATACGATTGCTAAGGTGTATAAGCAGTTTTACGGGTCGCTTGGTAAACCCTATACCTAGAGTCTCCAGAGCAGTCACTTTTGATCCTTTTCGGACTCCCTAAATGAAAAGGTGCCAGTGAGCGTCTTTTCACTTCGTGCTCATTAAATATTCGAAGGAGACTAGAGTCATAATTTGTCCTTTTCTTGACTCTTAAAACATGAAAAGGTTAAGTTGTGTCTGTGCGTCTTAAAATTCATTTGGCTACGATAACATTACCTGGTTAGATCTCATGTGCGTTAGCTTGAGTAGTTTTCTTTTCGTTTGGGAATGGCAACTTTTCCAGGGTTCACCAACCCAAGCTCCCCTCCTGACGGGAATCTAGGACAATTCCCTCCTCTTGGGAATGTTGGTGCTCCGTATATGGCGACGTTGTCCCTACCAGGGTTAACTGTCAGGTTGCCTGTGTGGTTGTTTTCAACCTCTTTAGTCCCTACCGTATCAGCTGTTAGTCCATCAGTCCCTCCACCTGAACAACGTCATGTTGATCCTAAGGTGGATCTCTCCCCTTCGACGCCCACTTCTACGTCGTCCTCTTATACTTCGCCTGGTGAAAGTCTCGATTCGCATAATCAGGTGGATAAGAAGAAGAAGAAGAAGACCAAGAAGAAGAAGGCTCACAACGGAGAGCTTACACACACAATCCCCCCCTCAAGTCCAGCTATCCACTCCAGTATACCTGAAGTCGGGTCACCTTCTGCTCCCCCGCAGAAGGTTAAGTTTCCTTGTTGATTATGCAAGGGGGACCACCTGCTTCGTGATTGTCCTGGCATTCCCAGGGTATTAGAAGTTTGGTCTCATGATCCGGCCCGCCCTTCATCGTCCACTGATGATCATGGCGATGCTACCTCATCAGTTGGGAATGGTAAGGAGAAAGGGAAGCTTCGATTCCCCTGTCGACTTTGGGAAGGTAGTCATTCCCTTCACCTTTGTCCTCTCATGGATAAAGCCTCCGCTGTGTTGGAAAGTCTTGCTGCTCCTCCAAATCCATTTCCCGCTGGTTATCAATGTCTTTCTACAACTGAAGATCACGCCCCTATTGACAAAGAGATCGCTTCAGATTCCCCTTTTGTCCCGGCCCCTCTTCCCGAACCTGGCTGTTCCCAGCCTGTTCCAGACCCGTCGTTGGTCGGAAAGGGTGTTGATTCGAGTTCACCTTCTCTCGAACACTCTGTTTCGGAAGAGCAAAATTCGCATGTTCTTCTCGTCTCCTCAGATTCTCCTGAGCTTGATAAAGGTTCTCCTGAAACCTCTCCGGAGAATTTAGATTCGGTTCTTTCCGAACAGGGGGGCAACCATATGGTTCCCCCACCAAATAGTTCGGTCATCTCCTTTGATTGGAGTCGTTTGACTGCCCCTCCCCTTCCGTCCCATGTGCCTTTCTGGGTCACCGCCTATGCTTGCAATAAGGCGCTTCCCAGCACTGTGTTAGACGAAGGAGCATCGGTTAGTCTCATGCCCGTTACTACTTGGCGAGCTTTGGGTTCCCCATCGCTTGTACCTGTCGCACCGCACCTCACCGCGTTTGATGGAGGAACGAGTCAGCCGTTAGGGATCCTTCCAAGGTTTCCTATTACTTTGGGGGGCAAGACTGTCTATATAGACGTCTCAGTTACCCAAGGTTCTTTAGACTTCAGTCTTCTCCTTGGTCGTGATTATGTGTATGCCATGGGAGCCCTTGTTTCTTCACTTTTCCATGTGGTTTGTTTTCCACGCGATGGAAGAATCGTGACGTTCGATCAATTATCGTTCGTTCGTCCACAAGCCCCTCCGGCGCACTCATCGTTCCCTCCTGGCTTTCATCCACAAGTTGCATCTGCCTCACCGCAAATCAACTACGTGGCCACCTACCCCGTGCCGGTACCCAGTGATGACACCATCGTGCATAGTGTCCTGGGGGCATTAGGTCCTGATTTCCAAGATGTCGGCCTTCCCTCCGGAGCCACTTTCTTGGGGGCCTCCACTTCCCGTTCATTATGATGAAGTCTGATCGGAGCATAGTTCCTTTCCGGTGTCAAGCTCCTTAAAAAATGAAACTAGGCTTACTCCGAGGATAGTTTTGATCTTATGGCGACCTCGTTAAAAAACGAAACAAGGTGGTCGAGCATAGTTCCTGATCTTGTGTCAAGTTCGTTAACAAATGAAACAAGGGTTATGAGGATAGTTCTTTTACTGTGTCAACCTCATTAAAAAATGAAACAAATCCCTTTTCAGATCGAGTCTTTGCTTAAGATCTCGTAAAATACAAGTCGAGTCTTTCCTAGATCTCGCAAGTGAACCTTCATTCCATCCACTTTGTTGAATGCAATGAAGCTTGGGGGGCATGTAACTTGATTTGCGTTATGATGCTGGGGGCATGCGAACTTATAGCAAGCATGGTTTTTCGTTTCAAGCTTGTGTAAACATGAAACCGAATCCAAGCAGAGTTCTCCATGGTTCAAGCTTGTGTAAAAATGAACCCATACCCGATTTACATCTCGTGATTGCCATTTTTATCCGCTGAATTCTGCTAGATGAGCCTTGGTTGTTTCATTCCATTGCTACCATCTCTTTGGCTGATCATATGCTCTCACTTGGTTGTTTATCCTTTCCTGAGGAACCGCAGTGATGAGTGGTTTTGTTAGCCAGCCTCTTGACCATTACATGTTTTGAGCAGTTCCACCTTTGCCGGAACCAGTTGCTACCCTCTATACCACTCGTTCCTCTAGGACGAGTCTCCTTTAAGCTCTTTTCTGACTCGTAAAATATGAAAAGATCGCCGAGTATTTTCCCTTTTTAACTCATTAAATAGAATAAAAATGGAGGTCTGCTTTCAGCTCTTTTCCGACCGTTTAAAGACGAAAAGATAGCCGAGTCTCCCTCTCAACTCGTTAAAAGGAACGAGAGGCGGTCATTTTTAAAGCTCTTTTTTCGACCGTTTAACTTAAAAAGATTGCCAGGTGTTTGTCGTTTCGCACTCGTTATTGGTTCCAAAACGACGTACTTCTGACCGCTTTTTTACTTTTTCGGGTCGAAGTCACTATTCACGAAAAGTACTCCTCGATCATTTTGGTTGGGCGGTTCTTTCGAGTATTGTTTTATACTTTTTCGGGCTCGAGAGACACAACTTTACAAAAAAGGACCCCCCTGGAGTTTCCTTTTCTACTGTCTTTTCAGACTCTCTAAACAAGAAAAGGCGCCGAGTTTTTCCTTTGTCAGGCTCGTTAAACACTTGATGACATTGGACATCGTCGAAATGGCACTTTCCAAGCATATGCTATCCCCGTCAAGCTTGTCATCCAAAAATAACCGGGGTACCTGCCAGAAATGGTGGGGAAAATGGAACTGCAATTGTTGCGTCGGAAGTATGTCGCTCTTGAACATGGCACTGGTCTGCATTCGTGTCGGGTGGGAATTTCTCATTTTGTTTCACAAACTGACCTCCGTGGGTACGGGTTATCCTAGTTGACCTCTGCTCATTTGATGTCAAATACTGCCGAATCCACTGTCGTGCCGCCGATATGTTCAAGAGAAGTTGACCTCTGCAATAATACAACCTCCTCTGCTATCTCACACAAATCATTTTACCTCTGTCTCGTGTCGATGATGTGGGAAACATTATGGCCCACCTTCGGTCAAGGTCACTTCCTGTCGACTTCAACTCATTATCCGGGAAGGTGACTTAGAGACTCCCTTCAGGTGCCTTAGAGTCTGCATGCCTCAATGGCAGGTTCTTCGTGTTCGACGCGAGGTTTTCATTATTGACCTCCGATCGAATGATTCTGCGGGTGTTCGACACCAGCTCATTGATTCACACGCCGCAGATTGTACCTATAGTACCTTGAGGACCATTGTCATTATTGGTGGTACCTCTCGCGTCTGTTAACAGTTTTCATCATTGACTGGTAATCAGACGATGTTCATGCATGTTCGACTTCAGCTCATGTATTCACATGCTTGGACTTGTACTTTGTTCGGGTCGGGACGGAGCGCAAGACCCTGGATCCCTGTCTGTTATGGTCCAGGCTGCGATTTTGTGGATGATCATTACATGACTCATTGATGGATGGCTGCGTCCATACCCGAGTCTTCATGGATGGCTGTGACCATACCTTATCATTATTCTGGTCTCTTTAGCTGGGTGGCTACGTCCATTCCACAGACCTTTCGCACGTCTTTCGGATTGCTGCGCCCATGCCTAGACTGCATGTACTCGATTATCAGAGATATTCGGTCCTTCCTGGTGGTGTTCCAGTTCGGCAAGTTTTGTAAAGCATTTCACCCCTCCCACTCTCTTGGTCTTCATGCTTTAGGGGGCATCTGTTACACAATAATTTGTCACTGTCTCCCTGTCAGTCACCCTACTGTGTCAGGAATTCACAATAATCAAGTTCATGCCTTCTAAACTGGCCCAAAACCCATTTTTCCAAAGTTTTCCTCATCAGCGCGTCTGTTTCTAAAATATCCGCGATGACTGGCGGCTCGTAGTGTATTCAGTGCGCTGCCAGCGCGGAATCACATCACTTTTCCGCGCTGGTCACATTTCATGAGGCAGCGCGCTTCTCCTTTGTATTGGGTCGCGCTGACATGACTTTCCCAGTTATTGAGGCGCGACGTCAGCGCGTCAGTTACCTTATAATCCGCGCTGATCCTGTTTGGGCGAATTTGTTCCAACAGCCAGCCTTCCAGATAACTCCAGGCTTGGTTGTTGGCTTTGTGAGTATCGACTCCCTTCTATGGCATGACTGTTCGACCCTTTGCAACTACTTCCCTTCAGGATAAGCTCATCCTTCCACCCTTTTAGGAGGCTCCTTCTCCTATATAAACTTCCACCATTACCATGAGCAGCTAGTTTGGAATAGCTTGGATTGTATAGAGCTTATAGTGCTCAGATTGCTGCTACTATAGGTATTTGGTGTGCTAGGTGTGGAAGTGATTGATTGCTTAGGGAAGGTTGTTTAGTGTTGCTTGTGCGAGAGAGAGAGTTGCTTGTCTTGGGAGAATCATTTCCAAAGGTGAATGCTTGGGACACTTGCCGACTGGCCCCTCCTGAGAAGGTTAGCGACGTCAGAACATTTGGTTGTACTCTTCTCTGTTTGATTAATAATAGATGACTGCTATTATTGTTCCATTCTCATTTGTCTATGTAATGGTTAAATGTGAATTACATCCTTTCTGACTGATGTATGGTTTCTTTTATTAGATTTCACGCTTGTGTTTGTTTCCTCTTCGTGTGTGCAGGATCGTGACCAGCCAAAGCGAAGGAACGAAGGCGGCATATCTTCATCAAACAACGACACTGGAATCCAAGTAGGTGCTCTTTACCTCTTGTTTAATTGTAATTAGGAACATGCATAGCAGCATTGTTTGATTGTTGCTAGACCCTTGCTGGGCTAGTAGGGATCGCCTCTATCCGTAGAGGGGATTTACCTCTCCAACAGTAGTCATAATGGGTAATCATTTGATATGAAATTTAATTCCATATCCAACAAGTGCCTACGCTTGAAATTTGAGTAAGCCTGTAAGGAGAGAAGGCAAAAATACAATTCAAAAAAGTAGTTTTTTTTCCCTCCAAAATATTTAGGTATACCTCTTTTTAAATTTAAAGGATTTCAATTGGTTTAGATATGTACATGAAAATTTCATGGGAACTTTTACACTGAACTTTCATCTAATGGTAATGAAGAGGGCCAAAAAATATAATCTATAAGATGGGGATTCTTCCTGAGCATGGAAATTAATGTATAATTTCTCAGCTTGGACATTTTCTGAGAATGAAAGAAAATGTCACAAAAGAAGCATTTATGTGATCTTTGTTCTGTATGAGATGACTTAGAAAGGTGAAACATGACACTCTACCATTGGATGGTGATGATGAACAATGAGGTGATGTTTTATTAGGTTGGGAAGACGACAAAAGGCCAGGAGCACAAATGGTAGAATCCAAATGGTTGACTAAGGTATGTGGGACATAAGCACATTATTTTGGAGTCAATCTTGTAATGATAATAAAAGGGAGAAGACTTTAATGACATGTATAACTGAGGATTTGGTGCCATATGTCTTTACAAAATTATAGAAATGACCACGCAGTTGGATAGTTGAGAAGTGCGAGAAAAATGGATCTGATCTAATAATTAGAAGTGATGAGTAGCGAAAAACTGTGCAAAATATTAACAATATGGAGGTTGTGTAAAGGTTATGATTGTTAATAAGAGAAATGTGAGATGTGGGGTACTTTGGTTAGTGAACAGGGGGTGGGAGTTGAGATTTGATACTCAGTAGATAAGAACATGGAACAAAAATTATAGAACTCTAAGTACATTGTCTCGATGTTTGCTAAGTTGACGATGGAGTAGAATATGAAGTTACAAGAAGTCAATTGAAATTCTCTTTCAAGCCTAGTGAGGACTAAGTGAAGTTGTTAGGTCCCTATACTACTTGTGTAACCCCTTATTCTTATTAGTACAACCCCCTTGTTATATATTTGTGCCCATGTAGTCCTCATATTGTTATTATTGTGCCCCATAGAAGCCCACTGTTGTTATTATTATGCCCTTACATTATTATCATTATGTCGGCTCTGATTACATTATGAACCCTTAGACTCCTATATATAAAAAGGAGATCTTGTCATTTGTATCATCCAAGAATTGCGCATTTGTGTAATTTAATGCAGGTTGCCCCCTTAAAAAGGATTGTTTCTAAGGTGTTTATCTATCTTTTCTATCTTTTTGTGAGTTGGTTTCATAACATTTGGTATCAGATCTTTGGATTCTAGGGTTTTACTGCTCCAAACAGGTCATCTTGGAATTTTCTCTATAACTAATTTTCTTTGATGTTTCAGAAGCTAAACAAAAAACCCATTTGAGGTGAAATCTCGCTAAACCTTGGGTCCTCATTTCAGATCTTTTCTCACTACAGTTTCGGAGATAGGATCTGAGGAAGTTAGGGTTTGTGAAAGCACTTGAGTTTCATATGAAACAGGTCATGATGGAATGTTCACTATAAATTTGTTGATATAAAGTTTAAAAAGATAATAAAAAAAGACCCATTTGAGATGAAATGGATTTAAATCCTGGGTTTGAATTTCAAATCTTATCTTGCTATATTTACGAATATATGATATGAGGAAATTAAGGTTTTGGAAGACGCCAGAATTACATCCTAAACAGATGAGCTGGGGAAAATTGTCGTAACTATCTCTCTAAACATCATATTGAAATTTCATAAGAAGTTATAGAAAGAGGACGGACTATTGTTTTCGGTGTATATATTTCAGATACGAAAGTGAAATAAGTGACACATGGCACTTCATACAAGTTCTCTCTTCTGAAAAGGTATATAATCTAGTCATCTTCGGATATTGTGCATAACGCTTTCTTGGAGAATCCAATTTTGATCAGACTTGTGGCACTGGAAGGAGGACACAAAGGGCTACTACATGTCCTTATTTCAAAACTAGAAGATCCAAAATTGCAGAGTTATAGTTTTTTAAATATTGAGCTCCTAAAATCAGGAAAAAACGCGATGAGGAAGTTTAATGGCAAGGATACGGTAAATTGGATACTACCGATGGAGAAATATTTTGATCTACATGGTGTACCACTGTTACAAAAGGTACATATTGCATCCAGTTATTTAGAACCAAATCAATTTTTATGGTATAAATGGATTTTTTCTCATAAACCACTTGTGACGTAGTCAATTTTCATGGAGCAAATGATAGCACATTATGAGGATACAAAGAGAAACACCTTCTTGAGCGAATTGATAAATTTCAAACAAAAGGGTTCCATGGTAGAGGACATTAAGGACTTCCAAAAATTGTATATAAGGTTAAATGATATTCCAGAGAAGAAAATGTTGGATGTCTTCATAGGGACTTTAAATGATAACATTCAACACAAGGTTCATCTTTGGGAACCTGATTCATTGGAAAAGGCATTCAGGTTAGAAAGAAAAATTGAAAGTGAAATTGTGGAAACAAGGAATCCCACCACTCAAAACCATAATTATGGAATTGTTTTTTCTCCTAGCCTTCCACAACCTACAAGGTTTACACCACAACAATTGGAAGGAAAAATAGAAAAAGGGCTTTGTTACAATTGTGATAGCGAATAAACTAAAGGTCATAATTGTGTTGAAAAAATTATTTTACATAGATTATGAAGAAGAGGAAGAAAAGGATCAAAAAACATCAAAAGAAGAGGATATACACCAGGAACCCACCCTAGGGAAAGAAGAAATGGATCCAGCCATATCTTGTAAAGCATTGGAAAGAATTACCACTCCTCAAACTCTAAAGATAGAAGGACATATCAAGAAGAGAAAGGTTCAAGAAGTGAAATATCACATCGAGAAAGAAGAAATTTATCCAACGATATCTTGTAATGCATTAGCCAGAATTACCACTTCTCAAACTATCAATATAGAAGGACATATCAAGAAGAAAAATGTTCAAGAAGTGAAAGATCACATCGAGCATCAAGAAATGAATCCGACCATATCTTATAATGCATTGGAAGAAATTACCACTCCTCAAACTATCAAGATAGAAGGACATATCAAGAAGAAAAAGGTAATAGTGTTGATTGATTCGGGCAATACCCATAATTTTATTCATTGTAAGATGGTGAAGGAATTGAATTGTTTCCTATATCCAACACCAGATTGTTAAGTAATGGTTGCAAGTGGAGGAACCATAAATTTCTCTAGAAAGTGCCATAATATCAAGCTATCCATGGGCGAATATGTATTGAATATCCCAATTCTTTCCATTCCAATGGGTGGTGCTGATTTTTTACTAAGATTCCAATGGCTACAATCTTTGGGTTGATAGCTTTTAATTTTCAAGAACTTTTCTTCAATTTTTTTTGGGAAGGAAAGGAAGTTGAATTGAGGGGTATCGAAGGGAAGCAAGGAAAGATGATCAGCTCTAGAAACATGAAAAAGCTTCTAAATAAAGAAAATGGGGTGTAATTGAAGAATTATGTTCACTAGAGGATCCTACATCGAAATCATGTATTTTTGCAGATCTCCAAAATGTTTTGGACAATCATTCCAAGGTATTTGAGACTCGCAAAGGCATCCTACCTATTCATGATCATGATCATGCTATTCGTTTGATTCCAGGAAGTGTTCCTCCAAACATGAGGCCTTACATATATCCATATGTCCAAAGGAGAGGGAACTCATTCAAAACTTGTAGAAGATCCCGGTTCAAACAGTATTGCGAGAACTTGACAAGGAAGGAAAAATCATATTGGAACCTGAAGCAGTCACAAAATTGAGAAATCGACAACTACGAAATAGATGAATTTCAAAGTATCTCATCAAGTGGAATAACTTACCTGCTGAAGATTCCACATCCGAGGACAAGAATTTATACAGAAGCATAAAGAACTAGTCAAGCGTTGAGGACAACACTTTTTGAAGGAGAGGGGCATGTTAGGTCCCTACACTACTAGTGTAACCCCTTATTGTTATTAGTACACCCCTCTTATTATATTATTGTGTCCATGTAGTCCCCATATTGTTATTAGTGTGCCCCATAGAAGCCCACTATTGTTATTATTATGCCCTTTAATTATTATTGTTATGTCAGCTCTGATTATATTACGAACCCTTAGACTCCTATATATGGAAAGGAGGTCTTGTCATTTGTATCATCCAAGAATTGTTCATTTGTGTAATGTAATGGAGGTTTCCCCCTTGAAGAGCCTTATTTCTAAGGTGTTTATCAATCTTTTCTATCTTTTGTGAGCTAGTTTCATAATAGAAGTTACTAGTATCGAGCAATGTGTAAAATGCATGAAACAAAAATAATGATAGTGAAGTATCTACGAATGTGATACAACCTGAGTGAATGGTTGTGGTGTACACACAAATAGAATGCAACAAATCCTGCTAGAAAGTGAATTACTAAGGTTCAATTTTGTGGATAGAGGTAACATTGGTGTCTATAGAAGCTTTCAAATATTATTAAGACTGAGTAAATTCAAACCAGGGTTGACTAAGAAGAAGGTAGTGAATCAGCTATAAATTGAATTAAGGTGCGAGGGGACTTAGTTTGAAATTCCCATGAAAGAGTATATCATACTCATAGAAGCAGGTTGGTGCCTGCATAGATATGAGGTCCATTCCTCTAATAAAGTCAGCTCTTATAGGTTTGAGGGGGTTAGAACCTCCTGTAAGTTGGTGCTCGAAAAATATTGATGTAAACCAAGTTTGTGCTCAAAAAATAGTGATGTAGACCACGTTGGTGCTTATAATTTACATTATAATGCAAAAAGAGATTTGGTGGTTTTTCTCTCAGAAGCATTTCCACAATAAAATCATTGTCTAAAAATTATGAATTATTTCTTGTAATGTTCTTTCTTGTAATTATTTCAATACTTTGTGTAAATTAAGTGAAAATTTTAGAATTACCTGTTCACCCCCTCCCCTCCCCTCCCCTCCCCCATAATAATTCTCGATTCCCAATAGAGAAAGATGAGCCACACCCATGGAACACCCAATGACACTAATATTATAGTTTTGGAGATATATGAAATTGAAAATTTTTTAGAAGAATTAGACTGGACTAAAAGGTATGCATTGGAGTATTAATGTATCGTCAAAGATCTAGCTAAATAGGAGACAACGAAGTTTGAGTTTGAATCTGTTACATTGCATCATGCATCCTACACTAAAAATTTGAAGAAAATACAATTTCAATGAATAAATATTGGAGATGATAACATCATTTCAACAGTGAATTTTGCGATTGATATTAAATGACTAAAGCCTTTGAGATTATATGAATTTCATTGAACTATTAGATATTCTTTATCTTATCCAGTCATAGAATAGGAAACTGTAAATTTTGGTTTTTAAATAAAGTTTGATATAATTAGAAATGTGAATACTACCTAGGCCATTATTTGTTGATCTTATCTCTATAGTAAAGTTGAACTTATATTTAGAGGATGTACGAGTGAGTAGTTCTATGAACTTGCAACATCAAATTTTCTCATAGATATATGAAAATACATTATTAGATATATTAACAAAATGATTTACATAATTTAAGAATTATGGGAAGTGGTTATGACATAAAATAAAATTTATGTGATAATTAATTTATTTGTTGAATTTTAAAAAAAGGAATTGGACAATGATGAGATATTTTATATAGGAATATTAACTACACTTTTTAGGAGTGTATTAAATATGAATGTGGTGAATAGGAAGAACATGATATTCCAATACTTAGTAGGATTAAAAAATTAGAAGCCTATTTGAAGGGAAGAATAAGGAGAATGTGTGAATTAATTTTCAAGTATTATAGATTAAATACAAGGTGCATGGACTTATTATTTTAAATTAATTTAATCATTAAATAATGTGTTTTCATTAATGTCATGTTTTCGGGGAGGATAACATTGAAATATACCAAAAATAGGAGAAGACCCAAATGTAAATAATGTTGTTAGAGGGCGACCTTCTTAAATATTTGTCCAACCAAGACACACTTCAAGTAAACCCCTTAAGTGAGAATAAAATCCTTATAAATGATAGGATTGGTGAGTGACTTAGTGAGAAATTAAGAAGAAGAAATAGTAATGTGATTTGAGTTGAGGATAAATTCCAAGGAGTAGTTGTGCAGAAATAGAAGTGTGGCAAATATCTCAAGAATGGAGTAGGTGTAAGGAGAAATACCAAGGCATGAAAAGGGGTCTTGAGGTGAAGAACAAGTGTAAGGAGTGAAGTGAATCATTAGTTGAAAATATTCAAAAACATCAAAACTCTTTATAACATTTAAATCCCTATAATTTCAAACATTTCTTAGCGAGTATGTAATTTAATCAGAATCAACTGATAGAAGTTTTTTTATGTATTGATGCTATATCCACCAAACCCTCTACATACTAGGACTTTTTAAAAGGGAGTGTTTATAGTGTCTTTAATATCCTCATATCTAGTAGCCCCCACTCATAGCCCCTCATCAAGAAGGTGCTTAATTACATCACCTAGGGATTAAGCCCTCAACATATTGACATACCAACATTTTTCATAGTTTCACAAATATCATATTTTTATGGTATGATAATTTTCATCGGGTGGTTAGGTGTAGAATTTGACAGCTAAAGGCCCTCGCCATATCAGTCATTTTACTAAAATTATAGAGTTGACAATTTCTCAATACCTAAAATCCTAGTAAGCTTTTGATCATAGCTCCTAGTCACCATGGTGCTTACACCTTTGATCTTAAGGGTCTCGACATATCACCATACTAGGATTTTTTCCTAAATTCATAGTTCTATTGTACTTTTATATCCTAGTACTTCCCAACGATAGTGCCTAATCACAGAGGAACTTAGTTATAGCTCATAGGGTTAATTTCCTTGGTTGACATTCTTTAAAACATGTGATTATCAAATTCACCAATGAAATAATATTATGTTACAGGAATTTCTACAGTACAACACCTAGGGATTAAGGGTTAATGAACTTGGCATATAAAATAGTCGGAATTCCATTAAATAAAATTCAATGATTCTTTCATATCACAATACTACGATGCAATGGGGTCATTAAAAGACAAATAATTTATTAGCAACTAATGGAGGAATTTCCCCTCATTCAGGCTCAATAGGTTCCTTTCTTATAACATTATATATTTTTATCTTTTTTGAGGAAGTATTGTTTTGTATGTTGATATAAAGCAAAATTTGGGGTTTGTTGTCCCTAGTGCCCTGAGTCAAGGTAAACTAATTACTATCACATCATACAATGTTGTAAGGACTTGATAAATTCTCAGTTGAATCAAAATGGCATATGGTATGGTGCTAAGGTGGATAAATGGCAAGTTTTGGAATGTTGGGATTGAAGCAAGTGCTTGGTTCAAAACACACATTGAGGGGTGATTGCACAATTTATTATAGAGGGGACTAAGGTGCCTCCAATACATTGGTTCCTACAATTATTTATACCAAATGGATTAGTTTTTGCAATAGGATAATTCCTAAAAAACCATGAAGCTAAGGGAATTTGTGTATCAAGTAGGTTGGTTCCTACAAATTCGTAAGGATGAGTGGATTGGCGTCTCAAATATATTGGTTCCCACAAATCGTTGTAGATGTAAATTAATAGATACAAAGAAGTATATTTTTTTTAAAGGTGGTTCACAAACACTGGGTTGCCCCTACATCCATGGGAGAAATCCAAGAAGATCAACCTGAAGGGATCTACCCCACCAAATAAGCAGGGCCTAACCCCAAGGGCGTCGAGGCGATTTGACCCCCTGACCTCCAAACTAGAGAGGTCCTTAGCAACATGAACCCGACCAAGTAAGCTAACCCTTAGGGTATCTCTACAAAGAACTATTATATAAAAAGTTTTTTTTCTCTCTCTTGAAAGGGTTTCCACTTATATCTTTCATTACATGAAGTTCTTATGTGATTTTTTTCTTCTATATTTTGAATGTTTAAATAAGTATATATTGTATTATACTAATTCACCATCCCCTCTCAGTGTACAAATGAATCTAAAATAAAGTGGAAAAGCAATTAGAGGAATACAATATCATTATGGATGTAATTTTATTAAGTGAGTAATTTCGAGAACATGTTGATGCTGCAAGCGACATGGGGAAGTGACTTTAATAACCTTGTTGATTTCCCATGGAGCAAATTGATAATTTTTTAATCCATTACATAATTAAAAATGAATACCAATAGAATGTAAAGCATTGATCCAACTATTATTTAACATATATTAAAGATGATTTATTTCAAATTCATGTGAAGAAAAGAATTAGCATGGTTACATTGCAAGAATTCATTGAGAAATAACTCAAAGAGAACTTAGAGAAGGTAACTACATGGAAATAACTATTGAATAGTTTTATATGTTCAACTTCCTATATGCACCCTATGTTTTAAAGGAGAAAAATAAAACATAATGAAAGAGAGTTCCTCCAAAACTGTAAGTAGACTATCAAAGCTTTGGTATTCTTATCCATCTTGTCACGTAGAAGCTACCCACCACTTTGCCTATGGCTTCTTCCAATAATTAGGTCCTATCTTTAATTATTTCTCCTTTTCTCTTCCAAGTCTTCACTATAATTATATGGTTCATGGGAGCTCAATCCCCATCCTTAAATGGATGAATGCATTTACTTTAATCATATAACATAGACATTACAAAACATATATATATCTTAAGCTTCTAGAAGGAACTACTTGAGAGTTCATATCTACTATGATCTTTGAATATTCTTATCTTTAATGTCTAATATTGCAAAGTTTGATATCTTTTGATTCCTATGATTTGAATTGAAATACCTTTCAAATTTCTCTGAAAATGTGTGTATTGATTTGTTTTTCGCTTGAAATGTTTCATTTTCTTACTTATAGTTTTGCTAGAATATTTGTGAAACATATGAATTACGAATGTGATATATATTTAAATTATTTTTCTCAAATATATTATATATTTTGAATTTATGAGTTTTGTTCCTATCTCAAACTCTTTTCTTTCTATCCATATGTTTTTTATTTCTACGAATTTGTAATGCTTGGTCATATCTTACGCTTATTTATTTATTTTTCTTTAAAATGCATTATTTATTGTAAAAAATGAAAAACCTAAGAACACTAAGATATTTTTTTAATATTAGATAATTATGTTCTTTATTCATTTTTCAAATATTTTAATATTCCCTTCTTTATTGGTTTAATGTTAGGAGCTCCGCCTATTTAAAAACAAGGGATTAGTTCATTCCACAAACTTTGTATTGATATCTAGCCGATATAAATGATCTACACAACACTCGCAGGAAATATTCATCAATTTATATTAAAGTGGAATTTATAAAACCACAGTTTTGTGGAATTTGAAAACACTAGTTTTATGGAATTTGAAAATTGTAGTTGGTAGCTAAGGTTTAGTATTTTCATGTATTCCCTACAAAAGTTTTGGAAAGTGTCATTTTTGCTATATCTTACTAAACTGTGGTGGCTATGGTTGAAATAAGAAGGAACCCTATCACTAAATTTCAAAATTGAAGAGGGGTGCTAATGGGTAAGGCCAATTCTAACCATGGAAAACCTAGTTGGTGGCTAGGCTGAATATGGAAAACACTAGTTCCACTAACATAAGAGAAACTGATGTATATATGAAAAGGAATATGCAAATGAAACATTTTGTATATCTTTGATGACGTGCATAAAGAGATTTTGATATTATATGAAAACTAGAATAGGATGTGAATAATTGGATGTTTTAGAGAGAAATAATAAAAAAACCGATAGGCAAGAGGGACTATAAAATTGAAGCCATCATAATATATATTTCCAAGAATCCTTGTGGGGATGTTGGAACACACCATTGGTCATACTAATGAGCCTTCATGTAGCTATGATTCATTGGTTAACCTGGTCAAAATAAATGACTTAGTTGTAGTACATGTGGAAAATAGTAACAGTCTTCATTAATTTCTCATGTACATGGTCAGGTAGGAAGTATTGTGCCTTTGATGAGTTCTTATGTGGAATTATTTGTAGTTGGATATTTGTACCAACAACTAAATCTCTATATGAGTATACAAAATTTCCTAATATTTAATATTCAAATACAAACCAAGTTCACTTCCATGTTATCTCACTCAATGTTTGATATTCTCATTTGATAACCATCAAAGAAATCACAAATTCAAGGTCTTTAGAGTTCGATAATGTGGCATTAAGGGTATGATTTCCTTCTATTAAACGTCCCAACTAATAGTAAGGTTCCCATTGCTTACTATTTTTGGAAACCACTTCATATATACGCCTCGAAAAAAATGAATTTCTAGTATATGAGTCCACTAAATAAACAAATCATTCTACAATTATTCTAGTTAGTAAAAATGAATTAAATATTAATGAAACCTAGCTGTAGAATATTTGAAATGTGATAATAATATAGTGATGTACATGATTTCTCCTCTTCAAACTGTAATAATTTTATACTTATATGTTGACCATTGGAGATAAATACATGATGCCAAGTATGAACCCTGTCTGTGGATTGACAATTCTTCTGTTCACTACTTCCACGTGTTGCATAAAAACAAGAGTGTTATGTCATGAATATTTTGAGTATATCATTTTGCATTGCTTAAATTAAATTAAATACATGATTTCCCTATATTTTTTTGCATTCATATAAATGTGATTTGCCTACATCGACAACCTCCCATAAAAATCTACGTACATGTGATTTCATAGATAATTGGTATTATTTCATTCTTTCTCCCTCCCTGTTACACTAAAAAATGTCACCTTGACTATTTGTAGTTAGTATGGCTTCATCCACTGTCATACTATCCTCCTTGGCAAGTCTCATACCTCTGCTCTCCATGTCAAACTTCAAGAAAAGGAGAAAAGTCATTTAAAGTTAATTATCTCTGGTACGCAGTTTCTCTTAGCCTTACCTGCGTGTACGCAACCCAAGTTCATAATACCTGCGTATGTGTATGCTCTGTATGTAAAGGGGTGGGTGCGTACTCCTGTAAAGGTCAAAAGGCACAAGTTTCACTCCAAAAAAGTTACTTGTGGTCATTTCTAGAGTCTTCTAGAAGCTTGTTTGACGTGTATGAAGCGCCTCCAGATGGTTCATGTATCCCTACCTAAGAGGAACTTATCCCATCAACAGGGGAGCTATCCCATCCAAAGAGGGGCTTATCCCATTGATGGTGGACCTGAATAACTTCCTCTAGAGCACTATAAATACTGCCATTGGGCGAAAGGGAGGGGAGGTTGAAAGCTGAACATTCCTAAGGGTAGATGCTACTGGAATTAGGACTTCCTTGTAGAAGCTTGTGAGGAGAGATTACCATCTTTACTTGTTTCCATTGGGAGGTGGGTGAGCTGATCAGAGTAAGGGAGAACTCTTGTGGACCCTGGGAGGAACTTGAACAACACCAAGGCTCAGGTTGTAATGGTTCCTTTGTTACCTTTTAATACAAATTAGTCCATTCTTCTCAACAATTTGTTATTAATGAGTTGTTTCATATACTCCTTGGTCTATATGTTAAATATGTTTTATTTTATGTGATATTCAGGTGTTATTTAATCGTTTGATTGTTAGTGAATGCAGGTTTTGAAGGGAAGGAGGAGCTCATCTGGATCAACGAAGCTGGACTACTACAACAGCGTTGGATTACAGGTAGGATCTAAACACTTGATTTCTCATATTATAAAAGCATATTTAGGGAAGGATTGCTCTTATTTGTCTTGTTTGTCATTAGAAAGTCTTAGGCTTCTAAGAAGGTCGGTTGTGTCCGCACTAACGACTCTTTCCGCGTGACAAAATGGTGACTCTGCTGGGGAATCCATGAATGTGTTTGAGTTCTTTTTGATTTGATATTTTGGTCTGAGAAAAATCGCTTGTTTTCTGATTTTTTACTGTCTAACTGTGTATTTGGGTGGGTTAGCTTAGAGTCAATTTAGATTTTTATTTTTCTTAGTTTTGCCAGCAGTACGCAGTCTCTGAGTTTGACACAATGCGTACTTGTACGCACTGCGTCTTTGTGCACAGGGCGTACCCGCGCCTGTGCCAACAGATCACCTGCGTACCCCTGTCAAATTTGAGAAAATTCCATTTTTCCTCTTTTTCTCTTTAGATTTTGTTTTTACTTTGTTTTTACTGCCCAGATCCATTAGTTTGCTGTCAAAGATCTTCACCTGAATTTGTCCCGTTAGTGTCGAGGGTTTTGGTGGAATTCATAGGGATTTTGCCTTAGGGTTCGATTCTTAACTGGTCCTGTAGTGACTTTGGCGTTAGAGGTTGTCAAACTTTGGATCTCCTTGGTTTTGGTCAGTCCTCTTAGGAGTCGGGCTTGTCGTAGAAGTCACCTTTGTGAGAGACCTACCTTTGTGTCTTCTCTTTGCGAATCTTGAAAAGTTTGTTTGTTAAAGCCTTGAATTCCATTCTTGAGAAAAAAGAACAAAAAGATTTCGATTTTGTTTTTTTGTTAGTTTATGATTCTGCATGAACTGATCGTTAGTTGCATTTTGACTGAGTAAAACATCCGGGAATCATTTTTGTAATCTTTTGTCCTCATTATTTTTTGCTTTTAGGTAAATTTACTTTTAATTTGCTTTTGAGTGAATTTGATTTGATTGTATTAGATTTGTTAAATTTGATTTGAGAAAATAGTTTTTACATGCTTTATTAATCTAGGAAAAACACAAAAAATTCTTTTGGAAAAAGTTCGCTTTGGTAGCATTTGTAGACTTTTGGGAGAAAAAGGAAATTTCGTAGAGTAATTAGTGGTCATGAGTTGTATGTTTTGAAAAGATAAAGAGAATTGTTTCTTTGATTGTCTTTACTAAGAAAGTTGTTTTCTATAAAATTTGCATTTTCCAACTCTCTTAGTTAGGAGATTCATTGAAAAAGAAAAGTAGTGTAAATCATCTTAGGTGCATCTTTGTAGTGGTTGCGAGTTGAGTCTACACACCACCAGTTTCATCTCCACTACCTTTTTGTCTTTAAGAAAAACCATAAAATTAACGCTTAAGGTAAAATCAACTTAGTAACTTTTATTTACTAGGGCTCTGAAACACCAATTTAGATCAGGCTAGTGTCTTGGAGTAGGAGAGTAATTAACTCTCCAAGACAACAAAACCAAACAAGTAGCTTATCTTGTGATAGAATAAATCCAATTGTTTCATTTGTACTCTGGGAAAGCTCCTCTTAAAGGAGAAGCATGAGCTCATGTCCGAACTAGTGAGGGGATCAATCCTCCCTCGTTGGGAATGACGCCAGACACGCACGTATTACAAATGGTAAACCTTGGATTAACCATTGTCGAGGAGCCAGGGGTCACTTGTCGGTAAACCTTGGATTATTGTCAAGCAGTCGACAAGGGGATTGAGCTCGATACTCTGCCCTTGCGTGCTGTCGGAGTGTAGACTGTTCCCCCAGGTGCATTTGTTGCGGTTGGTAACCTTAGTGACCATTATCTTTAGGATTCTACCGAGGTGACGGTGGAGGGAAGATCCCACTGTACCTGGAGCAGATGTCGGCTAGACTCACTTGGATTTTCCGGGGGGTTCACTTCACTCAAGACGGTTAATGTGGAGGAACTTGTGTAGGTCTATTCATCAAGCAGGTTGTCGGGGTAACTGTTCCACCCGCCACTTCTGTACTGAATCCGGGGATGTTGGGTTTCATCTCCAATTAGCGTTTTCGGTCTGGAAGGCTAATGTTTGTGCTTGGTTTGACGCCCTAGATTCTTTAGGCGTGTGATTCAATTTTGTTTGGTTCTTTAGAGACTTTAGGTGGTTTGCTTTGAGATTTTACTTTGTTTGCGTGTGCAGTAGTTAAAAGTTTTTAACTGTGGCGGAATTACCGAGACAGTCCCGTAGACTACGGGGCAAGTCTCCTGAGGTTGTTTCTATGGCCGAATTGTTGACGAAATCCCGTAGACTTCGGGGTGAACCTCCTCAAGACATCCCAAGTCATTACGAAGGTTTAAAGGTCCTTGTAACTCCTCCTAGTGGCAGTAGAGTAGGTTCACCAGAAGAAGGAGAGTCTTCGTTGGCAGTCCATCAAGATTACCAAAGTCTAGAAACAGGTTATAATCCTGAAGCAGTTGAAGTTTCTGAGCTTGCTGGTAGTTTTTCATCTACTAGTGATATAGGCGAAGAACCTGAAATATCTGAACCTGTTACTCCAACTTCTAGTGTACCAGATTCACCTAGGGTAGAAAGAGTCATCATCGAAAATCTTCCTACTGGTTTGATAGCTATTGAAGAACTTGCTCCAGAGGAAGAATTAGGCATATCTATCCTTGAAGATCAACCCACTATTGATCTAAGGGAGCGTGAATCTATCTTTTACAGTCCTCCTAGAAGTACTACTTGGTACCTTTCGTTAACCAATTATTTAGACAACTCAGGGGTAGGTTTTTCTCCACCTCGTACTCCTTTTCCACCTGGAGGTATTTATACTCCTGTAAATATGTCTAGTCAGTCGTCCGTGTTCACTCAATCTCCTGAATCTTTCTTACACGGCGGTCCTTCTATTCCCACCGGGTATCAGTCACTTTCTGGTACCTTTGCGGGGGCATCTCCTCAACCCATTGATCATGGGTTATTAGCTGGAAACAATGGTAATAAATCATTGGGTGTAGGGGACATTTACATGATGTCAGGTTCAGTTCCCGTTTCTCAACCTCAAGGTGGTCAATTACCGCCTGGGGGGCAGCCTCAATTAACGCCTGGGGGCAACCTCAAGGTACACAAATTGTGTCTGGGGGGTGTTGGCATTATGAGACAAGTGTTGTCCTTGATGGCAAATCACACTGATGACAAATCATAGTGTAGAAGGATAGCAACAAGGAATTGATGATCAGACTACAAGTATGAAGAGAAAATATATACACGCTGGTTCACTATATACCAAGTCGCGTATACAAGCAGGTTCACTATATACCAAGTCGCGTATATGCAGGTTCGCTATATACCAAGTTGCGTGTACACGCAGGTTGGCTTCAGTAAAAGAGCGTGTATGTGGAAAACTTATCTTTGGTTCGTGGCGGTTATTCCTTGGAAGTTGTGCCTATGGTTTTGGACCATGGTGTCTCGACAGACGTGTTGATCCCTAGTTTTGAAGTTGATGGTATTGGATTTCTATGGTTTTGGCTCTTGGTATTGAGCAAGGCCTAAGGCTATATAAGGAGAAGAAGATCATTAGGCACAACACGATTGAAAAGTCTTGAATATCTGAAAAAGAAAGAGATCTTGTATGCAGGTTGTGGGTTGCTTGATCTAAGCTAAGGAGAGATCACACCGGTTGATGGAAGACTAGATCTAAGGATAGATCGGGATCTAATGGTTTGAAATGCACTATTATGATTATGCCTATTTCTAGATCTGCATACTGACGCAATGTTATGTTCTGGGTCTAACTGATGTCTGGTACAGCTGCAAGTTAAGAGAAATTTATTTTTAGATCTGTACGCAGGTTGTCTTTGGTAAAAGCGCGTGTATACACGGGTTTCTCTCATTGAAGTAGCGTATATCTTTTAAAGTTTGATTTTTGGGGTTGCAGTTGGGTCTGACTGCTATTGCAGAGTTCTGTAGTCTGCTCTATGTTCTGGTGACTGGTGTTGACAGGGTTTCAATGGTTCAGTGATTCAAAGATTGATGATGGTAGTATTGGTTGTTTTGTGCTTCAATGATCTGTTATGAAAGTTGAATGAATTGTGGTCTTCAGATTGTAATGTTGTGCTTCAGGAATATCCAGTCTGAAAATGTATGAAAAGTGGTACCTGAAGGAAAGAAGATTGTAGGCCAGCACCTACGTACTAGTATCTTAGCTAGTACAAGAGCAAAGGGGGTTGGAGCTCCCTTCCAAGGAAGTTTGGAGAACGAGAGAAGGTTGAAGCCTTCAGCAGGTTGTAGCCTGCGTACTGGTATAAGGCTGCACCAATACAAAAGATTGTAAACTGAAGTTTCATATTAAAGAAAGATAGAGACGACTTGCAGCAGGTGGTTTTCACCGACATTGGGTTTCCACCTTATATCATGGTGTTCATGTGTGTGTTTTCTGTGTGATGATCTGTTCTGTTATACTGCACCTATCTTACTATCATGGTTAATAATGTCCTGATGCATTTAATGAAGATAAGCTACTGAATCATAAGTTTTCTTGTTATACGTTGGTTTCTTTAGACACAGTAGCGTGTACATGCTGTTTCACTTAACTGAAGTAGCGTATATGTTTCTGAGCATAAAATGAAAAAGTTTTTCTGATAATACTGATTCACCCCCCCTCTCAGTATTATTTCCGACAGGGGGCAACCTCAAGGCCAGTATGTACCCATAGGACAATACATGCCTCAAGGTCAACCCCAGCCTCAATATGTACCCCAGGGTCAACCTCTGTATCAATATTTACCTCAAGGGTATCAGCCCCAAGGGTATCAACCTCAAGGGTATCAACCTCAAGGTCAAGGTCAACCCCAGTATCAGTATTTACCCCAAGGTTATCAACCTCAAGGTCAATACTCGAGTCAAGGTTATCAACCACCTCAAGGTCAGTCATATGTTCAAGGTATGGGAACTGTTCCTTTCAGTTATCAATCCTATCCTCAATCCGGTTATGGATCTTAGTATCCTCAACCTGTTACGGGTCAATACCCTGGAATGATAGTGTGGGATCCTTCACAAGGTCAACAAGTGTTGCAGCCAAGTATACAGTTGTTACCTCAAACTGGACAACCCATAGTTTCTGGTTCACCCCAGCAAATGCAACCTGTCCAGTCAAATGTTCAAACTTATGTAACTTCGGTAGTTACTCAGCCGCCAATTGCACCTAGTACTCAAACGACTGCTGCAACTACCGCAACATCTACCGCACTTACTTCTGGAGTATCGACAGCTCCAGTTTCTACTGTCTCTGCAACCACTCCTCAGACATCTTTACCGTTGTCCGGATCTACGATTCAAACCACGGTCGAGATGCCTGTAGGGTAGCCTGGTTTAAGTACTGTTATAACAAGTCAACCTCAATTTACCTACCAACAGTACCAGGGACAGTACCAATTCGGTCCTGCTGTCCAACAACCGGTTTACCAGTATCAACCGTATCCTGGGTACAATTATCAACAACCTCAACAACCCTAGTACGGTCCGATTAATCCTGGTTTTCCAGGAGGATATAATATCCCGAATGTGATTCCTATTCCTAGCTATCCTGGATATCCTCCTCCTGGAACTGGTATTGTGACCCAGAGTTTTAGAGATCCTAACCGGCAATTACCGTTTATCGCAACTTTGGATTTACCCGACTTGACGCGCCTAACGAACGATCCAATTCAATATCTTCCGTTCTGGCCGCCAATGCCAAATAAGTTGCCCAGTGATATACCCAAGTTCGAAGGTAAGTCTGGAGAGGATCCGTCCAATCACGTGATGACTTACCACCTCTGGTGTGCTTCAAATTCTATCTCGGATGATTCGATCCACTTACGTCTTTTCCAACGTACGCTCATTGGTCTCGCGGCCAAGTGGTACATTGAGTTACCACGGGCCTCTTTTTACAATTTTAGCCAGTTAGCTACCTCGTTCCTAACTCATTTTCAGTTGCCGGTCAGATACGATAATGGCACAGAGCTATTAACTTCATTAAAACAGTCGACCTCCACTTATATTTCTGATCATATTCATGAATGGAGACGTTGAAGACGTTTAGTGAAAGTTTTTATCCCGGACCAAATCTTAGCTGAATGGTTTTTAAAATCATTATTACTGAAGATTACTGAAGATGTAGCCAAGGCCGGAGTAGTTACTGAGGAGCAAGTCATTGCTCAAGCCCAGTACCTTGACTTAGTTTACACTCAGTCGGGTATGTTGCACGAGAAGATCCCAGATCTTCCTAAGTCGAATCAAATTGTTGCTGCTCCTTCGGGGTCTCATGCTGATGATGGCATGATTGGTACGGTGAATACTAAAAGTAAGAAGAAATCTTCAAAGAATTCTTCTCCAATAATAACCTTACCAGACTCCCTGACAGGAGAGTCTTCTCCTGAAATTACCGCCGACATTCACGCTGTAGAGTCATCTACGGCTAAATCAAAAAACGGTGGTAAGAAGAAAGGCAAGAAGAAGGATAAAGTAGACAAGGCTCCAAAGGAGAAAAAAGAGAAGTCGGAATCTAACGACGAAAAGCGCAAACCTCGCTATCCTTGTTTAATTTGTGAAGAAGATCATTTCACAAGAGATTGCCCTCATCGGGCAGAGGTTGTGAAAATCGTTAAAGGTTCCCCAACTCCTGCTGTTTTGAAAGATCCATTTCCGAAGCAGGAGAGTAAAATGATAGGTTCTTCCTCGAGTGCCAGTGAAGAACCCATATTGATGATGTCTCATGTACGGATTGCGACTCGATCGCAAGATTATGATAGTAAGAATCCTGTTGATGGCAAAGAAGTAGAATCTTCTCATTCTAATCCATCAACCTCAGCTCCCGGTTCCGATCCACTACAGATCGAGAAACCTAACCTGGACTTGGTAATTAAACCGCCCGCCAAGGGTATACTTCGAAAGTCTGCTTTCAATCCACATGTGAGAGCAGCTCAGAATTATAACATTGTTGAGGATTTAACTGTTTCACCCTCAGCAATGTCGGCTTTGGAAGTGCTGCAATCATGCCCAGCACAATGAAAATTACTCTTGTCGGCTATAGGAGCTGTTGATATTCAGGACCCGAACCTGATAATCTTTGATCTAGAAAATAATACACCGCGTCTCCCTCATCAGATGGCTTTCCAGATTCCAGTGATAGTAAAAAACAGGCCTATTCATCGGACTGTAATTGATGAAGGAGCTTCTACGTGTATTATGTCGATTCAGTGTTGGAGATCTCTTGGTTCTCCTTCACTGAACCAATCCCTGACGATTCCTAAGGCCTTTGATGGCCGTGGGTTCCATCCGTTTGGCATTCTACAGGATTTTCCTATAGGGGTTGAAGGAAAAACCATTAGTATGGATGTGGAAGTGGTTGATGCCCCTCTAGACTACAACCTTCTTTTGGGTCGCAGTTGGTCTTACGCTATGACAGCGGTCGTGTCATCGGTCTTCAGAGTTATAAAGTTTCCACATAATGGTAAGATCATGACGATAGACCAGCTGGCTTACTTTTCATCCGACCTAGCCTCTTCAGAGAGTATCCAGCATGTCGGTAAAACGACTATCCCTTACAAGGATGTTGGTGTAGGATTAGTTAAAGATTCTGGTTTACTGGGAACTTTTCCTTTTCCTTCGATCAATGCAGACCCTTCATTCACATCCATTCATATGATTACTTCAGACACTATTATTTACGATGATCCTTGGATTGTCCCATCTGAATCTGAGATAGACTCATTTGGTAATGCAATGCCTTTGAGTCCATATGAAATTGCTTATGAGGCAGTGCAGTCTTTTTCTGACTCCAGTTCAACCCAATTCGACCAAATGAATGTGGTCCGTGAGGAATCACTTTTCACATCAACCTTAGAACGGATAACATTTCCTGAAGTCGTGTCATATGATGAACAACTTCGTGAAATCCTAAGTGTAGACGATCTACCATGGGAAGATCTTCATCATAGATCTTCGTTTTTACCTGAGAGTGATGAATTTGAAAATGATTTTTCATCAATTTTTACAGCTGAATATGTCAAGGACGCTCAGAATCCCACGAAACATCCTGATTCAGAGTTGAATTTGGGAAACATTTCCCAAACTATTTCCATTGACATCTCAGTTGAAATTGGAGTTATTGAAAACATTCATATAGGTGCCTCGTGTACAGATAACGAAATTCAAACATACAAGGTCCTATTTCAAGAATTCCGCGACGTGTTTGCCTGGTCCTATGAGGAAATGCCAGGAATTGATCCCTCCATTGTTGGTCATGAAATGAAGACCTACCCGGACGCTAAACCCGTTCGGCAACATATGCGTCAGATACACCCTAGGAAAGCAGCTGCGATTAAAGCAGAAGTCGAGAAGGTGTTGAAAGCAGGTTTCATTTATCCGATCCCGTTAACGGATTGGGTATCGAATATTGTTCCGGTTAACAAGAAACAAGGAACAATAAGAATATGTATCGACTATAGGGATATAAATCGTGCTTGTCCAAAAGACAGCTATCCCACGCCCTATATCGATCAAATAATTGATGATTGTGCCGGCAGTGAAATATTTTCCTTTATGGACGGTTTTTCCGGTTACAACCAAATCAATATTCTACCTGCTAATCAACCAAAAACGGCTTTCATTTGTCCTTGGGGGACATTTGCTTAATGAAAATTACCTTTTCGACTTAAGAATGCCGGAGCCACTTTCCAACGTGCAATGTCTTACGTGTTTCACGACATCAAGCACATTGTGCAACCGTATCTCGATGATTTGCCTACTCATTCTTTACATCGAGCTGATCACCTTGTCCACTTACGCGGTATTTTTATGAGGTGTCGGCATTATCGAATTCAGTTGAACCCACACAAATGTGTCTTCTACATAGAAGTGGGACGATTGCTAGGATTTTTTGTTTCAAAAGCCGGTATCCGCGTCGATCCCTCGAAGGTCGAAGCCATCATCAAATTGCCTTTTCCTTCGAGTTTGCGCCAACTCCAAAGTTTGCAGGGGAAAGCAAACTTTTTACATCGGTTCATTCCTAACTACACCGAGGTTACAAAGGGTTTCACCCAGTTGTTGAAACAAAATGCTCAATTTTCTTGGGATGAGATAGCTCGGAAATCTTTTGATGCACTTAAGCACGCGTTGACCCATGCACCGTTGCTTCATCCTCCCAACTACAACCAGGACTACGTTTTGTATCTCGCCGCCTCCCACTCCACCATTAGAATGGTCTTGGTTTAGGAAGACGAATTCGGAATGGAACATGTGATATATTATCTTAGTAGGATGTTAAATCCCACTGAGCTAAAATATTCGCATGTGGAGAAATTGGCCCTGGCAGCTGTTCAGGCTGTCCAGCGTTTTCGTCATTACATTCTTCTCCGTAAAACTACAGTGATTTTGGATTGCAACCCTATGATCTATATTTTGACAAAACAATTGCTAGGGGGCAAGTACTCCAAATGGATTGTTATCCTGCAAGAGTTCGATTTGGAGTTCGAGAAGTCCAAGTCTAAGAAATCCTTAGTTTTTTCGGAATTTATGTGTGACTTCCCGCGTGCTGACACGGAAACTGTGGCAGAGGAACCCATTGCGGACGAATCTATGTTTCTTATCAACAATTTAGATCCGTGGTATGGGGATATAATCGTCTATCTCCAAACCCAATCCTTTCGGCCCGAAGCTTCAAAGTCGGAACGCCGAAAAATTCGATTCCGGTCCCAACAGTATAGAATTATTGGAGATACTCTTTATCGTCGTGGGGCGGACTTAGTTTTTCATCGTTGCTTAACTCATGAAGAGGCAGAAAGGGTTCTGAATGACTGTCATTCTGGAGCATGTGGCGGTCATATGTCTTGGTATGCTATAGCTCAGAAGGTGTTGCGTGCTGGCTATTTCTGGCCGTCCATGTTTAAAGATTGTATCATTGCGGTCCGGAAATGCCACAACTATCAAGTGTTTGATCGCAAGATGTGCGCACCACCTGCTCCTCTCCACCCTATAATTGCCGTTGGTCCTTTTACTAAATGGGGTATCGATTTTATTACATGTAACCCTCACTCGGCCAGGGGGCATATGTATATCATCCTTGCGGTTGATTATTTTACTAAGTGGGCCGAGGCGATGCCTACATTCGAGGCAAGCGGCAAGACAGCAGCGATTTTCATATTCAATCATATTATTACTAGGTTTGGTGTCCCATAAGCGATAATCACTGACCATGGGTGCCATTTTCGAAACATTATGATGACAGAACTTACAAGCCAGCTTGGTTTACGTCATGATAGTTCTACTCCTTATTATCCTCAAGCAAACGGTTTGGTTGAATCCATCAACAAAGTTCTAGTTATCATGATCCGAAGAATCATTGGTATTCATCGGTGAAATTGGCATAACATGTTATTTTCAACGCTTTGGGCGTACCGAACCTCATTAAAAACATCAACATTGTTCACTCCTTTCCAGCTAGTTTATGGTTTGGAAGCAGTGTTGCCCATTGAATGCGAAATCCCATCATTTCAAATGGCTATCGAATTACTTCTAGCTACTTCCGAAGAGGAGAAGCGTATGTTATACTTAGCTAAATTAGATGAGACTCGACGTGACGCTGCTTTGGCAATCAAGACTCACGCAAAAAGGATGAAAGCTCAGTATGATCGTAACGTGACCCATCGTAATTTTTCGGAAGGAGACCTAGTGCTATTATATGATCAAGCTAACGATAAATTAGGTGCTGGAAAATTCGTTCCCATGTGGCATGGGCCCTACATTGTCAAGCGAAAGCTAGCAAAAGGGGCCTATGAGCTGGTAGATTTTGATGGGGACTCTTTGGGTAAGCCCAGAAATGGACTTTACCTAAAGAGGTATTATGCTTAAATGGTGGGTATGGAGATTCAGTTAGTTCTAGTTAGGTTAATTTTTCTTTGTAGCTGGTATGTTTGCCTAGTTTAGACTGTGTGCTTAGTTTAGAGAGTGTGTTTTTGTCGTTATTCTGGCTTATCTTGGTTTTACTCTTGATATTGCAGATGTCGACGCCTCTCCAAACGTACATTGGATTTGCTGATGGTGCTTGTCGTAGTACATGGAATATCTCTTCCGCAGCTTGGGTTATCTAACCGCCCTCTGACGAGTTAGTTTCTATGCATGGGGTGAGCCTCGGTCAAACAACAAACAACATTGCAGAATACAGTGCAGTGATTGAATTATTATCTGAATCTATTTCATTTGGGATTCGGAGTTTGATAGTGAGGTTAGATTCTGAACTCGTTGTATTACATCTTAATAGAGTCTATGCCATTAGAAATCCAGTGTTATTAAGATTGTTTTTGAGGGTGCGTCTCTTGGAACGTGAATTTGATTACATTGAATATCAGCATATTCCAAGGTGTTTAAATACATTAGCAGATGCAATGGCATCTCGAATGTTAAATAGACATTTGCAACAATCATAAATGTAAATTTATAAACATTTCATCACACATGTTTAACAAAATAAGCCGGTAATAATGATATATATAGATAGGAGTGTGTCAAAAATATACATCGTCTTCGATCATAGGTTGAAAAACACCTTATGATCGGCAAAAATGATAAGTACAAAAAAAAAAAAACCAAAAATGTCACATGCGTCTACAAAAGTGACTAGCCAATCACTGGTGGTGCTCTCTATATGAGACCACTGCCCACGCTACCCTACACAGGAACCTCCTGAAAGGTCCTGGGACTGCGACCATGTAGCGCTGAAGTCGGATAGGAATGTCATCTATAGTGGTCTCTGGTATACCCGCCGTCAGACGCTCTAGATCCTGTTCCAGCTCGGCTAAGGTCTCTGCGGCCGCATCCTGTGGGGTCGGTGCTGGTACAGCTGGTACTCTTCTCTCAAAAGCCCGGAGATTGGCCGGACGTTGTGGACCTACATCTGCATTTTGAAAATTTGTGCTGTCAGTTTTGAGACGATATATAAAAAACAAAAAAAAATAGATAATTTAAAAAACTTGTGAAAAATGAAATACCTCTATCGTCCCATTGTTCTCCCTGTGGAAGAACCATGTCCGGATCATTGCGAAAATCCATTCTGGCATAAGGAAAATCCTGAATCGCAAAGACCTGGCCCTCCAGCTAGTGAAAGTAACCATCGGGAAATCGAACAACTGCTGCTCCCTCATCAGGATGCCGGGCCATTACCGCAACCCATTTCGTCAACTTAGGCTCCCGAGGAGCCTCAACTGGAACTGTAAGATGCTGGGGGATGAGCATTGGAACTCTCTCTAGGGCAAAGCTCATAACTAAAGGCCCATATCCAAAGGTCTTCAATTGTCCGTTCTTTGCCCTGGTTAGTTGGCCCTTCATATTGGCCAACACAGCATCACACCAGTTGAAAATGGTGCCTTGGAAGCAATCTATAGCCATCCACATTTGGGAACCAGTGGCTATGTGCAAAGCGGCAGCGCCGCAAAGTCTGGTAACTGTAAAGGCAATTACCATAAGTTCAGGTCGGGATATGTATTGATTTCTATCCCCTTCTCCTGGTTTTGATTGTTGCACCACTCTAGCTGGAGACTAGCAAGGGATTGGCCACCCGGCCTAGTCCCGAATAGAGAGAGTTGCTCGCCCCTGTTAGGCAAGCTAGTGAGAAAGTATATGTCGGAGGACTCTGTCTCGAGTTGGTGTTCTCCGATGTAAAAACATTGATCCTGAATGTTCCACCTTTCAACCAGCCACTCTAAGAATGGCACCTGGGCCCTCATGCCAGGTATGGCCCAGTACTTGTAGAGACCGCATGCCTTTAAAGCATCAATGGAAGGTTGATGACCTATTGCGGCCAAATCGACATCTTCGTGTTCTCTTTCACGCCAATCTAGCATGGTGGGCAGTCTACACACCGAAAAACATTGATTAGAATTCATAAAATTAAAATTTTATGGTTGATTTTTGTGTTTGGGGTTTGAAAATCCGCTTTGCGCGGAGTACGCACCCTGCGTTCAGAAAACAGAGCGGCGGTACGCAGTTGTTCTGAAGGTGGGCTGCATACTCCGACCTTTTTCCCATATACGAAAAAGTCGGGGTACGCAGGTCGCCCATGGGGCACCTGCGTCCCCCGAAAGGCGGACTCTAAAACCCTAAACCCTCCAAAAAATAAAACTAAAACTTGAAATGAAATTCTAAACAGATGAAATTGAAGAGGAGGATGTTGTGAAATACCTGAAAGAGACGGCGCTCGATTCTGACGGTCGGATTCTCCGCAAAGTCCATGGGAAGTTTCTTGTCAAAAGCCCTTTTCTCAACCTCAACAGTAAAATGGTAAAAATGACATGGTAAAAAGTCTTTTTATAGGTTTTTTGGATGAATGAATGCTAAGTTTGTTTATTTTTCACCATGAAAGGATATTTTTCAATGTATTTTTGCCCATCTTAAACAGGTATGAGTAATGTGTTGTTTTTGTGCAGGACAAAAGGACTTTAGGGTAAGATCATCATTTTTCACGAACCACGACATCAGAGTCATCTTTTAAGCCCTTTTCTGACTCCTAAAACATGAAAATATTGCCGAGCGTTTCTTTTACACTCGTTAAAACGGAATTAAAAGACGGTCCTCTTACAGCCCTTTTCTGACCGTAAAAACACGAAAATATTGCCGGATTTTTGTCGTTTCAAATTCGATACTGGAAATAAAACGACATGCCTCTGATCACTTTTTACTTTTCAGGTCAAAGGCATTAATCATGAAAGTACTCCTTGGTCGCAAGATCAAGTGGTTCTCTCAGGTATTATTTTATACTTTTTCGGGCTTGGGAGACACAAATTTACGAAAAAGTTCACCTTGGAGTCTTCTTTAGTTTTTTCAGACTCTCTAAAAATGAAAAACGTCGAGTTTCTCCTATACTGGACTCATTAAAATTTCACAGTAGAGGACCTGTTCGATTACAGACAGGAACGGACCACTCCTTCTTAGGGTCCGAATCTAAACTAAGTTGGACTCATCTGAAGGATGAGCTTATAATCAAGCATATGTTATCCTCCTCAAGCTTGTAAAAAATAAAGAGGTACTTGCCAGAAATGGTGGGGGAAAAGAGAGAAGAATGAACCGATTTGTTATCCTTTGTTACAGAAGAACCTTATCACCGCTCTTGAACACGACACTTTTCATTCACCTGGGTTGGGAAATCCTTTGCCTTAAAGTTGATCAAACCACTTTGAAAGTCTTTAACCATTTCCGGGTATTAACTTTGGGTCAATCGTCACCAAGCCATTTGTCGTGTCGTTATGTGTTCAAGAGGTCTCTGCAAATAAACCATTCATATGCAAAATACTTGTCATCCATTTGACCATCCCTGAGTCAGTCCTTACAGCAACATTTCTTCAACTTGAGCAATGATTTCGTGTTGTGGGCTTGCCTGCAACGGGTCGCTTTCTACCAACATCAGTACATTATCTAGAAAGATGACTTAGAAATTGTCAGTACCTTGAAGTCTGCATGCATCAATGGTAGGTTTCTCGCCTTTGATGACAGTTTACATCATTGACTTTCGATCAAAAGATTCCGTGACGTGTTTGACATCAACCCATTCATTCACATTTCATGGATTGTACTGGGTACTTTGAGAACCATTCACATTACTGGTGGTCTCTCTCACACTTGTTAACGGTTTACATCATTGACTGGTAATCAAGTGGTTTCTACCATGCTCGACATCAACTCATTTATTCGCATGGATAGAATCGTACCAATTCGGGAAGTAGAAATGAAGACCCTGGATCTAGTTTCCACCATCCAGGCTGCGAGGAGTTTTGTATTCATTATATAGTAGACTAATCATAAACAGATGGCTGCATCCATACTGTGTCTACAAAAGTCTATGATTTTGATGTACTGCAAAATCATTCTTATATCAGAGCAGTAGTTAGATTGTCAGTTAAAGTTTTCAATCTGAGTATGTGAATTCCTACCTCAGCGATGATATCATCTTATATATGTATTTTGTGTTGAATATTTACAGGTTCTGACCGGGCTCTCCACAAGATACTCCTTGAAATCATAAAGTACTTCACCCTTCCTAGATCATAAAAACCCTAATCTACTACACGCTTCGCACTTTAGGGGGCAATCTGTTACACTAAAAAATGTCACCTTGACTATTTGCAGTTAGTATGGCTTCATCCACTGTCATACTATCCTCGTTGGCAAGTCTCATGCCTCTGCTCTCCATGTCAAACTTCAAGAAAAAGAGAAAAGTCATTTAAAGTTAATTATCTCTGGTACACAGTTTCTCTTAGCCTTACCTGCGTGTACGCAACCCAAGTTCACAATACCTGCCTATGTGTATGCTCTGTATGTAAAGGGGTGGGTGCGTACTCCTGTAAATGTCAAAAGGCGCAAGTTTCACTCCAAAAAAGTTACTTGTGGTCATTTCTAGAGTCTTCTAGAAGCTTGTTTGACGTGTATGAAGCGCCTCCAGATGGTTCATGTATCCCTACCTAAGAGGAACTTATCCCATCAAGAGGGGAGCTATCCCATCCAAAGAGGGGCTTATCCCATTGATGGTGGACCTGAATAACTTCTTTTAGAGCACTATAAATACTGCCATTGGGCCAAAGGGAGGGGAGGTTGAAAGTTGAACATTCCTAAGGGTAGATGCTGCTGGAATTAGGACTTCCTTGTAGAAGCTTGTGAGGAGAGATTACCATCTTTACTTGTTTCCATTGGGAGGTGGGTGAGCTGATCAGAGTAAGGGAGAACTCTTGTGGACCCTGGGAGGAACTTTCACAACACCAAGGCTCAGGTTGTAATGGTTCCTTTGTTACCTTTTAATACAAATTAGTCCATTCTTCTCAACAATTTGTTATTAATGAGTTGTTTCATATACTCCTTGGTCTATATGTTAAATATGTTTTATTTTATGTGATATTCAGGTGCTATTTAATCGTTTGATTGTTAGTGAATGCAGGTTTCGAAGGGAAGGAGGAGCTCATCCAGATCAATGAAGCTGGACTACTACACAACAACGTTGGATTACAGGTAGGATCTAAACACTTGATTTCTCATATTATAAAAGCATATTTAGGGAAGGATTGCTCTTATTTGTCTTGTTTGTCATTAGAAAGTCTTAGGCTTCTAGAAGGTCAGTTGTGTCCGCACTAATGACTCTTTCCGCAGAGGTATTTCACTACTTCGACGTGTTGCATAAAAACAAGAGTGTTTTGTCATGAATATTTTGAGTATATCATTTTGCAATGCTTAAATTAAATTAAATACATGATTTCCCTATATTTTTTTGCATTCATATAAATGTGATTTGCCTACATCAACAACCTCCCATAAAAATCTACGTACATGTGATTTCATAGATAATTGGTATTATTTCATTCTTTCTCCCTCCCCCATAATTGAAGAACGCTATACAATAATGGATTTGAATCTCAGACTTAATAGAGAAATTTATTTCCTTCGTGTGTAATATATTTATTGTTGGAATCTTGACAATACTAAGAGGAAGGGAGAGGAAGGGTGAGTCAATATTGTGCAGATGGGTCAACTTTTACTAGACTTTTCCCTTATTTAACAATTAATTGAATCATGTGTTAGTTAAACAACAATATAACATAAACCATGAGTATCATATTAAACATCAAGCACATAAACATGACAACATCAATGCAAAGAACACATTAATCAAGAGATAAACACATGAGAAAATACTATGTAAGGTGGAAACCCCTTTGGGAGAAAAAACACCATCTTCTTTCTCTTCTGCTCTTCTTCTTATTATACAAAATCTTTGTTTACATCATCATCACTAGCCTTTGCCAGTGTGTAAGCCACATATTTCTGATCATGCAATAAAGTATCACTCTAAGTGTAAGATTCCTCGACTCCAAACTAGGTCTATAACTTAAGCTACCCAAAATGGGTGTTTTTTCTTTTCTTTTACAATTAATATATATATATATATATATATATATATATATATATATATATATATATATATATATATATATATATATATATATATATATATATATATATATATATATATATATATATATATATATATATATATACATATATATATATATAATTAATCTTGAATTTTAAATCATTAAATAAGACTTCGCACATAAAACCTACACAATTTTCATCGAAACATTGAATATATATATATATATATATATATATATATATATATATATATATATATATATATATATATATATATATATATATATATATATATATTAAATGAAGAATTTTAAATCATTAAATAAGATTTCGCAAATAAAACCTACACATTTTTCATATAAACATTGAAAATAGATCCATATTACTTCTATATGTTAACAATACTCTATATACACTTTGTATCATTCTTTTGTCATTTAATAATACATGAAAACTATAAAATTAATCATCACATAAATTATATTTCTTCCAAAAATCAAGAAGAATAACTCATCATATCCAAAAACATTCATTCCATCTAAAATTTGATCCATTCATTTCAAGAATATTTCTTTGCAATAATACCATATATATTAAACATAAAATTATACCATTTTAGAAATATTTGATACCATTACGAAACCATTAAATGATCACCACATGGTAATTCATTTTAATTTCATCTTCGTAATAATTTATTTATTCTCATCATCATCAGATATTCTTGGTCATGATGGAAATAAATATTCCTGTTCTTTTGGCTCGTATATAGTTGAACCCACTAGAATAATTTATTCTTAAATCTTTGGTATTATAACTTGAATGCTCTTTCTAATTTGAAATCCATGTATTTTACTTCCAAATTCATTTTATTATTTACCCAAAACAACTATAATTAATCTCTTTATGTACTCTGAAATATATCTCTCTCTATATATACATTTGTGTGTGTGTGTGTGTGTGTGTGTGTGTGTGTGTGTGTGTATTACCATGGAATATTTTGCTTGTAAACCTATGATATATATATATATATATATATATATATATATATATATATATATATATATATATATATATATATATATATATATATATACATATATACATACATACATACATACATACATATATATATATCTATATATATATATATATCTATATATATATATATATATATATATATATATATATATATATATATAGAGAGAGAGAGAGAGAGAGAGAGAGAGAGATTTCAGAGTACATAAACATATTAATTTTAGTTGTTTTGGAAAAATAATAAAATTAATTTGGAAGTAAGATAAATGGATTTAAAATTAGAAATATCATTCAAATTATAATACAAAATATTTAAGAAGAAAATATTCTAGTGGATTCAACTATATACCAGCCAAATGAAAAGGAAGATTTATTTCCATCATGGCCAAGAATATCTAACGATGATGGCAGAAAATAAATTTTTAAGAAGAGGAAATGAAAATGAATTGCCATGTTGTGAGCATTTAATGGTTTCATAATGGTATCAAATATTTGTAAAATGGTAGAATTTTGTGTTTAAAAAATATGGTATTGTTGCAAAGAAAGATTCTTCAAATGAATGGATCAAATGTTAATATATATATATATATATATATATATATATATATATATATGCTAAAAGGAAATATATTAAATAATTCTTATTTCAATTTTTAAGAGGTAAGATACAATTTCCAACACTTAATAGATTATTGTACAAGCTCGAATAAACTCCACAATGAAATAGCACAATTAAACAACATCTTATTAATGATAAAATTTCTTATTTATACATGTGCAATATAGCTACAAGACACTTGTGTCGCAATAACTTATTAACTGTAAAAACTGAATATGAAACTAATTACATTATGTACAATAACAATCCCAAAGGATTATTTCACATTCCCCCTCTTGGTTCGAAGGGACATCTGACATGCTAAGTAACATTTTGAACTTTTAAAACTTTTCACGTCTCAGTGCATTTATAAATATGTCTATGATCTTCTCTAAAGTGGAACAATGTGTCAAATGAATAAAGTTCACCTCTATATAATGCCGAACCAAGTGATAATTGGTGTTAATATGCTTGCTTAGATCATGAGAAATGGGATTCTTGGCCAACTAAATTGTAGAAGAGTTGTTAATAAGTAGCATAGCTGATGTCTTTTGTTTCTCCTGCAAATCTTCAAATATTTTCTGAAGCCAAATTATTTCTTTTGTAGCTTGAGTTTCCACAACATATTCATCTTCGGTGGTAGAATCAACAAGAATGGATTGATTGTGTGATCTACAACTGATGGCTGCTAATCCAAGACTCATAAAATAACAAGAAGTAGAGACTTCATTCTTGTTATCTCCATCGAGATAAGAATATGAATAGTTGGTAAGATGGAAATTTGTAACTTTCGAATATTTGATGCCATATGTTTAAGTGAGTTTGAAATACTTGAGCACTCGCTTTGCTGCATTCCAGTGACCCTCACATGGATGATTAATTAAATTGTAAAGTATCCCTATAAAAATAGCTATGTCAGGTCGAGAATTTGTTAGAAACTTCGACCTTCCAACAAGTTGCCTATACTTTGTTGTATACCAAAACATACTTCCTTTAGTGGAAGTAAGTTTCAATTTTTTCTCCATATGAGTAGCAACATGATTAAAATCTTGTATCCCAAATCTGTCAAATAGTTGTCCAATATATTTTTTCTGAGAAATGAAAATGTATTCGGGTTTCTGATAAACCTCAATCCCTAAAGAATTATGTAATAAACCCAAGTATTTCATGTCAAAAATTTTCATCAACTCTCTTTTGAAAGATGCTAGATAGTCATCATTATTCTTTGTAATCATCAAATCATCTACATACACAACTAGATACACAACCAACATTCCAATCTTCTTAATAAAAAGAGTTACATCATCCAAGTAAAATAACTTATAATTCAGCTTGAGAAGGTGTTCAGTTAATTTTTCATACCATGCACAAGACGCTTGCTTCAACATATAAAAACCCTCCTTAAAATCACCATTTAAAAGAGTTGTTTTCACATCCATATGGTGTGTCTTCCCACTACTTAGAGGTGTAAGAGAAAAGAAAGTTCTAATGGTGCATCATTTTTCTTGAGGAGAAAATATCTCTGTGTAGTTAACACATTCCTTTTGATCATAGACCTTTTCTAGAAGACTTGCCTTCTGTTTATCAAGAGAACTATATTCCTTGTACTCGATCTTATACAACCATTTTCAACCAACACATTTGACATCCCCATAATTCTCGTGAGTCAAAAATGAAAAACCAACAAAGTGATCCAGAATGGGAACACCCCTTTAGTATGTGGAACATCATTATCACATTCAAAATAGAACTTTTTAGATGCAACATTCTCCAAATGAGGCAGTTGCGTATCAACAATGGAACTATCTTTATCTGATTCAAGAATGAAATTCTTATTTTCTTCATCATACAACATGTATGCTTCGGAAGTATTAGAATAGCCTGCAATTATACATTTTCAACTTCTTTCTCCTAATTTATTTTGTTTTTTCTTAGGAATAAAAGCATAGCATTTCGATCTAAAAACTCTCAAACATTGAACTATTGGGAGTCCATCATGCAAAATTTCATAAGGAGTTTTGTTGTTAATGACAAAAGAAGGACAGTGATTTCTAATATAAGTTACACAAATAAGTTCTTCTCCCCAAAAAAATAACTCTGCATTCTTAACAAAAATCATAGATCTAATAACATTAAGAAAACTTCTACTCATACATTTTGCAACGCCATTTTGTTGTAGATTATAAGGTATAGTGGTTTAATTTTTTATTCCACTTTCCTTCAAATGTTGTTCAAATGCGTGAGAAGTATACTCACCAGCATTATTAGTTACGATAATTCCTAGATTCTATTGAGTTTCATTTTTAATCATCAAATGAAAAGTTTTAAAAACTTCATACAATTGTCACTTATATTTCAACCAATACACCCAACACATTCTCAAGTAATCATCAATATATGTCAGAAGATATTTATTTCCATTTGTGGGTTTAACGGGCATAGCTACACATAAATCTAAATGTATAAGACCTAATTTTAGTGTAGCTCTAAAATAACAACTATCAAAAGGTTGCTTACAATTTTTTTTGAAAATACAAGCATCACAAGGTGTAATCTTTGTTCAAACTATAAGCAGACCGTTAATACTATGCTTTTTCATCATTTTTGATGCTGCCATAATTGATGTGACCAAATAGAGCATGCCACAACAAGTTGGGAGACAACATATCACTTCTTTGTTCCAGAAGAGTAGAATTTTCACAAGAGTTAGTAGATGAAGTACCATTTAACTTTAAAAGTGTACCTTCTTCCACACTAATCAAAATAACTGCATGATCAAATGCTCTTCTTATCTCGATGATGCAATCAAATATATGAATAGAATGTCCCTACTTCTGAATATGGATAAGAGACATTGAATTTCATTGAAGCTGTGGAATATCAATTACATCATATAGAACATAATTTGCAATATTGAATATCTTCAAATGAATAGACCCAATGCCATATGGTTTAATTCGAGAATTGTCAGAAATGTATATAAAACCGTAGGTATAGTCAATGAAAGTTTCAAAACAATCTCTCCTAAATTTCATATGACAAGTGGCTCCTGAATCCAAAATCCAACTATCTCGCCATGAAGAAAATGCACTTTTTAAAACATCATTAATATTAAAAATATAGTTAGAAATAATGTAATGTGTAGATTATGATGAATATCCCTTATCACATGGTGGATGATCTTTTTATTCATTCAATTGTTATCTCCATTCACTAAATTTATCCCAAGGGATTTTATAGTTAGAAGCAATATGACCAATTTTACCACATATAAAACATTTGATAGTAGATCTATCATTAAAATTCCTTTGTTGTCTATCATTTTTTTGTCTATCACCCTGATTATTTTTTCTCCCCTTACCTCTATAATTTCTCCTAGTTCGACATATACTACTTTTATCACCTCTAGAAGTTTAAATATGAGACTTCTGATACATTTGTGAAAGGAACAGAGGTTCTACATTAGAGCTAAGTGGGGTCTCTTTCTTCCCAAAGTCCTTTTCTCTCTCAGCTATTTTTTTTTACAAGTTTATCAAATGTAATGTCTTTTAACTGCTCACTAGCTTGGAGAGATTCCAAAGATTGTGATTAGACAACGTGAAGGAATTTTATAAAAGTTGTAAGTTGTAAATCGACATCAATTCCAGTGTCTTTTATATCATGAAAAATGGCTTTTATTTCATAGGTACTCTTCAATGGACCATTATCTTTCATCTCCAAATTGAAAAATTTCAACAACGACTGAATAATTTTGAGTTCTAAGTGTGAATCATACAATTCTTTCAACTTATTTAATGCTTAGAATGCAGTATCACATGAAATGATATATCATGTTACCTCTTATGTCACTGATGTAGCTATTAATGCATATGCCTTGTTGTCATTTCTCTCCAAAATTGCATGTGTTTCTCATTATCAGGAGGCTCTGGTGCAATTTCATTTCCATTTTTATTTGTTCTGCCTTGACAAACTTCCCACAAATCGTTAAATACAAGGGAAATTTTAATCTTTCTAAACTACTCTTGATAATTCTCCTTTCCACTAAGGACAAATCCAACTATGGAAACTATTGAAGTCATAATTTTTTTGCAACCAAATAAATTCTTGAAACAAATCCTTTTCATATTTTCAAATATTTGAAGTAGTCCTCTAAAAGAAAATATAAATAACTTTCTCTTTTTGTTTTAAATAAAAATTTTCTTAGTGATTTGAAGGTGGGTTCCAAAACTAATATAGTAGAGAACAATGTTTTTCGCTTTTACTTTCTCATTTCTCATTCTAGTTCTGCCAAGTTACACACAAATATGTTGTTTTTGGAAGTAATATAAAATATATAGGAAATTTATTCACCTTACTCGTGGTATCATATTCTGGAAAATGTCTCCATATTCATTTAATTTTTACAAATCCTTTTCAAAAAATTATGTAAATACTCTTTTTAATTTCCCTTTCATGAACCTTGAAGCATTCTCTACTTTCCAGTAATTTCTGGATTAAATTCAAATCCCACATATGGAAAAAAATATTCCACTAAAAATAACTAATAATTCACTTCAAATAAAATGCTTCAAAGCTTCACTAGTATTGAATGTTATTTATTCACTATCGATTGTGCCAACAATAAGAGTTAATGATGGGTAATCACTTTTACCTCAATTTCCTTTAACCTTTCTTCCAACACTCCCACAACCTTTTTATCATTCCTTTCCAAGAAATCCACTCCTCAAAACTAATTTAATGAATCCTTTACCTTCTTCTCTCCATAATCTTCAAATAAATGCCTCCTTAAAAACAAACTCAGTAGGCATGGAGTTTATAAAAAACTTAACCAGGGCTTTGATACCATTGTAGAAGCCCAAATAAAATTCCAAACGAAAGAGAATAATAAAAGAACATTGTATTAATTATAAAATCACTTGTTTATACATGTGAAATCTAGGTATGAGATAGTTGTGTCTCGGTAATGTATTAATTGTAAAAATTGAATATGAAACTAATTACATATTGTAGAATAACAATTGATGAGTCTCATGAATAGCTAAATTATATTGGCCTTAATTCCACTCTCTAGCATATTAAATTCAACATTTTTCACATTTCTTTACATATTTTATTATATTTCTTAGTGAGAAGGGTAAAGGTGAGATGTTGTCATGTGGCCTAATTTGCATTAATTGCAGGATTTGGAACAATTTTCGACTAATTTAAGTGCAGGAAGTCGAAGTAGACAAGCAAGAGGGATATTAAGAGATTGGGTCTCCCTCTTTAACTCCTCAATCACTCGAAAATTCCTCCATAAGATCTCATAAGCTCGGAGTTACAAGCAGTCAAGCCTACGTAGTTCATTGGAAGTCGAGTGAGTGATAGTTCAAGACAAGTCAATATTCAGTTCTGGATCCAAGACTCCGTAATTGAAAGGAAGTTATTGGTAGCTTCAATTGTATAAATAAGAAGGCCTAGGGCCTCATTATGTTTTGAATTTTTATTGTAGCCAAGAGGCAATTTCAAGCTTAAGATATTGTGACTGTTATTCTCATGTTACTTTTGACATTTCAGTGATAATGAAAATGGTTTCTTTGATCCAACACTAATTTGACTTAGAGGATTGAAGATCTTGGGTTAGGGCCCAATCCTAGTAGCAGAGGTTCCTCTTTTTGTACATCTATCCTTAGATTAGAATCATAGATTAGCTCCTCAAGTTATCTATGTTTTGTTTAATTTACAAGTCTTTGCATGATTGGTAAGTTTTTCTTCCATTAGTTGGAGAAGTATGTCAGTGTTACAGTAGCGAAAGAAAAGACTTCAGAAAATCTTCTGATAGTGCCCTCATCCTCATCTTCCTCATGGGATCATGGTTTGAGGGCCCCACTCTCACAGCCCCAGAAAAAAATGTATCCTTTGGTTATTACATAGCATAGGATTCCTTGTTGAGTAGATCATTTCCAATGATTTCTTAGAAGCAACTGCAATTGTAATTTTGGTTTCTTGAGTTTGTTGTAGATTAGAAAGCATTATATTCCATATATTTGATCCATTAGGCATCAATAAATTAGTTTCTCAAATTCAACTAGTCTTTTCACATTCACATAAAGTTGTGCATAAATGAAGAAATGAACATGTGTTGTTGTACGAGCTGATGATCTGCTGGGAGGAACTCATTCCACCAACCTCATCTAAGTTTTGTCCACCTCTCGCCAAACCATACCAATCACCAATTCAGATTTATGTTTTATAGCCACTGTGGACAAACACCTTGAGAAAATCCAACTTTCCCGAAGACTTGGGATGATCCTTGGGTAGTGTGCACTTGCCTGATACCTTACTCTAACACTTCCTTTCAATTTCACTACCTTCCTACAACTTGCAGCTAACTTTCCTGTCATAAACCAGGACATCCTCCGGTAACTACAAGAAATCATGCAGTAACTACAGGAAACGCTGTAGCAGCCTGTTTTAGACTGTTTTGGGGAAAAATGATGATCAGAGCCTAGGATAGGCCTTCAACATGACCTCCATACCCCTCCATGCCATTTTTGACCAATTTTCCCATACTTTCCTCCCCTCCAAAAGATCAACTTGTTTAGCTTAAAATTTACATTTCTGAATTGAAAACCAAAAGACTCTTTTTTGAAATATTTAGCTAGTGCATGCATACATCAGTGTTAGCAATGTTAGGATCATTTTCCTGCTTACTTAGTATAAATAACTAGATGGTAGAATGCAATTTTTAATTAGGTCTCTTTTGTAAGTAATGTGTGTTAATTCTTCGCTAGTAATTTCATGTCATTCCATAGCACTTTATATTCATCACTTTCATTTCTTTAACATAGGAAATCATTTCCTTTCTGCATTAAAGATAGCTTTACATTCATTGTGTGTAGTTAGCATCCTTCTAGCCAATAGAAGATTGGTTTGGAAAACCCTCGTGGTCTATTGCGCGAGTTGAGAAGTGATAAGAGTAGACCATTGCATAGGTTGTACATATAGCACTGTCACCTCCAAGTTTGTATGAAACACAGGTTGATAAAGTAAAGTTCGTAACCCTAGGAGTTGCAGCATCATTGTTGCAATATTGGGGCTCATCACTTTTTGGCACTGTTGCCAAGGAGGTGTCTAGGTAGATGTGATTTCTGCTTTCCTTTCTATTTGAAATTCAGTAAATAGATGCAATTATTTCTTTCCTTTTGTTTTTGATTCAATATATAGTTGCAATTCCTGCCTTATTTCCATTCTTCAAGTAGTTCCATTTAGCAAATAGTTCAAATTTATGCTTTGTTTCCATTCTGCAAGTAGTTCTGCAGAAAAAAAAAATTAAAAAATTTAAATAAATAAAAATAAAATCCTTTCATGCCTCGTACGAGTTGAGACAACTTAGGAATTTTTTTTTCCAAATACCACCACACCTTCAAACAACTAACCCTCCCTCTTCTTTGATGTATGTGAGCGAGAGGACACATTAGGCGAACAACCAGAAATCTTTAAAGAGGCTATTGTGGAAGAAGAAGAATAAACCATTCCACCAACCTACACAATGGTTAAAAATACAAATGGGATTGAAAATAGAAATGTTGTTAAAAACATATCTGAGGGTGATTTTCCCATTAGAGAAACTAATGGAGATGCTACGCTAAAAATCATAAGCCCCTATTCCCTTCTTCACTTCCATTTCTTAACCTCAAAGGATCCTGATACCTTTTTATTTGAGATTGTTTTCATCTACAAAACTTATGATTATACCTCTGACGACCAGATGTTGAAGCTTTTATCATCCACCCTTAATCATGTAGCCTTGTGCTGGTTCATGGATTTACCTGGGGACAACATCACTACCTCATCTCAAATGCTACAAGCCTTGAACAACAAGTACAATGATTATTGTAGGTCTAAAGACACCAAAGAAGCCTTTGTGTAGGTTTTAACCCTGTACATATATTACCTGCATACGAATTATAAAACATAGAAAATAAACAATGCAAGAGCATAACACATAAAACATATATACACAGAGATCCTCCCCTGGATCCCAAAACTCGGACTACCAGTTTGATTTTTCATTATGTTCCTTTCAATGTTACAATACATATTTATACATGTCGAAGCATCCAATACCATGGACCAAAAACCATCGTGTCCAAAACCATGGACCGAAAACCATCGCACCCGAAACCATGTGCAAAAAACATGCACAAAACCATAGGTAGGTCCGCCCAACCTAATATAGCGTCCAAAACAAAAATTTTCTAGGGAATTGCCCCAGTCTCCATAGAGGGGGGTTACCTACCTGGCTCAAACCCCCTGTGATGCTCCCGCTATGCAATCGGCCTAACGAAGGGGGGGCTCTGCGCCCCCTCTAATCCCCTCGATTAACTATGCGGGCTAGTCATGGAAGGAATATAAGACAACCCAACATCCTCCCACTTATTGTTTTCTTTCCATAAGGGGCCAAAAGAGAGCTTAGTCATTTATCCAGCCTTGCAACACCAATTTTTTCTCTAAACCAAGAGAACTTTTCAGAGCTCACAAATTTTGTCAATGCATCTGCAGTATTCTTCAAAGTGTCCACCTCTACCAACAATATCTTTTTTTTTTCTATCATATCCCTCAAAAAGTGATACTAAACATCAATGTTCTTTGTCTTTGAATGATATGTAGGGTTCTTTGCCAAGAAAATTGCACTTTAGCTGTCATAGTCTACCCTTATAGGTCCCTGTACTAACCCCATACTTGAAAACAATCTCTACAACCAAACTGCTTCCTTGCTTGCATGAGTGGTTTCCATATATTATGCGTCTGTAGTTGATAGTGTCACTACATACTGTTTCTTACTCATCCAACTGATTGCACAACCAAATAGGTTAAACACATACCCACTTGTAGATCTTCTCTGATCCAGATCTCGATCCCAGTCTTCATCAACAAAGCCACGAATATCCAACACTCTGTCCAATCCTAGTCTTCCTTGGTAGCACAAACCATAATCACTAGTGCCACACAAATACCTGAAAACCCACTTCAATGTTCTCAAGTGCTCCTTCCCTGGTTTTGACATAAACTTGCTCAATACTCCCACTACATGTGCAATGTCTAGTCTAGTACAGACCATTGCATACATCAAGCTACTGAATGCACTTGCATATGGAACACAAGACATGTCTTGGTCCTCTTCTTGTGTATTGGGACACTGTTTAGTAGATAACCTCAAATCTACAGGAATAGGAACTTTCATCGGTTTACTATCCTGCATATTAAACCACTGTAGTATCGTCTCAACATACTTCCTCTTCTTTAACCAGGGCTTCCTCTTTGCCCGGTCTCTTTGAATTTCCATTCCCAAAATATAGTTTGCAACACCAATATCTTTCATGCAAAATTTGGAGGACAATTGAGTCTTCAAATCATGGATAATTTATTTGTCATTTCTGACCAACAACATATCATCCACATACAAGGGAAGATAAGTAATACGGTCACCAATTAATTTAAAATACACATAGTTATTTTCTTTTCTTCTGGTGAAGCCAAGTCCCCATATAAATGTATCAAATGTCTGATACCACATCCTTGGTGACTCTTTTAACCCACACAGAGACTTCTTTAACTTGCATACCATTTCTTTCTTACGCTTTGCCAAAAAACCTTTAGGTTGCTTCATGTAGATCTCCTCCTATAGATCCCTGTGAAGAAATTTTGTCTTCACATCCACTTGTTCTACCTCAAAATAAAAAGCAGCAACAACAGATAAATGTAATCTAATAGAATCTACCTTGGTAATAGGAGAAAAAATATCACCAAAATCAATTCCCTGCACCTGGTGTTGTTGGGAAAAGTATCCAATACGGAATGACCCTATCCCACTCTAAGGGTGATAGTACCTCAGCAACAACCGAATGCAAAGCTATTCAAGATTACTTCTTTATGAGATGTAAGAGAGGGGAGAAAGAGATCCACTAACCGTTATCTTCCGCTAATGTTTGATCCAATCTTCTCTCCTTGCTGCTTGCTCCCAGCTCCTTGCTCTTTCATTGGCCCAGCTACACAAAGATCCTGCAAAAGCACAAGAAAGGGAAACTACAAGAAGCATACATCCCTAACTGATTCAAGGATTAGAATAAATCAAATATACAAGCATCAATACGCCACAAAGACACATGCATATAGAAGAACCTCAAATGCTTTATTAATGGAAGAAGTAAAGTTCTGAGAGTGTTACAACCATAATAGGCCCAACCCAGCAACACCTCCCAGTAGAAAGAAATCTCCTCTTCACCTCCTTCAAAGCAATCACCCAATAGTTCTATATTCAAACCAACAACACTTCCTTACATTCACAAGATTCCAGCCTCCTCTAGACCTCATAAGAGAGCTCTATATATAGGAGTTTTGGAGAAAGGATGAGTCAGCTTGAGCTTGGCATGAAGCTGACTAGTGTCCTCTCCCACTTCAGTTATACTTCAGTTCTTGAGTCCACTTGGAGATCTAGATCCTCTTACTCATCACAAGGCGAATTCCCTGATCCAAGTGTCATTTTGGAAGCTTCCTGGGCATTTGACACCTTGCAGAATGACTGTGCCACTTGGCCAATCTCGCCCAGCGTAGGTAGCCTTCATTAGATTTGACATTCAGCGCAGGTACAGAGTGGAGCAGTTGACATTCAGCGCAGATGCTCAGTGGAGAAGTTGACATGATCCTGAATTAGCTTGTTTTTGAGTGTTTTCAGGTGGAGAACTGATTTTTAGTGCTGTGGTTTGCTAACCTTGTTCCTCTAGGGGTAGGAACAACATGTTTAGGGACTTTGGATCCCTTAGATTATCGACATTTCATGCTTCATGCTGTAAGGAACAAAAATTTCTATAACAGTTGCCCCCTAAAGTATGAGGTCGTTTATCGGGTGAAATGCTTTATCAGGAGGATCCGAAGTTCATTCAATCGCTGAGAGGTTCCCTGTAATAAAATACAATACAATACATTATTTTTCATTCTGCTTTCATGATCTAGCTGAGGCGGGCATTCCCATGCTCAGCTTTATAAATTCCTTTTGGTACATAGAACAGACGATCGTCTGATGGTAGACTGATAATTCTCTGCTGAAATTATCATCCTTTGAGTAGGATGATCATCTGCTGCAATGATGTACATATCAAATGTCTTTATATCCTATATATCGCAGCTCGGATGGATGAAACTAGATCTGGGGTCTTCAAACTCGTTCGATCTTCACTCAAAGTACAAGTCGATCCATGTGAGAATTGCGCTGAAGTCGAACATGGAAAGACATCGCTTGATTACCGGTCAATAATGCAAATTGTTAACAAGCGCGAGAGGAATCACCAATAATGACAATGACCCTCAAGGTACTGCAGTACAATTCACATGGTGTGAATAAAGGACTTGGCGTCGAACACCACGCAAAATCTTTTGGTCGAAGGTCATTGATGTATACCTGTCGCCGGAAGTGAGAAACTTGCCATTGAGGCATGCAAGCTTCAAAGTACTGGGGGGGGGGGTGTTCCTAGATCCACTTCTTGGATAATGAGCTGAAGTCGACAAGAAGCGATTCATGAAAGGAGGGCCTTAATGAATCCCACATCAGTGACATGGAACGGAGCTAATGATTTTAGTGGAGATGAAAACAATCTGTGAAATATGATTCAGGGTGGCGATCATGGGTGGATGAAGGATAATGTATGGCAGTGGATGGGACACGGTTGACTCTTTCTGAACAACATCTCTTGAACATATAACGACACTGATGTGATGGATCGGTAGCATTACCCCAAATGTGGATGGTTTGGCGAGGACCATGGTGATGAGACCGGTGAATGAAAACAACCCAACCCGATGTGATACGGAGGACAAAGTGTCATGTTCAAGAGCGACTTGCTACCATTAAAGCTTTGAGGTTCTCCCAATTTTTCCCAGTCATTTCTGACCAGTACCTCTTTATTTTTGTCAAGCTTGAGGAGGATAACATATGCTTGTTCTATAACCTGCCCTTCGGGCAAGCCCATCGCTATGTTTTAACGAGCCTAGTGATAGGGAAACTCGTTCTCGTCTAAAGACAAGTTTGTCGCTATTTAATCATTTTAACGAGTCTAACGACAAGGAAAACTCGGTCCTTTTCATTTTTAGAGAGTCTGAAAAGGTACAGAAAGTCAACTCCAAAATTCCTTTTTCGTCATCTAATCCCTTAAGTCCGAAAAAGTATAAAACAATACAGAAGGGATGAGTTTTCGATAACTTTAACGAGCAGAATAAAACAAGCGCTCGACCTTTTTGTGCAATAATCCCTCAAGTCCAAAAAGATTAAAATCTAGAAGAGGGATAGCTCTTCCGATCACTTTTAACGAGCTGGAAGGCCAAAACTCGGCAAACTTTTCATATTTTACGAGTCAGATGAAAAGAGCTCAAAGAAGACTCGTCTTTTGAGGAACGAGTGATAAACAGGGATAGCAGCAGATTCCAGGTACAGGTTGGAATTTTCCAATCACGGCAGTGTCACAAGGATGGCTAAGTGAAATCACTCTTCGCAGTTGTTCCTCAAAATGGGTAAATAATCATATGGAGGTAAACGATCGGCCAAATGAACGGTGGAGGTGGTGGCTGCAGCAAAACAAGACCAAGGTCTTTTTATGGTTGATCAGGGTACATTCATGATGGTTATTTACCGGGAAGTTCATTTTTTAACGAGCTTAAACTTGCTCAAAAGCTTATGTTTATTTTTTAACGAGCATGAACTATGACGCTAAAACTGCTCGGATCTCACTTTTTTATTTTTAACGAGCATAAATTCCGTGGTAAAACTGCTCGATAATACCAGTCATAAGATAAGAAATGTCTCCTGCAAGATTCCATTTTTTATAGAGCTCGCACCTCACATAAGCTATGCTCCAACTCCTCCTTTCTTTATGCAAGTTCGGAAACGGCTAATCTTAAAAACAGATAAATAACCGCCCCTATCTTGCACTCCAAAAGGTTTGCATGCCCCCAGGTATAAAGTACAATTTCAAGGCTGCCCCTACTTATCCGATAAAACATTTGTTTTAAAGGGTGATGCTTGCCTCTTTCTGGTTACCCAAAGATGGTTCTATTTGCTGCTGCAAGTCAATCTCTTTCTTCGGCAATGTCTACTGAAATAGACAAGGGTGAATGACTCTTTGTCAAACAAGTAACCTTGACAAAAGAATCATGTTCTAGAACAACCCCTCTTCCTTCCACGGACGGGGTACGAACTAGTCATATTCTTTCGCGGAAATTCTACCTTATACCCAAGGTTTCCTCTGCCCGAAGCAGACCAGGATGCATGCCCCCTGGGTTCCAGTCCCATCTTTCCGAATCACTCGCACTCATCGGGAAGGAGGACTGGGGGTGGAGACATTTCTTGGGTGAATAGACCATTGAGGGTTGGTATGTGACTATTTGCGATGCGTGATCCCGGAAATGAAAGTTGGTCTACGAGCTTGACCATTCTTCCTTCGTGTGGAAAACACATTACTCTAAAGAGTGAGGAGACTATAGCTCCCATGCAATATATATAGTCTCGTCCAAGGAGTAGGTTATAATCCAAGGGTCCTTGAACAATGATCACGTTCATCTGAACGGTCTTCCCTTTCAATGTAACAGGCACATTGGGGAGGATCCCTAATGGTCGACTGGTTCCTTTATCAAAACCCGAGAGATTTCTTATCTCAGGCAAAAGCTCTGGGGAACCCAGTGCTTTCCAAGCAATAGAGGAAAGGATACTCACAGATGCCCCTTCATCAATGATGGTTCCAGCCATTACCATCCTGTAAATTTGGACTATGATTCTGAATGGTATACTGGCTGGTAACCGGGGTCTGCCTAGTTGGTTCCAATCAAAGGATACAACCAGGTTGCTTGGTGGTGGGACCGAATACACGGTCGGATATGACCTTGACGATGTTCCTTCCTGCGATAAAGGAATGGGCGCATTGCCCTGATGCTCATCAGAGTCGGTGTTGATGAAAAGAATCCGGATGGTGTCATCCTTATTCTCTTCAGAGAGGGTGTCATTTGAAGATGAATCTTCAGTGACGGTTTCATTTGAGGATGAAACCTCTGAAGGAAGAACCGGGTCAACTGCCGTATCGACCTTTAGACTTTCGTCTGGTCTGGATTCAGTAGGTTCATTTTCAATGACTGACGCTTCAGCTGACCACTTGAGCGGGCCAGCTGTATTTTCAACCAACGAAGGACTTGGCACGAGTTTTTTGTATCCAGGAGGAAGTCTCAACAGTGAAACCGGACGATCTTCCAAAACTCTCTTCGCTTCGTCTAATAAGGGAGAACGGTGGATGGCGTGATCGCCTTTACACAGTTTGCAGGGGGATCTTATTCCCCCTCTTTGTCTTGAACCTTCACTTTCGCTGGTTGACGGTAAGCATTCAACATGGCTATCAGAGGTTGATGCTCCCGAATTGTGCAACTGAGGGGACCAGTCCCTTAGTATCCGGGGAATACAGGGACAATCTCTATGGAAGTGGTCTCCTCTACATATGACACATGGCGATTTAGGCCCGGTCTGTGCTGTGTATGGATTTTTGTTAGATGTCTTTTGTTTGCCCCCAGTCTCCTTAGGCTCCTTCTTCTTCTTCTCCTTCTTCTTCTTCTCCTTCTTCTCCATGGGAGCTTGGCTTTTGCCGGCTCTACCTTGCGAAGACGAAGGATTGGAGGAAGAGTTATAGGAAGTTGAAGGTTGGTGGGCAGCTCTAGACTCATCTAACTGTTGACTCGACTGTTCAGGAACCATGGTGGTCTGAACTACATTAGTTGAGAATAGCCAAATAGGCAGACCAATTGTCAGTCCTGGAAGCGACAATGTGGCCATGTGGGGCGCACCAACTTCTCCCCAAGAGGAGAATGCACTAGGATTTCCATCATGTGGAATTCCTTGGTTGGGGCATTCCATGTTCTCAACCTACAGATCAACGCAGGAATAGGAGGTGATTATGTTCCGTTTAAAATAAATTTTATAACGACGCATTAGACACAACTTGCTTTTTCACTTTTTAAGAGTCGAGAAAAAGCTAAAGATGACTCTAGTCTCCTTCGATGTTTTAACGAGCCCGAAGCGACAAATGCTCGGATGGACTTTTTCAGTTATAGAGTTTGAAAAAGGCCAAAAGAAACTGCTCTGGAGTTCTAGGCAGAGGGTGTGCCAAACTTTTCGCAAAACCACAGAATACGTTTTACGGTACGAGTGGTCGATCTTCGTGAATGCTGTGTTCACTGCATTGCGATCAGTAGGGCGGCCGACACGACTTCCTAAGGATAAAGGCTTTGTTCCTATAGGGGTCTCCCAATATATACGCGATGGTACGTGGGAGCACAAGTCCGTATTGATACTTATCGCTTCACCGTGGAGGAATCACCCAACCACTCAACGCTAAGATATCACGTTTAACGACGATGGAACACGTCTCTAGCTTAGACCTCTATGTGTTTGTGTTATGTTTCAATGCGTTGTTATGTAAATTCAATTTATTTTAAGGTTGATCTTGTTTAGCAGTTTGCCTTTATGGATCACCACGAGATGTATAGTAACACTCCTAAATGCAGTCTAAGATGATAAGCAAGCTTTTCAATCTTTCAACTTTGAAAATCTTAACTACGGAGGGAAAAGAAAGACAACATCTTTTCACACAGATCATAGAGCACACACTAATGCACTTTTTCCTAAATCAACATGCAAATGGTCATAATGCACATGCATAATGCAAGTATTTCTTTTCTCTTTCTTAATGTTGGCGTAATGCAAAAAGAAAGCTGTTGTATAATTTCGAATTCAATTTCAAGTGAAAGCAAACAAGCTTGTCCAAAATCAAAAGACACCTTAAGATTTACTCGTTTCGACACTAGAAATATATAAATTCAAACCATATGACGAAAGCAAAAGCTCAATCAGCTATGAAAAACAAACAAACTAACTCTTAAGATCAAAATGACACTTAATCACAGGTCTAGATCTAAGAGGCCACAACAAGACTAGTTCACTTTCGTTATGGGAAACTGTAAATGATACAAGAAATACACAAAGAACAAACACAGTTTCTTTATACAACCGAGGCGGAATAGTGGCAAGGAAAGTTGGTTTCAGATAGGCACATTGACTGGTAACAGGCAGCAAAACAAGAGTGAAAACAGGGCAAGAAACAGTAGGAAACCCCAGTAGCACAAAGCAAGACTGGTCTAGCGCAGGTGGGACACTGTCTGTTTGACCTTCAGCGCAGGTAGCCCCTTCGAGAACTGCGCTGAAATGCAGACAGCCTTTGTACAGCCTGCACTGAAGAATGAAACTTTCGTTTCTCTTGGTTTCCGGGTCACAGATTGCTCAAAAATTCACATTTTTGGCTTAAATCAGAAGCTATCAGTCAAGGACACACTAAGGGATGATAAGGAGGATGAAAAGCTATCACTAAGATCTTATTAGAGTCCTTGTGGATCAGCTCTTCAAATCATAAACTTGCCCAGAAACTGAGCTAGAGTAGTTGCCCTCTACTTTGCATTTGAAAGATCCAAATGCAGTTCGATTCGGTACTCCCTTTGTTTATGAAATGAATAGCAAAAAACACAAACAACCAACAAGATACGATCCCCAGTGGAGTCGCCAATTTGTTGTTGGGAAAAGTATCCAATGCGGAATGACCCTATCCCACTCTAAGGGTGATAGTACCTCAGCAACAACCGAATGCAAAGCTATTCAAGATTACTTGTTTATGAGATGTAAGAGAGGGGAGAAAGAGATCCACTAACCGTTATCTTCCGCTAATGTTTGATCCAATATTCTCTCCTTGCTGCTTGCTCCCGGCTCCTTGCTCTTTCACTGGCCCAGCTACACAAAGATCCTGCAAAAGCACAAGAAAGGGAAACTACAAGAAGCATACATCCATAACTGATTCAAGGATTAGAATAAATCAAATATACAAGCATCAATACGCCACAAAGACACATGCATATAGAAGAACCTAAAATGCTTTATTAATGGAAGAAGTAAAGTTCTGAGAGTGTTACAACCATAATAGGCCCAACCCAGCAACACCTCCCAGCAGAAAGAAATCTCCTCTTCACCTCCTTCAAAGCAATCACCCAATAGTTCTATATTCAAACCAATAGCACTTCCTTACATTCACAAGATTCCAGCCTCCTCTAGACCTCATAAGAGAGCTCTATATATAGGAGTTTTGGAGAAAGGATGAGTCAGCTTGAGCTTGGCATGAAGCTGATTAGTGTCCTCTCCCACTTCAGTTATACTTCAGTTCCTGAGTCCACTTGGAGTTTCTTGCTTCCACTTGGAGATCTAGGTCCTCTTACTCATCACAAGGCGAATTCCCTGATCCAAGTGTCATTTTGGAAGCTTCCTGGGCATTTGACACCTTGCAGAATGACTGTGCCACTTGGCCAATCCCGCCCAGCGCAGGTAGCCTTCATTAGATTTGACATTCAGCACAGGTACAGAGTGGAGCAGTTGACATTCAGCGTAGATGCTCAGTGGAGCAGTTGATATGATCCTGAATTAGCTTGTTTTTGAGTGTTTTCAGGTGGAGAACTGATTTTTAATGCTATGGTTTGCTGACCTTGTTCCTCTAGGGGTAGGAACAACATGTTTAGGGACTTTGGATCCCTTAGATTATCGACATTTCATGCTTCATGCTGTAAGGCAAAAAAATGTCTATAACACCTGGGAATAACCTTTTGTTACCAACCGAGCTTTGCATTTCTCCACCTTTCCTTATGCATTTGTCTTCTTTTTGAACACCCATTTTCTACCAATAGTTTTTCCAGCCGGCAACTCCACCAGATCCCAAGCCTCATTCTTGTGCAAAGATGTCATTTCATCAACCATGGCCTCTTTCCATAGTTTTCCCTCCTCTCAATCTACTGCTTCCTTCATAGTTCTGGGATCATCATCAGTAACAGGTAAAGAAAAATTTGAACAGAAAGCAGATGGACTATACCTTTCTGGCTACCTTCATTCTCAAACTGATCTTTTCACACTGGGAGTTTGTGCCTCTTCATCTTTTGATTCCTCCTCTGCTGTAGAGTTTGATTCTTCCTCATTAAGCTCAAAATCTATCTTCTCAGGTTCGTTTGGTTGGACTTCATGTGTAATAACATTTTTCACCTATATGAACACCACATCTCGGCTATACACAACCTTCCTTGTTACTAGATTCCAAAGCTTATAACCCTTTAAACCATCCTTATACCCAATTAAGATGCACTATTCAGATTTGCTATCCAACTTGGTTCTTTTCTCCTTTGGAACATGTACATATGCATCACATCCAAATACCCTCAGATGTGAAAGAGAGGGTTCCTTACCAGTTGTTGTGGGGAAAAATGCCTGTGCAGGACGATCCTATCCACCTAAGGTGTGACAGTGCCTTAGCAACAAATAAAGACAGCTATTCTAGTGTTCTTCCTTTATGAATTAAGAATGAAGAGAAAGATGGATGGACTAACCGATGTCTTCTGTTTGTCCCTCGATCCGGCTTCTCTTCTCTTGGAGAGTTCTCAGCTACTTTCCTTCTCACTTGCCCAGCTTCAAGAGGTTTCTGCAAGATCACAAGAAGAGAACACTACACAAGACATGGATTCATATTCATAACTAGTTCAGGATTAGAAATAAACTAAACATACTAATGCAATCATACATCAAAAATACATCAGTATATAGGAGAAACCAAGATAGCTTTATTGATGAATAACAAGGTTCAGGAAGAGATACAACCCAGAGGGCTCCAATCCAGCATCTCCTTCCCAGCAAATGGAATTCCTATCTTCACCCCCTTCAAAGCATTAAGCATCCAATGATTCCAATCTCAAACCAACAGCAATTCTTTGCAATAACAAAATTCCAGCCCCTAGATCTCATGGAGGAGAGATCCATATATAGATGTTTGGAGAGAGGATGAGTCAACTTGAGATCTGACTAGTGTCCTCTCCCTCTATCAGTTCTTGATTCCACGTGGAGGTTCTTGCTTCCACTTGGAGATTTGGAACCTCTTACTCATCACCAGTCGAATTCCCTGAGGCAAGTGTCATTGAGGAAGATTTTGGAAGCTTCCTGGGCTTTGACACCTCGTGGAATGAACTTGCCACATGTCAACTCTCGCTCAGCGTAGGTAGCCAGTGTTGCCTTTGACATTCAGCGCAGGTAGCCAGTGTTGGCTTTGACATTCAGTGCAAATAGCTAGTGGAGCCACTGAATTGATCCTGAATTGACTTGTTTTTGAGCAGTTTCTAGTGGAGAACATTTGTGAATTGCTGTGGTTTATTAGCCTTGTTCCTCTAGGGGTAGGAACAAGATGTTTAGGGACTTTGGATCCCTTAGATTATGGACATTTTATGCTCAATGCTGTAAGGCACAAAAATGTCTATAACACCAGTCCATATCTCCTGTCATTTCTTATCCTCCAATGTTGATGAAGGTGATTTGTTTACAAAGTAACATGTTGTCTTCATCGCCTCTGTCCAGAATTCCTATCTTGGCACCACTTAGCATGCTTCTTTCCCTTTCCATCAACATCTTGTTCATTCTTTCTCCAACTCCATTTTTCTTAGGTGTATATGGAGTAGTCTTTTTCCGTGCTATACCATGCTTCTTATAGAATTCTTGAAATTCCTTACTGCAAAACTCTTCTTTGTCTGGATTTCCACCAAAGCCTTAAATTCTTTAAACCTATCAAAGACTTCAAATTTCTTCTTAAGGAAATATACCATGAATTCCTTGAGAAGTCATCTATAAATGATACATAGTACCTAGACTTACCCAATGATGGAACCTTCAGAGGTCCAAACCCATCACTGTGCACAAATTCTAATATATGTTTCGCCCTCTTACCGCCAGAGGGGAAACTCACCCGATTCTGCTTCCCATATACACAATTTTCACAAAAATCAAAATCCAGAGAGCTATTACTAATATATTCTACCATACATTTACCATGAATTATTTGAAGGCCCTTCTCTCCAATATGTCCAAACCTTTGATGCCACAACATGGTCTTCTCTCCAGAGACCACTAGATTTTCTTCTCCACTTTCAAGAACCATAGAACTGTTGCACCCATAAACAACAGTGCTACCTTGCAGCTTGTACAAAGTTCCAATTTGAACTCCCCACATCAATACCAGTGCCCCTCAAACCATCTTGTAGGTATATTCTCGAACACTATTTTTACACCTCCATCATCTAGCTTGCTTACAGAAATCAGATTTCTAGCTAATGCAGGAATATGCAGAACACTCAGAAGTGTTCTAACCCTTCCACCTTGCAAATTCAACTTTAGTTTTCCTCGACCAACGATTCTAGACTTCCTATTTGTTATAGCTCCAAATCTCACTCTTGAGGTTTGTGATGCTGCACTCATGGCCCAGGGAAACCCCTCCTTCGAGACCTGGTCCAAAATTTAAAAAACAGTGTTTTATTCCCTATAAGCGACATTGCCCTGAGATAAATGAGTGTGTACGTGGGTTTCATATAATGAACCCGCGTATATGCCGCGGTGAAATTTTTGACAAAGAATTCAATGGTAAAACATAAATTAAAAATTCTAAAACTAGTCACAATTGATTGCAAGACAAGTATAAGAGTTACCTAGGGATTTCGGATGAATCTAAACGGTTGAATTTGGCATATGGAAAAGTTGCTTCTTTTTCTCCTCTCCTCTGCTCTCAAGCTTAAATGGTAAAATTGATGAGTCCAAAAACTCTTTTATAGGCTTTGAAAATGAAATTTTTTTTCAAAACTTAATTTTGTTTGGTCTCATGTAACTTTTAACTTGGGAGATTGGAATGTGGAGAATCGTTTGATTTTCTGGACATTTTGGACGTTTTTTGACGATTTCGAGACGGTTCCATGACTGCTAGCTCGTCATGGTAGGTATCGTTTTCTCATTGGCATAGAGGTTAGGGAAGCCATTTTTTCCGTTGCATTATGAATACTAGCCTCCATTTTTCGATACATTTGTCGTAGGGTCAATCCCATCGTGTTATGGTTCGTAAACCATCTTCCCTCACCATTTTTTAAATCATGACACGATGGTAGAAGCCATCCTTTACATGGGCATCGTAGTTAGCAGCTCACTGAAATTTGTTTCCCATGATGCTCCGACTTGAGTAGGCTCGGGAGTCCTCTGTAGTCCCACCATGACTTATGCAATGAAGACTCATTCCTCTTTGCTTCTTCGCTTCGTTTTGGCCTTATACCCTAGAGGCTCCTTTATGTTGAGTTGTACTGCTGCATTGCATGTTGACCATTTGCACCTTTTGGCCTTGAGCCGGTTTCACTTGGACTCGTGTTTAAGCCAAATTTTGACCATGATGATTGTTACACAGTAATTTATCACTGCCTTCCTGTCAGTCACCCTGCTGTGTCCAAGAAGTCACAATCACTAAGTGTTTGATCCCTGAACTGGCTAAAAACCCATTTTTCCAAAGTTTTGTGCATCAGCGCGTCTGTTCCTAAAATAACCGCGATGACCAGCGCCCCACAGTCTATTTCGTGCGCTGCCATCGCGGAAGAACATCACTTTTCCGCGATGACGCACAGCGCGGCTTTCACGTGTCCTTCCGCGCTGACATGGCTTGTTCAGTTGTTGTCATGTGCTGACAGCGCGGAAGTCTCCATATAATCCACGCTGATCCAGTTTGGGCGAATTTGTTCAAACAACCAGCCTTCCAGATCTCTCCAGGCTTGGTTGTTAGCTTTGTGAATGTCGACTCCCTTCTATGGCATGTCTGTTCGACCTTTTGCAACTACTCCCCTTGAAGATAAGCTCATCCTTCCACCTTTTTAGGAGACTCCTTCTCCTATATAAACTTCCACCATTACCATGAGCAGCTAGTTAGAAAATAGCTAGACTTAGCTTGGATTATACAAGAGCTTGTAGTGCTCAGATTGCTGCTATAGGTGTGGTGTGTTAGGAGTGGAAGTGATTGATTGCTTTGGGAAGTTTGTTTGTGACATTTGTGTGAGAGAGAGAGACTAGTTTGTCTTGGGAGAACCATCCTCAAAGGTGAATGCTTGAGATACATGCTGACTGATCCCTCCTGAGAAGTTTATCGACGTCAGAACATTTGGTTGTACTCTTCTCTATTCTGATTAATAATAGATGACTGCTATTATTGTTCCATTCTCGTTTGTTTATGCAATGGATAAATGTGAATTATGTCTTTTCTGACTGGCATATAGTTACTTTTACTAGATTTCACGCTTGCGTTTGCTTTCCCTTCGTGTGTGCAGGTGTCCGTTCGCGAGGATCGCGAAAGACTATGACCAGCTGAAGCGAAGGAGCAAGGGAAACATCACCTCGACAAACGACAGCGCAGGAATCCAAGTAGGTGCTCTTTACTTCTTGTCTAATTGTAACTAGGAACATGCGTGGCAGCATTGTGTGATTGTTGCTAGACCCCTGTTGGGCTAGTAGGGATCGCCTCTATCCGTAGAGGGGATTTACCTTCTCAACAATTTGGCGACTCCGCTGGGGACCAGCCTTTTTGTTTTTGAGTCCGCTTTTGTGTTTGGCTTTGATTGATCTCTTTGTGGGTTTTTGGGATTGTCTTTTGTGGCTTATGAACTTTCTGGGTGTTTCTGGAAAGCGTCTTTATTATTAAAAAGCTCCTGCCTTTGGTTTGGGAAGTTTTTGTTTTGGCTTTCCTTGTTTTTTACTCCCAGCGCGTTTTATTTCGGAACAGTCGCGCTGACATCGCGGCCCTGTTCTTTTGGTTTTCTCTTCATCGCGCCTGTACGTCTAACAGTCGCGCTGACCTCGTTTTCAAGGCCAGCGCGCTTTATTCGTGTTCTTCCGCGCTGACATCGCGCCCCCTCTTCTTTGCGATTTCGGTCATCGCGTCTGTGTGTCTTATATCCGCGCTGACCTCGTTTGTCCTAGGGCAGCGCGCTTTTTCCCTAACTTTCCGCGCTGACGTCGCAAAGTTGCTGAAGGCCTCCCCCTGTCAGCGCAAAGTTGCTGAAGGCTACCCGCGCTGAGCCTGAAAAACTTTTTTTTGTCCAATTTGACCTCCTGAACCTCTTGCTGTGACTTTCCCTGCTTCTCCCCACTTGTCTGATGACTTGTTTTTCACTCTCTGAACTTTGAACTGTTTGATTACGAAGCTCAACTCCATAGGGTTTCGTTTTGCTTGGTTTTAAGTTTGCAAACAACTTCCCTTCTAGCTGCTTGGTTCACGTTTTCGTCCTGACTTTCGCGATTACTGGATTGTGTTTGAGTCTCTAATTGACTGGTTGCAACTCTGGTCCATCGGATGTTTGCTTTTCTCTATTTGATTTCACGCTCTGAACCCTAGGACATCTAGCGGCCGTGTGTGTGTCAAGCCTCCCGCAAGGATCCCTGTTTGCTTGATTGACCAGCTCGTTCTAGACTCGCTTTTCGCATTTTTTCAGTGATTGTTAGAGTGTATTGGTTTGTGCTTCCAAGTGATCTTTTCCGCTTCCTCCTTGCTTGCAATCCTTGCTTGTTTTGCAGAGCTTAGATCACATAGCTCGTGCATTGCCTTGTTTCCTTTTGATTTCGAGACTTTGGTTGAGTGTTTTGGGAACTTCGTGTGCTCTCATTAAGTAGTTTACTTGGTGTTCAAGTTCCTCCAAATTCCTTTAGGTGTGTTATGTCACTAAAAGAAAATGAATTAGTAGCTTATTTTAAAATTCGAGAAGGAAAAGAACATTTCATTGATTTCCATTTTCAAAAGAAAAGTTTCCTTTCCTCGCTTTAGTTGCATTTAGCTACTTGTTTGTTTGTTTTCGTTTTGTTTAAAAAATTCTTTGCCCTCTCATAGCTAGAATTCATCAAATGAAACGAAATTCTTTTGCATATAGATTGCATCTAAGTAATTGTGAGCGAACATACGATAGAGCTTGAAATCGAAACTTAATCTCAAGATCAACTATAAAATGAACCAAATGAATCTAAAAACGCATTGGAACTAAACGCAAATATTTAGAGGTCTAGGTTAGAGACGTGTTCCGGCGTCTTAAAACATAGTCACTGTTGTTTCACATTAGGTTGGGTGATTCCTCCTTCTGTGACTCGATAGTGGTCTAATACGGACTGCGCTCCCACGTACCGTCGAGTATATAGGGAGACCCCACTAGGCTTTTATCCTTTATCCATAGGAAGCCGAGTCGGCCGCCCTACAATTCGCAATGCAGTGAACACAGCATTCACGAAGATTGACCACCCGTACCCTAAAAAGTATTCTGTGGTTTTGCGAAGAGTTTGGCACACCCTCTACCTAGAGTTCCAGAGCAGTCACTTTTGATCCTTTTCGGACTCCCTAAACGAAAAGGTGCCTGTGAGCGTCTTGTCACTTCGTGCTCATTAAACATTCGAAGGAGACTGGAGTCATCTTTGTCCTTTTCTCGACTCCTGAAATATGAAAAGGTCAAGTTTGGTCCTTGCGTCTTAAAAAATTAATTTGGCCACGATAACATCTCCTTTTTAGGTCTTGTGTGCGATAGTTTTGAGTAGGCTTTTATCGATAGTTTCCTTTAAGAGTTCTAAGGGGTCTGGTCATCCTGGCTGACCCATCACCTCCCGGTACAAGTGACTTAGGTTCTCAATCCCCTGTTGCTCCCGAGGTACCAGTTGAAGGCGGTACTCTTCCCATTGTTCCGAGTATCCAGCCTATTAACGTACGGTCCCCAGGCAACCCAGATTACTTGGAGGATTGGAATCCCGTCTGGGAAGAAGATTGGGATACCCCCCAAACCCCCCGTACCCCTTTAGGTATGTCATCTCCAATGGAGGGGGCAGCTTCCAGCACGGGTGAGACACCCGCAGTCACAGACATCGAGACACCCGCGGTCACAGACATTGAGACCCCGATCCCGTCTTCATCTCCCCTCCCTCCACGATATCAATCGCTAAGGGATAGGTATGATGCTAGAACAACTTCTACCACCATATGGGATCCTTCTCTCGCGGCCTCGATTGGCCCTTTTGTTTCACAGCCTCTTTTCCCACCCCTCACCTCAGAACTCAACCCGATCGTCACCTCAGTTCCCGCTCAACCTACTGTTTGTGTAGCACGTTCGACTCCGGTCGTCAGTGCTGCGCCGATTCCCTCGTCTGAAGTTCCTCAAGCTGGTTCTTTTGTTGGAGGCATTCCAGGATCAGGACCGTATGATGCTTATGGGGAACCTATAACAGACCCAGATTACGATGGTCCTGTTTTCTTCTTCGATGCAAATGGTGAGTTCCTTGAGGAAATCTCAGGTCTCCCTCGTCACCCCTTCGAAGAGAACGAGGAATCTTTGAATGTCAGGTATGACCACACTACTAAGTACTTTGGAAACCGAGACCCTCCTCGGCAGCCCATAGGACCACCCAATCAGGACCCGTCATTCTACGTGCAGCCCCCTCAAGGGCAACCATTATACGGCCTGCCTGACCAAGGACAATCTGGGCACCCACAAGGTCAACCTTACCAGGAACAACCTATGGACATGGGAGGTCCGCCATACCCATATCAGAATCAACCTACTGGGCAGCCAGAGCAACCATCTTTTCAAGATCAGCTTGGTTTCCAGCCAGGGTACCCCCCTGGACCAACTGGCTCAGTTTACAATCCCTCAAATCAACCAGCCGTCCAGCAAGGGTATCCTTATGGCCAGGGTGGACAACCCTATATTCAACAGGGCCCACCTACCCCTCGAAACGCAAACCCTTCTGGGCAAGGCGGGCAACCCTCTGCCCAGCCTATATACCAAAGAGGGCAGCCTGCCGTACAGCAAGCCCAACCCTCTTCCCAACCCGGTTACGGTGGGGGACAAACGGGTCAACCGTCTATACAGCCAAATCAACCCGGGGTCTACCCTCACCGTCAACCTGGACAAGCTGGCCAGCCTCAGCGTCAACCAGCTATCCAACCAATTCGACCACCCGTTCCGCGAAGACAGCCCTTGGTGGCACATGGACAACCTGGCGTTCAGCAAGGCTATCCTGCTGGCCAACCAGGTCCATCTCGAATCCGACCAAGTCAACCTTCGGGACGTGTAGTCCAACCTCAACCGGTTCAAGGACAATACTCTGGGCCTCAGACTCAAACAGGTTATCAACCTCCATATCAAACGCAGCCTGCCTACCAGGCTCCGTATGCGACCCAGCAGTCACATGGCTACCAGCAACCCCAGGGGCAAAATCAGTATGCTCCTTACCAAAATTATCAGCGACCACAGGTCACTCCCTATCAAAATTATCAATATGGTCAACCTGGTGGGCAAGCTGCTAATTCATGGGGAGCTGGGGGGCAAACACAGGGACAGTCGTCCGCACACGGACAAAACTCCTACGGACAAACTCCCTATGTGCCAGGTCCTTTCGGACCAGGTCCGTCGGGACAAAATTCCTATGCGGCCGGTCCTTTCGGGCCAGGTCCGTCTGGACAAAGTTCGTGGGGGCAACCCCAATCTGGGTGGAACCCTAATATCGCCTCGAACCCTCAGCCACAGATGTCCTTCAACCCGCAGCTACCATTTTTGGCTACGTTGGAGCTTCCCGATGTGTCCAAGTTAACAAATGATCCTATTTTGCATAACTCATGGTGGCCACCGGTTCCGACCAAAATACCAGGTGACTGTCCAAAGTTCGACGGCAAAGCTGGAGAGGATCCTCAAGCCCACGTAATGACCTATCACCTCTGGTGTTCATCTAACTCATGGCTTGATGATTCTATCCGACTGCGCCTCTTCCAGAGGACCCTCACTGGTTCAGCCGCAAAATGGTACATCGAACTTCATCGCGGTATGTTTTCAGACTTTAACTCGTTGGCTATGGCCTTTCTTACTCATTTTCAGTTACCCATTCGGTACGAGACTGGGACCCATTTGCTCACGTCTCTAAAACAGGATACGGCAACGCACATCTCTGATCATATACATGAATGGAGAAGGCGCCGTCGTTTGATTAAATTTTGGATTCCCGATCAACTCCTGACCGACTGGTTTACCACGTCCTTTGTTCCTAAAATTGCCAAAGATATTGCAATGGGGGCGTGTGTAACTGAAGAGCAAGCGATTGCGCGAGCTCAATACCTTGACTTAGTATATTCTCAGTCAGGTACTTTGTATGACTATTTGCCAGATGCCCCGAGGCACGGACAAACCAAAGCTCCACCGAAACCGTCTGTGGATGGAGTTATTGGCTCCGTGAATTCACCAAGTAAGAAATCAACCGCAAACTCTGGGAAGCAGAAACAAAACGCCTCTAACGAGAATGCTTCTCAGAGCCCATCTATTCCTGGGAATACCTCCGAGGTAAATGCCGTTCAGTCCACCACGGCAGACAAATCCTCGAAAGGCAAAAAGAAAGGAAAGGCCAAAGAAAAATCCGGACAACCTAAGCAAAATTCTCCTAAACCTCCCACCGAGGACGGAGCCAAGCGGAAGCCTAAGTATCCCTGCCTCATTTGCGAGGAGGATCACTACACCAAGGACTGCCCTAGGCGGTCCGAGGTTAGTCGGCTTTTAAAAGGTGCTTCAGGGTCCCCCGCCGTCCTTAAAGAGCCTTTCCCATCCCAGCAGACGCATCAGGTGGCCGACCCTTCTCAATCCTCTTCCTCGTTCGGTTCTCAAGTATTCATGGCAGGAACCATCCCTGTCCACGTCACGACTCGAACGAAAGAATATCCATCTTCAGCCGGGAAGGAGCCGGAGATCCCCTCCAGCGCTCCCGCGTCTAGTTCTGGCCCTCTTCACATTGAACGGCCCAGCACCGAGACGATCCCCCGACCCCCTCCCAAAGGTGTACTCAGGAAGTCATCTTATAACCCCAATGCTCGTGCCGCACAGCATTATAGCATTGTCGAGGACTTAGCTCAGGCTCCGTCTGCTATGTCCGCGTTAGAAGTCCTCCAGAGCTGCCCCTCCCAGAGGAAGTCCCTGCTATCAGCAATTGGTGGCATCGACCCGGCAGATTCGGATCTCATTTCTTTCGACCTCGAAGGTTTCACGCAGAGATTACCTCATCAGGTGGCCTTCCTTATACAAGTTCTCATCAAAGGCAAGACGATTCACCGTACTGTCATTGATGAAGGAGCCTCAACCTGCATCATGTCGGTTGCTTGTTGGAAGGCTCTTGGTTCGCCTGCTCTGAGCCAGTCTCCCACCACCCTAGAGGCGTTCGATGGAAGAGAATCTCGTCCACTTGGTATCCTCCCGCGTTTACCTATCTCTTTAGAAGGGAAAACTGTAGAAGTCGAGGTTGAAGTCGTTGACGCTAATCTCACTTACAACCTCCTTCTAGGACGAAGCTGGACTTATGCCATGCAGGCCGTGGCTTCCTCTTTATTCCGTGTCGTTCGCTTTCCCCATCAAGGAAAAATCGTCACGGTGGACCAGCTGTCCTTTTTTGCTTCCTCTTCTGAAGGGAATGTACCATTCGTGGAGCATACCTTCAAATCGCTCGAGAGTGTGGGTGCCGGATTATTTAAAGATCCCTCCTTGATGGGAGTCTTTCCCCTCCCACCTCCAAATCTCGCCTCCGTTAACATGATCAGGACGCATTCTGATCCATGGGTTCTCCCTCCCGTGAATCAAGAAGACTCATGGGGCGAGATGATGCCTTTGAGCCCAGCCGAGCTCAACTACATCGAAATAGTTGCTGCATCGGCTTCAACCTCCGGACCTGCTTTTCCAAGCAGCGTTCCCGATTCACCTCAAACCTTCCCCTGGTTGGGAGAGAAGGCCACCTCGGACCCCCTGAAAGAATCATTCCCATCCGACGAGGCTATTATCGAGACTATGTCTCCCGAAGAGCTCCCTTGGTTTGATCACCACCATCGCTCTTCGTTCCTCCCTCCTTATTCGGAAATGGCCACGTGTCTCGGAAAGTTTGCTTCATGTCTCCCACATATCCCTCTCCAAACACCTATCCAGTTATATCAAGTGTCCTCGGAAGGGAACATGGGTAACATTACACAAACTTTGGCTATCGACATCTCTGTCAAAACAGGAGTTGTCGAAAATATTTATATTGGAGTCACATGTACTCCCGAGGAAATTCAAATCTACACAGACCTATTTCGTGAATTTCGTGATGTTTTCGCATGGTCTTACGAAGAAATGCCCGGCATTGACCCCAGTATCGTGGAGCACGAAATCCCTACCTATCCTGGGGCTAAGCCTGTTCGTCAGCGTTTACGCCCGGTGCACCCTCGAAAGGCTGCAGCCATCAAGGCCGAAGTTGAAAAGCTTTTTCGAGCTGGTTTCATTTATGCCATTCCCCTCACAGAATGGGTATCTAATATAGTTCCTGTCAATAAAAAACAGGGCACTATTCGGGTTTGTGTTGACTATCGCGATATCAATCGCGCCTGTCCAAAAGATAACTTTCCTACGCCTTTTATTGATCAGCTTATCGATGATTGCGCAGGAAGCGAAATTTATTCGTTCATGGACGGCTTTTCTGGTTACAACCAGATCAACATAGCCCCCGCAGACCAGCACAAGACCGCTTTCATTTGTCCTTGGGGCACCTTCGCTTACAAGAAGCTACCTTTCGGTCTTAAAAATGCCGGTGCCACTTTCCAGCGTGCGATGTCGTATGCTTTCCATGATATCCGAAACATCGTACAACCTTACCTGGATGATCTACCCGCTCATTCAGCTAAACGTCAAGACCATCCTTCTCATTTACGCGAAATCTTCCTTCGCTGTCGACACTACCGTATTCGACTCAATCCGCATAAGTGTGTCTTCTGCGTGGAATCTGGCCGACTACTCGGGTTTATCGTCTCCCGAGAAGGCATCCGTTTGGATCCCCTTAAAGTCGAGGCCATTGTGAATCTTCCTCCCCCTGCCACTCTACAGCAATTACAAAGCTTGCAGGGAAAAGCTAATTTTCTCAGACGATTCATCCCAAATTATGCCGAGGTGGCCAAGGGTTTCACGCGATTACTAAAGCGAGACACGCCCTTTCATTGGGACGCTATCGCTCAGCAATCTTTTGAGCATCTTAAAGACCTTCTGGTCTCAGCTCCGCTCCTAAGACCTCCAAATTACCACCGTGACTACACCCTTTATCTGGCCGCCGCCGATACCACCATCGGCATGGTTTTAGTGCAAGATGATGACGACGGCTCAGAGCACGTTGTATACTATCTTAGTCGCAACCTCCTTGATACGGAGACTCGCTATGCATATGTCGAAAAGTTGGCATTGGCTGCTATATGTGCCGTCCAACGTTTCCGTCATTACATCCTATTGCGCACGACGACCGTGATCTCTGACTGCAACCCCATGACCTATATTTTATCACGTCAGTTGCTGGGGGGCAAATACTCGAAGTGGATCGTAATCCTCCAAGAATTCGACTTGGAATTTACTGCCGCCAAGTCCAAGAAATCACTGGTCTTTGCTGAACTGCTCTGTTCCTTACCATCTCAATCTGCACCATCTCATTCAGAGGAGCAAATTCCGGATGAAACACTCTTTCTCATCAGCACTCTCGACCCATGGTACGGGGACATCATTGTATATTTACAAACGTCTTCGTTTCGTCCCAATACATCAAAGGAAGCCCGACGACGGATACGTCATCAGGCTCAACCGTATCGCATTTTGGGCGACACCCTGTACCGCCTCGGCGTCGATTCCCTTCTTCGCCGATGCTTAACTCTCGAGGAAGCTGAGCGAGTCATGAATGACTGCCACTCCGGCGCTTGTGGTGGCCACATGTCCGGATACGCTACCGCTCAAAAGATCCTCCGCGCTGGTTATTTCTGGCCTTCTATATTCAAGGATTGTATCCTTGCTGTACGCGCATGCCATGAATGCCAGGTTTACCACCGGAAGATGCGTGCACCTGTTGCACCACTGCACCCTGTTGTCACCGTAGGTCCATTTGCCAAATGGGGCATCGATTATACGTCCTGTAACCCTCGTTCGGCCGGGGGGCATGGGTACATTATCGTTGCCGTGGATTATTTCACCAAGTGGGCCGAAGCAATGCCTACATTAAACGAAGACGGTCACACAGCGGCGCAGTTTCTATTCAATCATATCATTGCTCGCTTCGGAGTCCCTCAGGCTATCGTTACAGATCATGGAAAGCATTTCCGAAATCATATGATGACAGAGTTAACAAACCAGTTAGGCTTGCGTCAAGATAGTTCGTCACCCTACTATCCTCAATCTAACGGTCAAGTTGAAGCTGTGAACAAAGTCTTGATCACCATGCTTCAACGCACCGTCAATACGCACAAGTCAAACTGGCATCTAATGCTTTTCCCAGCCTTGTGGGCCTACCGGACTTCTGTGAAGGATGCCACCGGTTTCACCCCGTTTCAACTGGTCTATGGACTGGAGGCTACCCTTCCCGTCGAATGTGAAATCCCTTCATTAAAATTAGCTGTCGAGTTGCTTCCCAACACCACTTCGGTGGAGGAACGACTTCTTTACCTAGAACGGTTAGACGAGACTCGTCGTTTGGCCTCTCTGGCTATTGAAGCGCAGAAGAAGAGAGTCAAGGCTCACTTCGATCAGAATATTCATCCTCGTTCCTTTGTTGAGGGAGATTTAGTACTGCTCTACGATCAAGCTAAAGATAAGCTGGGGGCAGGAAAACTCGAATCCATGTGGTTAGGCCCCTACATCGTGAAACGTGTTTTACAAAAAGGCGCATATGAGTTGATTGATTATGAAGGGAATCCTCTTGACAAGCCCCGAAATGGGCTCTATCTGAAGAAGTACTATGCATAACTGCTCACAGTCACTTTGTATATACGTGTGTTTTTGAGTTTTTACTGCATGAGTTTCTTTCGCTTTGGTGTGAAGGCGTGTTTTTGCCCCTTATTATGCTTTCTCTTTCCTGCGCAGATGTCTCGTACTCCTTATGTTGGTTTCGCTGATGGTGCCTGCCGTAGTACTTGTAATTTGTCTTCGGCAGCGTGGGTGATCTACGATCCTCACGGGGAGTTGATAAACCTACAGGGTGTGTGCCTAGGTCGTACCACTAACAATGTTGCCGAGTACAGTGCTGTAATAGAATTGCTTGCCGAAGCAGTTGACCTCGGCATCCGAGAGCTAGTGGTAAACCTGGACTCCCAGTTGGTGGTCCATCAACTGAACAGGCAATATTCCGTCAGAGACCAGCGCATATTAAGGTTATACCTACGTGTGAGATTGTTAGAACGGAGTTTTGATTTCATTACTTATCAGCATATTCCAAGACGATTAAATACGTTGACTGATGCATTGGCAAATCGTGTATTAGACAGACATTTGCGAAACAGATAAACATCATACAAAGAAGGAAAGAACAGCATAGTAAGACCATAAGCATATGTAAATAAATCATTCCAAGCATAGTTTGCACGTGTGTTTTTAAGCTTGCATTAAATATATAAAATCCATGAGTCGAGTGTCATGCGAATCCATACATAAGATCACAAATTGTACTAAACAAACGCATAACACAAGATAACACATCATCACATGTAACAACGACTCATCCAAAAACCGGTATGTATATATATATATATCGTGTGGCGCACTGAGGCGCTCAAAAATAGAAGTACGTGTCCAAAAATCTCAATACATCCGAGTCATAATGTCTCAAAATAAACAGTGGAAATAAAACCTAGGTGACTAATCGGCTGGGTGGTGCTCTCTGTAGTACACGGCCGCTCGTGCTACCCGCCTCAGAAGGCGGTGCACTCTGGGTTCCACACCCACTGTGTGGATCTGATGCTCCACAGGGACCTCCTCAACCCCCTGGAAATCCGGTACCCCCTCCAGCAACCCCTCAAGGTTGCGAGCCACAACCTCTGGCGTGTTGGCCTCTGGAGGGGCTAAGGCCAAAGCTCCGGCTCCTGGGCCCTCTCTCCGTGCCGTGACAGCCAGGCCAATCGGTCTAGTAGGCCCTACATCTGCGTGACAAGACATTTATTAGGACATGTACATAATAAAAAAAAAATATACAAAACTCAAAAAGACAAAAAGTGTCATACCTGCATCATCCCACTGTTCACCCGGAGGCAGCACCAAGTCAGGATCATTGCGGAAATCCATCCCTGCATATGGCCAATCCTGTACGAAGATCTCCTGTTGGTCCAACCAGTCTCTGAAATATACCCCCCAGCTATGTGGTCGGCCGCCACCCCCACGTGGCATAATCCGAGCCCATCGAGTGGCCCTCGTCTCTCGAGGATCTCTGGGGGCATCCACAGCCATAGACTGCAGCCGCATGGCTGGTACTCGCTCCAGAATAAGCGGGACCAGGATCGATCCATACCCGAACTGCTTCGTCTCTCCGCGACGGCAGTTGCTCAACTGCCTTTTCATATTGTTGCACACTGCAGTGCACCAGTCGAACACGGTAGGCTCGAGACACTCGAGGGCTAGTAGGAGATGAGTCTTGGACGCCTCATGGTTCGCCATGCTGCCCGCTGCCCGGGTCACCATGAACAGGATGGTGCGCAACACTATGTCTCTCACTGTGGGGATCGAGCATTTCCCACTCCGCGTCTTTACTGCCCCTGGGCAAACCTCAGCCATTAAGTCATCCAGGGTACCACCGCTAGGTCGCTGCCCCTCTAGGATGGGCCTCCCACCTCGGCGCGACAGCCCAGTCAAGAAGAAGATGTCCATATGATCGAACTCGATGTCGTGACCGCGGATGGTGAATTTTTGGTCCACCGGGTTCCATGCCCTGATCAGCAGCTCCAGCAAATCATGTTGGGCCCTTAGACGCGGCGTCAGGAAGAATTTCATGAATCCACACGCCCGCATGGCGTTGCAACAATTTACGTCTCCCCAAGCAGCCACATCCTCCACATCGTGAACTCTCTCTTGCCATTGAAAAGCCATGATGTCCTGCATGAACAATAAAACCGGTCAGAAGTGCTTCCAGGTAAAAATTCACGTTCATTTTCAAAGAAACAAAATTTTTCCGCGCCAGCGCGACTGTTTTAGAAACAGCCGCGCTGACAATGGCAGCTCTTTGTTAAAAATGCGAGGTCAGCGCGGAAGAACACGCCTTTTCCGCGCTGATCCGAAGTTGGTTACATTGCCTATTTTTCGATCAGCGCGACCCCGTGGGCAATTTCCGCGCTGACCGAGGGCGCACCCATGCAAATAAAAAATGCCCAATTGGGCCTATCCGACCGTTAAAAAACTCCTAAAATGAACCAGAATGCAGGGCAAAGGAATGGGAACCTACCCGGAAGAAGCAGATCTGAAAATGGTCTCCGGATGGGCTGGAAATCGCTCCGTCAACTTTTGGCTTCTCCACGTTCTTCGCACTCCAAATAGTAAAATGGTAAACAAGACTTATTACCCCCCCCTATTTATAGTAAAAACTCCTAAATTACCATATTTTCAGGGTTTTTACCATTTTTTGCCATAAAACTAGCCTTGGTTCTGTTTTCGAGCATGTTTCAAAATGTTTTTACGTATATCGAATGGATTTATGCGGGTAGTGCCCTTGTGCAGGTACAGGTATCGCAGCTTGGTCATGACAGTCCACGATTCATGTGATTCCCAAAGTGTCGTCTCTAAGCTCTTCTCCGACGTTAAAACAAGAGAAGATGGCCGAGCTCCCTTTCAGCTCGTTAAAGGGAATGAAAGGTGGTCGTTTTTAAGCTCTTTTTCCGACCGTTAAACCAAAAAGATCGCCGGGTGCTTGTCGTTTCGCACTCGATATTGGCTCTAAAACGACGTGTCTTCGACCACTTTTTTACTTTTTCCGGTCGGCGACACTATTTATGAAAAGTACTCCTCGGTTATAATGACTGGGCGGTTCTTTCGAGCACAGTTTTATACTTTTTCGGGCTCGAGAGACACAACTGTACGAAAAAGGACCCCCCTGGAGCCTCCTTTTCCGCATTCTTTTCAGACTCTCGAAACAAGAAAAGAAGCCGAGTTTTTCCTTTGTCAAGCTCGTTAAACACTCAATGACATCGGATATTGTCAACATGACACACATCAAGCATATGTTATCCCCGTCAAGCTTGTCGTCCAAAAATAATCGGGGTACCTGCCTGCAAAGGTGGGGAAAATGGAACTTTGATTACAGTCGTCTCGGCAGTACGTCGCTCTTGAGCACGGCACTCCACTGTTTCGTGTCTGGGTGGGGTCATCTCATCTCGTTTTCACTAACCTCCATGGGTTTGGGACATCCTATTTGGCCTCTCATCTGTTTATTGCCATCATCATCCTACCCGCAGCTCATTTGATGTCAAGTACTGCCAAATCCGTTATAATGCCGTTATGTGTTCAAGAGAAGTTGTCCTCTGCCACAAAGCAACCTCGTTCGCTATCTCATCACAAATTATTATACCTCTGTCTCGTGTCGTTGATGTGGGAATCATTATGGCCCACCTTCGATCAAGGCCACTTCTCGTCGACTTCAACTCATTATCCGAGAAAGTGACTTAGAGACTCCTTCCAGGTGCCTTGGAGCCTGCATGCCTCAATGGCAGGTTCCTCGTGTTCGACGCAAGGTTTACATCATTGACCTACGATCGAATGATTCCGTGGGTGTTCGACACCAACTCATTGATTCACACGCTACGGATTGTACCTATAGTACCTTGAGGGCCATTGTCATTATTGGTGGTACCTCTCGCGTCTGTTAACGGTTCTCATCATTGACCGGTAATCAGGCGATGTTCATACATGTTCGACTCCAACCCCTGTATTCACATGTGTGGACCTGTACTCTGTTCGGGTCGAGATGGAGCGCAAGACCCTGGATCCTTGCTCACTATGGTCCAGGCTGCGATTTTGTGGGTGATCATTACATGACTCATCGATGGATGGCTGCGCCCATACCTGAGTCTTCATGGATGGCTGCGACCATACCTTGTCTTTATTATGGTCTCTTTAGCTGGGTGGCTGCGTCCATACCATAGACCAGTCTTGCATGTCTTTTGGATGGCTGCGCCCATGCCTAGACTGCATGTATATGATTGTCAGAGATTTTTCGATACTTCCTGGTGGTGTTTCAGTTCGGCGTGTGTTGTAAAGCATTTCACCCCTCCCACTCTCTCGGTCTTCATGCTTTAGGGGGCATCTGTTACACAGTAATTTATCACTGCCTTCCTGTCAGTCACCCTGCTGTGTCCAAGAAGTCACAATCACTAAGTGTTTGATCCCTGAACTGGCTAAAAACCCATTTTTCCAAAGTTTTGTGCATCAGCGCGTCTGTTCCTAAAATAACCGCGATGACCAGCGCCCCACAGTCTATTTCGTGCGCTGCCATCGCGGAAGAACATCACTTTTCCGCGATGACGCACAGCGCGGCTTTCACGTGTCCTTCCGCGCTGACATGGCTTGTTCAGTTGTTGTCATGTGCTGACAGCGCGGAAGTCTCCATATAATCCGCGCTGATCCAGTTTGGGCGAATTTGTTCAAACAACCAGCCTTCCAGATCTCTCCAGGCTTGGTTGTTAGCTTTGTGAATGTCGACTCCCTTCTATGGCATGTCTGTTCGACCTTTTGCAACTACTCCCCTTGAAGATAAGCTCATCCTTCCACCTTTTTAGGAGACTCCTTCTCCTATATAAACTTCCACCATTACCATGAGCAGCTAGTTAGAAAATAGCTAGACTTAGCTTGGATTATACAAGAGCTTGTAGTGCTCAGATTGCTGCTATAGGTGTGGTGTGTTAGGAGTGGAAGTGATTGATTGCTTTGGGAAGTTTGTTTGTGACATTTGTGTGAGAGAGAGAGACTAGTTTGTCTTGGGAGAACCATCCTCAAAGGTGAATGCTTGAGATACATGCTGACTGATCCCTCCTGAGAAGTTTATCGACGTCAGAACATTTGGTTGTACTCTTCTCTATTCTGATTAATAATAGATGACTGCTATTATTGTTCCATTCTCGTTTGTTTATGCAATGGATAAATGTGAATTATGTCTTTTCTGACTGGCATATAGTTACTTTTACTAGATTTCACGCTTGCGTTTGCTTTCCCTTCGTGTGTGCAGGTGTCCGTTCGCGAGGATCGCGGAAGACTATGACCAGCTGAAGCGAAGGAGCAAGGGAAACATCACCTCGACAAACGACAGCGCAGGAATCCAAGTAGGTGCTCTTTACTTCTTGTCTAATTGTAACTAGGAACATGCGTGGCAGCATTGTGTGATTGTTGCTAGACCCCTGTTGGGCTAGTAGGGATCGCCTCTATCCGTAGAGGGGATTTACCTTCTCAACAATGATTGCAAAATCAAACTTGCATACCTTTAACTTCTCCAACTTGACACACCTTGACCCATGGAAGGAACACACCTTTAAGTGTCATTGACCAGTTTTCGCCTCCTTTCATTGAGAATAGCATTGTTTCAATCCTAGGAACTAGATCATCTGCTTCACCGACACTCGTTCTTTCCACTATATTATAACATTCTTTTATTCTTTTTCCAGCTTAACATAAAAAGACAAAAAATTATATATTCCAAAAATGAGCAGGAACGGGACAATATTTCCATTTATTATTGGCAGCTAGAGTCAATTGTGTCGCCCTTGAACAAAGCACTCAAAACAAAGTCTCCTTCATTTGGGCAGGATTTGGTTTGACTTAGGTACGCCTTAACCTTGTTATTGAGTCAGTTCTCCCCCGATATGGAGGGTTCGTTCATGCCTCCTACATGACGAACTTATACAGAGTCATCATATGCTGCGACATAGTCACATTGAGTCGTTCTTTTGTTCAAGGGAAGTTAGCCTAAGTCGGCCTCTCTGCGGTGTCTCTTAACTCATTTTTCAGTCAGCCATCCTTGGTTGTCAGTATCATGTTTGTCATCACATCAGCTATATTGGTCCTTTACTCGTTCTGGTTTGAGAAGGTCCCCATTAACTTCTTACTGGCGGGTCTTGTCCTTATCGATGACGACATCTTGCTCTAAGGATAGGCCTAGAGCTGCACCCTGGCCCTAGTTTCATAATTGATAGGTCACCTTGTGCTCAGCATCAATCAGTATCATGGGTCTTTGACTAAGTGGTTTCCCTTATGTTCGACATCAGCTTACATTATCACACATTGGGATTCATGCAATACCTGGGTTTCCATTTGACCCTATTGGTGGATACCTCACCTCTGTGTCAGATTTCATTATTGGTTGGTTCAAAGGGTTTCTGTCGTTCGCTAGCCACATCTTGTGTACGCCAGAAACGTACTTCGGTTGGGTTACTACATATTTTTCGTCTGATTCCTTCCACATTATTGGCCTGTGGGTTACACTCGTGCTAGATTGATGAAAGATGCCTCAATGCCTTCCTTCTAGCAGATCTTTCCCCATCGACTACGGCTCATTGCTCTGGGGCAAGGATCTAGAGTCCATTTGGTAGTACCTTGGGATTTGCAGTCATTAGTGGCAGATCCTTTGATATCAACAGTGAGAAACCATCATTGTCTCCTGATCGATAGATTCTTATAGGTGTTCAACTCCATCTCATCTATTCGCACTTGTTATATTGTACTGGGTACCTTGATGCTCATTATCATTATTGGTGAGTAGTCTCGCATTTGTTAACAGTATACATCAATGACCGGTAATCAAACAATTTCTCACATGGTAAAATTCAGATCATTTATTCCCATGGTGTAGAAATGTACCACAGCGGTCGGTGAAGACCTCAGGTTGCATCAGCATTCATTGGTTCACTTGACAGTTGCGCCTGTTGCTGCTAGTTGATACCACTCCACCTTATATGTTGCAGTCATTCATGGCGACATTCTATATGCTGGCACCTAAGTTTGCAGTGTAGTACCATCCTATTCCATCATGTTCAGTTAGTACCTTTTGTGATCAGTCTTTGATATCAATGATCCAGTTTATTCTTCAACATCATTTGACATTATTATATGTGATATTCAGACAAGTACTTGTTCGATCATGATCAGATGATCCATTATTTATTTTCCAGTTCTTTGTACTTGTATACTTAATGGATCTTCTTGTACTTGATATGCAGACATTCTTTACTTTCTCTGACCATGGGTATGCCCGCCTCAGACAATGTTTCTTTCTGATCTCCTTTTGTGGCTTGGCAAGCTGAACTCTGGTGAAGTCCTTCTCATTTTTTGATATATTTCCTTTCCATGGACTTGCTTAATACATTTTGGCCATCATGTACCACTTCTAAACTCATATATTAGGGGGCATCTGTTATAGCTCCAAATCTCACTCTTGAGCTTTGTGATGCTGCACTCATGGCCCAGGGAAACCCCTACTTCCAGACCTCGTCCAAAATTTAAAAAAAAATGTTTTATTCCCTATACGCAACATTTTCCTGAGCTAAACGCGTGTGTACATGGGTTTGTGTATACCCAACCCGCGTATATGTCTTAAAACACTTAAAAAAATTAAATCTCCTTAATTTCGGGCAGAGATCGCGTGTTTTACGTGCTGATTAATTGTTAGTGCCCATGGCCCAACTATTCCCAATGAATTACCAACTAAAAAACTACTTTGGGAGAAGTATAAAAATGCTTCAAAGGGAAGGCCTAAGGGAGGAGGGAAGAGAGAGAAAGGTTACTATGTCAAGATTTCCCTGACTAGGTCTGAAGATCCTAGCGCCTCCTGCACTTCCACCATTTACAGGAAGCCCTCGTTTCGTTGTGTGATTATGTCTATCTACTACTTGACATATCATGGAGTAAGTCATGGAAGGAGTTTATTAAAGGCTTGAGACTAGACGAATCCGGAGGACGGTTCTGCTTGGAGCCTGTGAAAGTCGAATTAGGTGAAATTATTCCTTTCTGTACTTTATTTGTCTATAATAAAAGAAACACTTGTCTTTGTTCCTAACATAAATATTCTTCATGTTTATGATATCCATGTTATGATTCATATGTGAATGGTTGTTTAATTGCATAACTAACTACCTTTCAATATACTATGAAGATGATTTCTTCATGATGTTGAGTCCATATACTGCTGTACTTTCTTGAATTGATTGTTTTGTAGGTTGAAGGAGCAAAAGGAACTCCAAGAGTGTTTGGACCCTGGAAGGATCTTCTCAAAAGAAGGACCCCTATGTACGCCCCTTATCATATAGTTTTCTTATATTAGCATTATGGCTGTATGGAATGTGTGTTTCCCTGTATAGATAACCTCTGATCTTTTAGGGTATCAACCCAAGACCCTAGGGGAATTTGTCCCTTAACACTATCATCCCCCAAGAAGACATGACCACCTTCATATTTCCCATACTCATAGAACCACTCTCTATGGTGAATAAAGTGAAATGATGCACCTGATTTAATTAACCATGTTTCATGATCTACATGTGTACTTGGAGAAGCCAAGTACACATCCCTACCTTCATCTAAGGTGGTCTTTTCCTCTGCAGAAGGAGCATCATCAAATCCCTTTCCTTTATTAGGAGCTTTACATTTACAGTGCCTTTTGTAGTTCCCTTCCTCTCTGAATTTCCAGCACACCACCTTTACAGGTTTTCCTGGAGATCTCGATCCACCTCTAGATAAAGATCTCCCACTCGATGACATATTTATTTTTCTGTTCTAGGACCATCCTCATATAGACAAGGTATCATCATTCTTCCTCTCCATATTTTTCCATTTCATCTCCTACGTTAGCAAGGATGAGAATATTTCATCAAACTACAAGGCAGTTGCATTGCTACCTATTGCAATAACCAAACTATCCCATGAATTTGGTAGAGAACACAACAAACTAATGCACTTATGATCGAGTCGTAAAAAGTGTCTTTTTCACCTCTAATTACCTCACATTAACTTTTCAATCCAGGAACGATTTGTTATCTCAAAGAGTGTACTTAGTTTGAGGTTGTCATTTTCCAGAGTAATGCTAATAGTATAGTGATCAAGAAAATACAAGAGTAAAAGGATGCTTAAAAGAAGATCTACTTACTGAAAAGCACTTGAAAGCCTAAATCATGCATTCGGAAAACTAAGTGGTTTATTAGTTAAGGGTCTAGTAACAGTAACTCATCCCTCTGTAAATTGATGTCATTAAAGATAATGAAGGAACAGATCATCAATCTAGGAACTAGACAACAAATGTCAATGCCCACTACAGTTTCAGATCGTTCTGCACACCAAAGCAATGAGAACACAAATAACAGGAAATAGAACAGCAACTAGGAAATGGAACAACAACTAAGAAATCGAACAACAACTAAAAAATCTAACAACAACTGTTTCTTATAAATAACAACACTTTAATCTACAGGAATAAGTGCAACAATCGTATCCTATAGAAATCAGATAGCAATCTTTACTCTAGGAATAAGTCAGACAACACACGAAAATAGAATGACCACTGATTAGTAATGAAATATGGAACAACACTTAGAACCAAATGTAAATGCACACTAAACCAAGATAAATAACACACACAACACACCTTAGTATTGAGAAAAATAGTAATCTGATTTTGGTACTAAAAATATCAACCTTAGTTATAAAGAATAACGATTGTAATTCGTAATGGAACAACAATATCATTAGAACAACAATCGTAATTAATTATAAACCATAGATGAATACAATAATACCAACTTAAGAATGTTACAACCCAGTTACTCTGTAATTGAACAACAATAGCATTCTATAAAGAACAGTAATGTTACATTAATGATTAAAGTAACAACAATGCGTTACAAAGACAGAATGAACAATACAACATTCCTGTTACAGAGAACGATATTGTAAATATAACAGAGTTGTGATATAAAATAACAAAACACACCAGATTATCGATCAAAGCTAATAATGAAAGCCACACATGAATTAATGATAATGGTACAACAACAAGTGTTCAACGAGGGCTGGACCCTTAGCCTTCAGGGATACACTGCTTGAGATTATTCTAGGATCAAAGATGGAACAACAACCAGATTTATATTAAAGCACTAAAATAGAGTTACAACGAATCACTTCTCACCGAGAGTCGATGATCAAAGTTTCAAAAATAGAGAAAAGTTACATAGAAAAATAACAGCAGATCGTCCCTCGGGCTAGCAGTGTTGCCCCTTTACATAGTAGTCTTTGAACCTTTACTCCATATTTCTTACAAAAATTTATGAAATCATCAATAGTATTAATTTGTGTCGGGGCTCCTGCTTTGACAACCTTAATTTTCAATTGCAAATATTGTTCCTTTAAAAACAAGGCATAATTCATAGCAGGGGCTCTACATGCTAGGATGTTAGTGTACAAAGAGCATAAGGTATCCATCTTCTTGATAACTACATCTAACCTATGAGTTACCTTTGCGACTTTCTCTTCTTCCTTCCGGCATCCTTCAAAAGCCTGACTTTCGGATAGATTGACATTTCTTAGCTATTGTTGTAATTCTTCATATTTTTCTCGAGAAACCGTTTGTTCTGTGAGCTTTTCTACTGCTTGCTGAGCTTGCATCAAACCCTCTCGTAGGGTTACTGTCCTTAGATCACTATCCCACATAGTAGTGGCAAGTTGAAGATTTACTTGAATCTTCTTATTGTGTCACCTCGTGTTTATGGTCTGCATTCCTTCAGAGGACTCTGCCTCTGTCTGAACTTCGTTGTCACAGGCCGATATATCATCTTTTTACACTTCAACATGGGCAAAAATTGAATGTTGTTCCTTTTGCTTTTGAACGGAAGTTTTCACTTCAACAGGGTTTTGAACGGTCGACTGTTCTTCAACAGGGTTTTGAACAACATGCTGGACATGGGTCCTCCGAACCTTTTTCTTGGGGGGCTCTCACTGGAGTGGTTGCATGTCTTACCCCTGAAGTCCTTTTTGCTTTCTTTCTCATTTTCAAAACCCTGATTTGTTTTCGAAGTCGTGCTATCACATTCAGCAATCTTTGTTGTTCTTTTCGTAGCATTCTAATTCCTTTTGTTTCCTTAGAAAGAACAGTTGTCTGTTTAGTTGGGCCTGGGCTGTCACCTTCGCCAATTCCCTGGTTTTCTTCTTGGGGTTCTCCTTCGCTGTTTTTTTAGGTTTCTCTAGAGTAAAAACCCTAGCTAGCTCTGTTATTTCCTGGGTGACTTCTTTTTCCACCCCTTCTACCTCTTAGAATTATTTCGGTGTAGTTTGGCTGGGAACAGTTTTTTCCTCCTTTATGTCACTTTTCTCTCCTATCATACCTTCATCATGAATAGGATGATTCTCTTCTTCTACTTCCCTATCGCTTAATTCTTCGGGTGCATTCTTGTCCTAAGCAGATTGCTCTTTCGGTTGCTCTTCAATATCGAGGCCTAGCGGGGTGAGAGGTTGGGCATATTCACCCATATTTGCCAGAATTTTCGCCAATTCATCCTCTTGCAATGGATTTTGCAATGGGCTATCTTTGCATCGCTCTATTTCTACCTCCTCCTGCCCAGGCTGCTTAGCCTCTTCCTCCGTTTCTCCTTCCTCATTTCCTTGCAATCCTTTCCCATTCTCTTCCCCTTTCAATTATGGGGGTTGCTCATCCCATGAATCGTATATTTCCACTGGTTGGCTAGTATCCCGTTCCGAATTTTCCAGAATCCCTCTAATCCATGACAATCTGACTAATTTCCTCTGTTTCAGTGGTCTATCTGGTGTACTGGTTGCATGCTTACGTTTTGGGGCCGGCATAGTCAGTCTCCCTTCTGTCATGGCAATTAGCTCTTCCCAGCTACTCTGTTGCTGAGCAAGACTGTGGTTACCTATTAGCCGTATCAGCCCATGGGGACTTACTACCAATTCTACATGTTGTAATTTCCTCATACTTCGGGTGACATCATGAAGTAATGAATTTAAAAATGAAGGTAAATTCACAGAGCATTTCTCTTTTAGTACAACTAAGAGTTTAAGGTGTCGTGGTCTTACCACGCCTTTCCTGACTTCAGAGGTGATGTAGCTCTAGATGATCTTCGCCAATTTTGCCCACGGCTCGCCCAATGCTACTGGTAGGACTCCCTTTCCTATGACTGTCGAGTTTTTGCCTTCATCTTGGAAAATCTTCATGATCTTTCACAGTCTCTCCTTCTTTAAAGTCCACACAGGTCCAGTGGTTGGTAGTCCCGAGACTTCTGCAATTACATCATCGGTGACTACTATGTATCTCCCCCTTACTGTGGAGTGATCTTCTTGCAAGCTATGCAAGAATTCTACTGCGACGGTCTTGTTGGATTCCTGTAAACGATTAAGATAAACCAGCCATCCTACCCTTACTAGGATTTCCCATGCAGCATCAAAAACTGTCAATACCTGTGGTTCTCTCCGAATTGATCTTCCTCCCATGCTTTGGCTTACTGTAAAAAAGCAGTGATGGCAATGGAACAATAGGCCATTCAAACTGTTAAAAATACAGAGGAAATAACGAAACAGCAGGACTCGTTCAAATCCTGGGTTACTTCCTAATTGCTACAGAGCATAATACAGAAATGGTTTAGGAACAACAAGCTATGCAGATTGAAAAACAATATACCATTGAGCCTTGCTATTGGCAAGTAAAATTTTGTCGAATAATAGTCTGACACGTATGCCAGCAAATTATGAGGTCAACCTCCCCCCTGCAATGTGATAAGCCGTCCTCGACCATCAAATGAGGGAGCGGCGTGCTGATCTGCCATGGTATAAAGTCATAAAGGAACATCGTATGCAAACATGCCATGTTTACAAAAAGAGTAGGTTGATGAAATCAAGGCATATAATAGGATCGCTTAACAAATAAGAGAATGTTGTGATATGATGTGAGGCTGGGAGGATAGGACAACTGACGTGCACAACCAGCCTAATGCGGTCATTAAAAACTTTTCCATCATGATTGGTTATGATATATTTTTCATGTGTTTAATGGTTCGGGGAAGTGATATACATAATCTTATTTGACGGATTACAAAGGTATAAGATGGAGAAGGGTGTTAATGATTTCTATTCATGTATAAAGAATGTGACTTCAATATCATTAATAGAGATCTTCTGCTGACAGGTGTCCATAACCTTGACAGAGTTGTTCGTTTCACCCATGGAACCATGATCCTTTGTGTATGCTTAGGAAGTGTTGTACAATGTCAAAATGGAGGCCATTATGCTTACTTGGTAACCAGTTAAACCATAATGCGATTCACCAGGAAGGAGTGAAAGGTGTCCAGGTCACCGCGTGATGAGACTTCATGTTCCAAGGACTCTTTATTTTTTCTGATGTGCCTCTTGGATCATATCCTTGGCGTGGTGGCCATAGTGGGAATGCCACTTCACTTTCTTCCTTATGATCATGGTAGGTTGGCTCTTGATGAGACCCCCTATCCTTCATTTGACAACCCATAAGTTATATAATCATTTTTCTCCCTCTTTCTTCTTTTATAAAGTACTTTCCTATGTATACACAAAGGGTGGTTCAACACTCCTTAAGAGTAGGAATGGTGGAAGAAGTCTTAACATCTCAATAGAAAAATATACCCTTTGTTCTCATTCCTTAATAATGATGAAAGAAGATTATAGGGAAAAAGGAACCACCATGACAAAGATAAGCAATCATATCAATATTAGTCGGATAATGACAACAAAAGTGATGGATAGTTGTGTCCTTTCCTCTTTCCTCTTATCAATTCAAAGCAATTTCCCGTAAAAATATCGATTTCATATGATTTACTAATTTCGGTATGCTCTAGTTTTGTATTCATTGCATATGTGTATAACTGTACTCCAAAAAGACTCAAAATTATCGTATATTGAGAAGAATGGCAGATGTCCTTTAATTGGAACAGCAAAGAGAACAATCATCAATAAAAGGAATACGAGAATGTTGTTATTTCAAGAAGGAAGAGAAAAAAGTACAAGTGTTGTTCCTTTGGAAAAGGAACAATAGAAAATGCCATTGCCATTCCTTTGGAGAAGGAACAAAAAAAAAAAAAAAAACACAAGTGCTCTTCCTTTGGAAAAGGAATAGAAAAAACCAAAAGTGTTGTCCTCTTAGAAAAGAAACAACAAAAATACAAGTGTCGTTCCTTTGGAAAGGAATAGCAAAAACCAAACATGTTGTTCCTTTGGAAAAGGAACAACAAAAAACAAAAGTGTCGTTCCTTTGGAAAAGGAACAACAAAAACTAAAAGTGTTGTCCCTTTGGAAAAGGAACAGAAAAAATGTAAAAGTGTTGTTCCTTTGGAAAAGGAACAACAAAAACGCAAGTGTTGTTCCTTTGGAAAAGGAACAACAGAAAAACAAAAGTGCGCACAAATGTTGTTCCTTTGGAAAAGGAACAGCAAAAACAACATTGTTCTCTCTTTTGAAAAAGGAACAATAGAAAAATACAAGCCAAAGGAAAGGAATCGGCAAGATAGTGAAGGTTTTGTTCCTTCTAAAAGGAACAACAAAAACAATAGAATTGTTGATTCTTGGAAAAGGAACTGTAAAGTGCAAAAAATATGTACAGAGAATAATTTATTCTAACAAAGCAAAAGAATTGTGTACAAAATGTAAAAATAGTTAAATCACTTTAATGAACCATAGGTGAGGAACATTTCTCTTCCTTCACCAAAATTTTCATGTCGGAATCTTCGCGGAGTTGCTGGTAGAAGGATTCTTGAGTAAGTGGTTTGCAGTATAGTCGAACTCGGTGGCCATTTTCCTTGAAGGTATGTCCAGATCCATCAATGGTGATTAGGGTATGGGTGCCATTATCATGTACCTTTTGGATTTTATATGGCCCCAACCATCGAGTCTGAAGATTCCTGGGAAAATTCTAAAACCTGGAATCGTATAAGAGAGCCCAATCTCCTTCACGGAAGACTTTCTTTTTAATGAGAACATCATGCCATTTAGCTTGCTGTTGTTGGATTTATGCAGTGTGTTGAAGGGCAGAGATCCTGATCTCATCTAGCTCATTAATCTGCTGTAATCTATTAATATGTGCCTCGTTTAGATCTAGACCAAATTCTTGTCTTGTTCACAATGTTTGGATTTCAAATTCTATGGGAAAAATGGGTTCCTTTCCGACTAACAATTGGTATGGTGAATAGCCAGTAGTGCTTCTCCATGTTGTTCTATAGGCTCACAAGGCTTCTGGTAGTCTTGCAGCCCAATCGCGTCTATGTGATGCAATGATTTTTGTTAAGATTGCTTCTATTATTTTATTGTTGCTTTCTACTTGACCGTTTGCCTGTGGGTGGTATGGAATAGTAATTTTACGCTGGATATCATAGTTTTTTAGTGTTGCAGCAATCTTGTTACTAGCAAAATGTGGTGCACCATCTGTAATTATGTCTCTTGGAACATGAACTGTATGACAGAATCCTCTGCAGCTCTCAATAATGCCTTTGCTTCAACCCATTTGGTGACATATTCTGTTGCCACCAGAATATATGTTTTCTGGTTTGAGGATGGGTTAATTGGACCAACAAAATCAAGTGCCCATTGTTAGAATGGTTCAGTAACCAGCTATGGATTTATGGGCATTTCGTCAGACTCACCAGGTCGTCCTGTTATTTGGTAACTATCACAAGCTTGAACAAACTTCTTTGCATCTTTGAAGATTGTAGGCCAATAATACCCTGTTTTGATCACCTTATGTCTAATTGTCCGATCGGCAAAGTGTCCACCACATGGTCCGTCCTGACAATCTTTCAAAACATCAAAAATATCATCCTCCCAGACACATCTCCTGATGTGCATATCTGCTCCTATATGGAACAGGTAACCCGCAATACCGGAAACTCGAGCACCTCGCTGGACATTCTGCTTTCATTCATTGGGGGTCAGATGTTTCAGTAATTTACCTACTACTAAGTAATTTGCAACATCAGCATACCAGGGTGTTTTAACAGTGACAACAAATAGATGCTCATCTGGAAATTGATCTTCAACTGCTGCTACATCCACAGGTTTGGGCATCCATGAGAGAAAGTCAGCTACAGGGTTTTCTTTTCCAGGGCGGTCTTTGATTGTGATATCAAATTCCTGCAATAAAATCAGCCATCTGGTTATTATACCATTTGTGATTGGTTTATTTGCTAAATACTTTATGGCAGAGTGATCTGTATACAAAATAACAGGATATCCAGTAATGTAATGCCTAAACTTATTGACAGCATGTATTACAGCTAGAAATTCCTTTTCAGTAATGATATAATTCAATTTAGCAGGGGATAAATTCTTGCTAATATAATAAATTGCATATGGTTTTTTATCTTCTTCCTACCCAAGCACTACTCCAATAGCTATATCTGATGCATCTGATGGAATTTGAAATGGCAGGTCCCAGTTATTTCTAACACCACCACCTAATCCCATAAACCATCTTAGAGCAACCCCTTTTAATGTGGAGGGAAATAATTTCAGTTTCTTGGGGTCGGTGGTATAGTCATATCCTTTACACAACACGCCAAATTCGAATAAGAATGCATCTGTATCTTCTGATGTAAGGCCATGGAATGTAGGGATATGCTGGAGAGGAATTGTTTTCATAGGTGCATTAGTTGCAGTATCCACAATGGGGTATTACAGTATAGAGGTTTGGGTGTTTGGCTAGTTCTGGGCCATTTTGTCAAATATATGCCAATAACCTTCTGGGATGTGTAGGAGGGTATTCCTAGGTTGTCTAGGGGGAATGGCTCTAGCAGGAATGGCCTTAACAACACTTCCTTTATTTGGGATGATGAGAGTGTCTAATGTCTAGGAGGGTTCAGGTTCTTGAATTTCTTCAACTTCGTTATAAATTATTTTTGCAGCACTTCCCTTATCTGGGCTGCTTAATGGTTGTATTACCCCAAGAGGAGATTTTGGTTCTTTAGCTTCTCCTGTTTCTCCTCTTCCTTCACAAAGATTGCTACGGTTCCCTTCTTGGAATGATTTTGGGCTAGAATTTTCAATTTCTTGAAAATATTGCTATTCGTTTTCACTGTGCACCTCAGCAAAGGCTACAGATGATGATCCTGTGGCCTGAAGGGAACTAGTAGGCTGTCCAGAAGCAACTTTTTTAGGTCCTACAGAAGGCCGAGATTATGCTTTTTTAAGGATTTCACCTATCAATGTCGATTGGCCAAGGGTCACTAGCCAATTAGCTTTATCGGGCTTGGGTAGAGGTTTGGGATTATTTTTAGTCTTTTTTTGCTTAGTCATGCACTCAAATCAACTGCTAAATTCTACCCAAACAAAATAGCAACAAATCTACTGGAAAACAGGCAGGGGAGCAGAGCTATTACATACTCCACACGCAGGTTCGTACCTTTCATTTTTAAAACCCATTTCTATCCTAACAGGTTCTTACACTACTCTGGAAAAGAAATAAATGGCTACACTCTTCCCCAGCAACGGTGCCAAAATTTCGAGCCATAAAAAGGGTCTTTTTCACCTCTAATTACCTCACATTAACTTGTCAATCCAGGAACAATTTTTTATATGAAAGAGTGTACTTAGTTTGAGGCTGTCATTTTCCAGATTAATGCTAGTAGTATAGTGCTCATGAAAACACAAGGGTAAACGAATGCTTAAAACAAGATCTACTTACAGTAAAGCACTTTAAAGCCTAAATCATGCATTCAAAAAACTAAGCGGTTTATCAGTCAAGTGTCTAGTAATAGTAACTCATCCCTCTGTAAACTGATGTAATTAAAGACAATCAAGGAATAGATCATAAATTTGGGAACTAGACAACAAATGTCAACACCCACTATAGTTTCAGATCGTTCTACACACCAAAGCAATGAGAACGCAAATAACAAAAAATAGAACAACAACTACGAAATGGAACAACTAAGAAATGGAATAGAAACTAGAAAGTGTAACAGAAACATATTCTTATAAACAACAACACTTTAATCTACAGGAATAAGTGCAGCAATCATATCCTACATAAATCAGATAGCAATCTTTACTCTAGGAATAAATCGGAAAACACGCAAAAATAGAATGGCAACTGATTAGTAATGAAATATGGAACAACCCTTGGAACCAAATGTAAATGCACACTAAAACACGATAAATAACACACACGACACACCTTAGTCTTGAGAAAAACAGTAATCTGATTTCGGTACTACAAATATCAACCTTAGTTATAAAGAATAACGATTGTAATTCGTAATGGAACAACAATATCAGTAGAACAACAATTGTAATTAAGTATAAACCATAGATGAATATAGTAATACCAACTTAAGAATGTTATAGCCCAATTACTTTGTAATTGAACAGCAATAGCATTCTGTAAAGAACAGTAATGTTACATTAATGATTAAAGGAACAACAATGCGTTATAAAGTCAGAATGAACAATACAACATTCCTGTTACAGAGAATGATATTGTAAATATAATAGAGTTGTGATATAAAATAACAAAACACACCAGATTACCAATCAAAGCTGATAATGAAAACCACGCACGAATTAAAGATAATGGTACAAGAGCAAGTGTTCCACCAGGGCCGGGCCCTTAGCCTCCAGGGATACACTGCTTGAGATTATTCCAGGATCAAAGATGGAACAACAACCAGATTTATATTAAAGCATTAAAACAGAGTTACAATGAATCACTTCTCAACGAGAGTCGATGATCAAAGTTTCAAATACAGAGAAAAGTTACATAGAAAAATAACAACAGATCATCCCACGGGCTAGCAGTGTTGCCCCTTTTTATAACAGCTAAAGCGGAGATGTCAAGGATGCAAAATTAGTTAAGGCAGCGATCCCTCAAGATCAAAGGATCTTGAGGGATTCACGAAACTGTTAATTCCCAGTTATCCGTTTGTTTTCTTGCGCCGAGTCAATATCTCCTTTACCTTTCCTTGGATGATATGTTTTAATTTAGATCGCCTTGTTTGCATATGGTTCTCCGCCAAAGGGACAACAGTTAACTTGGCCTTGTCTTTTTCTTTAGAATGACGATCTTTCATTTTTCCCTTTTCCTGCATAATAAATAGCAATTGTTAGTGTTTTTGTGTTGCGTATAAATCCTATAGATTTTGTAATGATTTCTTATTATCTACCTAGTTCATGATGCAAAGAGGTTACGAGTTCTAAAGAAAAGATGACAAAATAATCAATAAAAACATACCTTCTTCAGTACTCCACACTTATCTTCATCTAAAATTTTAATATTAATAGATAATAACTGACTTACCATAGTATTAAATGCATTCAGATGTTCTATATCCAAGTCTCCATCTTTCATCCTCACGTTATACAACTTTTTCCATAGGAACAGTTTATTCACTAGAGACTTACATTGGTACAAAGCACCTAACATGTCTGACAAAGCTTTTGCCGTAGCTTCCCCTAATACATTAAGAAATACTGAATCTGAGACACACAATCGTATTGTGCTCTTAGCCTTTCAATCTAACTTCTTCCATTCTTCATTAGACACTCTTGTTGGTTTAGTACCTTGATCTACCATGACTGACTAATCTTTATTAACCAACAGATCCTCCATCTTTCCACTACTCACCATCTTCTTTCACCACCAGAATTGATCCCGCAGATCCCATGCTAAACAGGGTCTACCACAGGTTCGAGAAAAACCCCTTAGCAACAAAGGCATCCCCTTGAATCCAAAACAGCTCCAATATGAAATGTAGGTTCTAACCCCATACAGAAGTTACCTGCATACAAATTGTAAAACACAGAAAATAAACAATGCGAGAGCATAACACATAAAACACATATACACAGAGATTTCCCCCTATACAGCCCAACACTTTGGAATGTCCTCAGGACATGATGAATCTTTGGAGGATTATGAGGAAAGGTTCCAACTCCTCTATAAAGGGGCCAGATTCTCCCTCAATCCTAAATCACTCAGGCTAGTCCTTCTTAGTGATATTAGGGAAGATCTCCTAGAAACCATAAACATGTTGTCAGGTAGGGATATCTACTAGTTACCTTATCATGATATCAAGACAATTTTCAAAAATCATTCTATGGCAACTAGAAAGAAGGGTAGGGCTAGTCAACCTTTGGCTCGTACATCCTCCTCCAACACATCCATCAAAAGTGAAATTGGGAACATGTTGGAAGAACTTAAGAGTGAAATTTTACATATCCATCCTCTGTAAATGGATACCATGTAGGTCAAGAGGAAGCAGGAGGAAGCAGAAAGATCCTTAGTTGTCTTTTTCCCTATGTGTACTAGGAGGCACCCTAGAAATGAATTTACGTTTAATCTTATACAGATCTGCTCAGTTTGTGAGGATAAACACTCCATGCACAAGTGTCCTTCTCTGCCTTGATTGAAAGTTTTGTATCAAGGAATTGAATGTGTGGCTAAAGAACTCTCTTATATCGACCAAAGGAGGCCTCAACGACCTCGACCATACCATCAAGGCATGCAAGGGGCATCCTATTCATACTACAACCCTAACCAGAATGCATCCCTTCCCCCTTGGTATCCTCCTTCTCATCCTTCATGGTGCACATCTTCTCCCTGGTCCTTTGCACCTCAATACCATTCCCAACTGGCCATTCAATCATTTCAGCCATATGCTCCCCCATAAAGTTAGTGGAATACACCACGACAAGGGTGGAGGCCCCCATACAACCAATATCCATCCCTACTACCTCCACCTCCATCTCATTCATAGCTCCTTCAACCTTCTCACATAAGAAACCTCATATGACTTCTCATCCAAATCCAAACTCGAACTACAAGTAGGCACAATAGGTTTATAGTGGGGAGACATCCTACCTTGCCTACGTTGTGGAAATTCAAGAAATCAACCTCAGGTATAGAAGAGTGCTTTGAGATAATCAACATCCATCTCCACCTAAGGAGCTTGATTTGGAAAAGGAAGTGAGTCTTCCTCAAGCAAATCCACCTCCTTTTCCTCAGAGATTAATCCATCCTAGCCAACACACCCTAGAAGAGACGGAACTTTTGGGTGAATTGAAAAACTTGTGTGTTAAAATCCCACTCCTCCAAGCTCTCAAGGATGTCCCCATCTACAACATGTTGATCAAGGAGAAATTCTTCAAACATCCTCTAAGGAGAAATAAAGACACACCTAACATTAAATTCAATGGACAGTTTTATGACTTAATGTTGGGGAGAGTGATTTTCTCAAAGTATCTAGACCATGAAAGTCCTGTGGTGGATGTGCACATTGATGGTATCATTTTCCCCCATACCTTTATTAATCTTGTAGATTCCATAAACGTGATGACTAAGGAGACTATTTTTAAATTGAATCTCCAAGGATCATTAAGGAAGACCACAATAGTCTAGCAACTTGCAGACAAATCCATAGTAGCTATTGAACGAGTCGTTGAGGATGTGATGATGTTCATTGATTCCTTGGAATATCCTACTGAATTCTTAGTTCTCCAGCCTAATACCAATTTCAATGGTTATCCCCTCATCCTTGGAAGGTCATGGTTAGCCACTACTAATGCTTACATAAGTTGCAGGGTTGGGAATATGACCATTAAAAATGGGCATTTGTCCAAGAAATTGGTCTTGTATCCTTCTTCTCAAGCATATATAGAGCATGAATTACCTTTAGGGTTGGAAGAGGAGGAGGAAGCATAAGTCTACTTTGCCACATCTTACCCACTTTTCACCCTAAATGCTACTACAGGAGGGGGACAACATGATGAAGATGACCTAATTGATCAAATCCTCCAGAATCAGCCCCCCAACACCATGTCTCTTGATGAGTTAGTAGATAAAACTGAAGATAACCCTTTTATGGATTTGTGCTAAGATGACTCAATTCCTAATCATGTGAGGATGATACAATTTGGTCTAGCTAAAACATTTAAAATCAACCACTCTCTCTATACACATCTGTAAAAGGATTTATGTGACATGCTAAGGGAGGATCTGGATGCCTTTACATGGAGCTATAAGTAAATGAAGGTTGTGCATAGTTCGTTGTGTACTCACAACATTTACATAAAGGAAGGTTTCAAGCCAGTGCACCAACCTCAGAGGAGAATGGACCTAGCCCTCAAATACTTAGTTAAAGAAGAACTACAAAGGTTGTTGGATGCACGGTTCATTTACCCCATCTCAGATAGTGAGTAGGTGTCTCCTCTAGTTATGGTCCCAAAGAAGAATACAAAATGGAGGATTTGTGTGAACTACAGAGAGTTAAACAAAGCCACCAAAAAAGACCATTTCCCTCTACCTTTCATTGAGCAAGTACCTTGTAGAAAATAAGTTCTTGTCTTTCCTATATGGATTCAGTGGCTATAATCAGATCCATATCAGCCCAGAGGACAAAGATAAAACCACTTTCACTTTTCCTTGTGGTGTCTTTTCTTATAGGGTCCTTCATTTTGGATTATTTAATGTCTATTCCACTTTTCAAAGGGAAATTCTAGGCATTTTGCAGAGCTAGTCCATGACTCCGTAGAAATTTATATGGATGATTTCACTCCCTATGGGTGTGATTTCCTAGAGGATTTCTCTAACTTGTGGAAAGTATTAAATAAATGCATTGAAATGAACCTATCCCTTGGTCCTGATAAGTGTGAGTTCTTGATGAATTCACGGACTACTATGGTCAGTCAATATCCCATGAATGATTGCTAGTGGACCCAAATAAAATTTCTATCATAAATAAGGTCCCTAATCCTCAGAAACAAAGGGATGTGAGAAGTTTCTTAGGCTTAACTGGATACCATACGAGATTCATAAAGGCCTTCAGCAAAGTAGCCTCACCTTTGTTTGGACTATTGGCCAAGTACTCTGATTTTTTCTAGTTAGAAAGATTCCAAGAGGACCTAGAAACCTTAAAGGACAAGTTGACTACTACACCCATAATCTGAGGCCCAAATTGGACTCTTCCTTTCCACATCCATGTCGATGCCTCTGAAAAATATATAGCATCATATCTGGCAAAATATAGATGACATGTTGCCTTATGCCATTTATTTCATTAGAAAAAATTTGTCCAAGGCTGAATTGAACTATAGTGTGACTGAAAAATACCTCCTAGTTATTGTCCATTCCATGAATAAATTTAGACACTATAGCGTTGATTACCATACCATTGTATATAATGGCCACGACTCTATTAAATATTTGATGAACAATAATAATGTGAATGAAATAATTATTAGATTATTTCTTTTATTACAACGGTTTGATCTAATTATCATTGATAAGCCTCATAGAGAAAATGTAGTTGCATATTTTTTGTCTTGACTTGCTTTTCCTGGAGGTGAGGAAGGAATGGTTGATGATCAACTACCAGAGGAACGTTTATTTTCCATTTCAATTCTCTCTCCATGGTTTGATGGCATAGCCAACTACTTAGTGGCTGCATAGTTCCCTTGAAATCTATCCTCCAAGGAAAAAAATAGTATTATAAGAAGGAGCGCCCCATTCACTTCCATTGGTGGCAATCTCTTCAAGGTAGGCCAATATCAAATTTCGTGGAGATGTGTAAGGGAGGGGAAAGTCTTTGAAAACCTTCTAGCTTATCATGATGAGCCTTGTGGAGGTGAATTTTCAGCCAAGAGGACAACCTTCAAGGTATTATTAGTTGGCTACTACTCGCCCACTATCCACCAAGATGCAAGAAGATACACCAGTCGATGTGACCATTGACAAAGAATGGGGAAACCTACTCCCAGGTATGAAATGCCTTTGCAACCTCAAGTGACTCCTGAGCCATTTAACAAGTGGATCATGGATTTCATTGGGCCCATTGATTCACAATCAAGGTAGAAAAATTACATAATTGTGTGAACTAATTATTTGATAATGTCGGCTGAAACCAAGGTGGTCAACGTAGCAGCAGAAGAGAGAGTGGCTGAATTCTTAACGAAGAATATACTTTACAATTTTTAGTATCCCAGAGAGCTAGTCACTGATCAGGGAGCTCAATTCACCTCACACCTAATTGAAAATTTGTCGAGGCAACATAAGATCAAGAGCAAGAAGTCAATTTCTTATCATCCTCAGGCCAATGGACAAGTAGAGGTTACCAACAAAGCATTGGAAGTAATTCTCACCAAGGTTGTGAGCAGTAGCAACAATGATTGGGCTGACAGACTAGTGGAGGCCACTTGGGCCTATAATACAACCTAAAGGATAACCATTGGCTTCACCCCTTATGACTTGGTATATGGGAAGAAGGCTTTGCTCTCCATTGCGTTTGAGTACAACACTTTCAGAATCGAAGCACAACTAGATTTGGATGAAACAAAGGCACAACAAGAGAGGTTGCTCCAGCTCAATGGTTGAGATGAATTCAAGATGCACAGCCCCCTACACACAAAAGTTACTCAAGTACAATGAAAGGTTTGGCAAGACAAAAACATCAAAGACAAAGTTTTTCGAGAAGGTTATTGGGCTCTTCTATATAACTCTAGGTTCAAGGAATTCAAAGGAAAATATATGATGAGGTGGTTGGCCCCATATCTAATAGAAAAGTTCCGTGACAATGCGTCTATACAAATAAGGACCATTGATAACAAAGGTATCTGCTTGCTCATCAATGGATACAGATTAAAAGCCTATAAACGACCGTTGTCAAGGGAAGAGTTCATGAGTACCATCAGTAAGGAAGTGAATTTTCTTGGAAGTGTCTCAGCTTCTATATCACCAAATTCCCTAAGATTGGTTTTATTTTTTCATTAAATGAAAAAAGAGGATAAAAACAATAATGGACCTAGATGAAAACCTCTATGAGGCACCTGAGTTGAAATTTTGGGTTGAAAACCTCCTTAACGAGGCCCAAGAGTGAACGAAAGGAGAATAAAAATATCCCTAGGTGAAAACCTCCCTCGAGGCACCTAGGGCAGGGAGATGGATTGCAAACCTCCTTTGAGGCAACGAAAAACTAAAATGCATGGTAGGGACCTCAAGCTTGCCCACTAATAAAATTTTGTGATTTTTGCATGTTTTTAAAGGAAGGCACGCATCAACCATGTGAAGGAAGGAACATGTATCACACCTTATCTGAACTATTTCCTAATTATAGTATCATAAAAGTGTAAGAAAATGAAAAACTTTGATTTTATACGTTGGAGGTGGCCAACCTCAGCTCAGAAACAATAGGTGAAGCCCTAGTCAGCATGACACATGGAAATATCACATCAGGAAGAATGAGTTGAAAAGGTGACTGAGTTAATTTGTCTGAGAGTGTGTGATGACTACGAGGGGAGGCTGCATGATAACTAATGATGGGCCAACAATACCAAAGAGGGAATCTTCTAAACGACCAATGAGTACAACACTTGAAGTAATCAACCATAAATAGAAAACATTCCAAACTCTAATGCACCAATTGTTTCTTTTAAGATCAGAGAATATCAGGACCATGTTGGAGAGCCATCGAGTAGGCAAACCTATTTCAACCACCCTACAAGAAATAAAACTACAAGATTAACTACAACAAATGCAGGGAGCTACAAGAAACATTGGAAATTCACAGAGAACACTGGAAGGGAGTGCCTAGGGTCCAACTTCTTAGAAATTCTCCTCATCCAAAGAATTACAGTGAAAGGAAGGTGGCCTGTATCTCCTATGATTTGAATTGATAGCTAGGAAAAAAAAATGAGGTTTTTTAAGTCATTATAGTGGGCCTGGGAATTTTAAGAGAATTACGAACAACTTAAAAGCTGTGTGGAGATAGGGAGAAATGGTAGCCATCCACCACTATTATAAACTTTGATTCACCCTAAAAACTAAAGATATCCTATCAATATCCCTATAGTCAGCCAACCACAAAAGAGACATGATAGGAGGGTGTAACAGAAGGGAAGCCACAGAGACATCCAGGATACACCACCATCCCACTATGATAGAAATATTTAGAAGGCATAGTTGGTTGGGATTCTTTTAGCCACTCAGACGGTATGATGATGATGTAGCTCAAGAATTTTCCATGACAATTAACCCTCAGGATAGAATTACTTCTACTACTATGGTAACAGGATTGTCAATCACAATTACTCCTGAGATAATTAGAAAAATCACTACACTTCCTCAAGGGATGACATGAAGAAAGGAGATTAAGGTTGCAATAAATTTTGCAAATAAAAACATTTTTGTAAGGGATGAAGAGCCAATTGAGGACAAAAATGGGATAAGAAGGGAAAGCCTTCGATACCCTTGGAATGATGTGAGCTATCATATTCTCAAATATATCTCTTGTTAATGGAGACTCGGTATAATATATGGCTATCAGTTTAGACTCCTGCATTAGTTGAGATTTGGAGAGGAGATACCCATTGACAGAAAACTCAGTGCACCCTACTTCTTGCTGTAATCAATAATAGAAATGAGCCTAAAGGTCCAAGAGGGAAAACATCAAAAATTGGCACACCATGGACTTATTAAGCTGATACTAGAGGATGGCTTGAGACATCTAAGAGTCCCCATTCAATGGTCCACATTTAGAGACATGGACACAGAGGCTGTGATTGAAATACAAGCACTTGAATATGATATGGATAATACCTCTAGTGGTGAAGAGGAGGTAGAAAAACGTAAAGAAGAACTTGAAGAGGAGGAAAAAGAAGATGAAGAAGAACTTGGAGAGGAAGAAGAAGAACGAGAGGAGGAAGAGGAGGCATTCATAGAGAAACAATGGGAGAATCAAGCCATGAAGAGCACACCAACGAAAGGGAGGAATCTCGATGTTTGTCTCCTGAACCCACTAAGAGGGAGGCATCCATTGCCTTGACTTCCTTAAGCACACCTGTCAAGTCGAAAGGGAAAAGATAGAGGCAGTCTCCCCTATATTTCAAAACAAGGAGGAGCACTGTGATCAAGCAAGGGAAACCACAAACACCCACCAAGAACCCAATCATAATTTAGGACTCATCAATTGATAAAGAAAATATATTTTCCCTGGAAATAAAAGGTGAAGAGGGTACATCAAAACAATATTCCCCAATGTCTCCCATCGCCCATGTCAAGAGGACTATCACCGGGTTATAATCAACAAATAAATACAAGGAATGTTTAAGCCCATTCGGAAAGGACCTCTATAGAATCCTTAGACACTATTATAGGAAACTTTGTCAAACCTACATGAAACAGAACAAAAGAAACAAGATGGACAACAAGGACAGAGGGAAACATGGAAGCAGCAACACAAGTGGAGGCAAGGGAAACTTCTCCAAATGCATATAAAGGAGAGTCCCAAGAGATGCAGGAACCTATCCCACAACCCAATCTGAGCTCTTATTACAGATTCATTGATGGAGGTAGAGTAATACCATAGAAATTTTCCATCCATCTCTTCTTCAACCTTGAGAAAGAGTGAGGAAGGACACATTGTTGGATGTAAATTGCTAAATTAATGAAGGTAGAGGATATGGTCGATATGGAAGAGAAGCTACTAGATACGAGCATAGAGTTGACTAGGACAAGAGAGAGGGAAAAAATTATGAGATCTCAACTAGAGGTAGAAAACAGGTGGATAGGTAGGAAATTACAGTAAAAGGAGAGCCAATTGGTCACCATCAAAAGCCTCTCCATGGAGGAGCTCTAGTGTAGGATTCAACCAAAATCATATGCCCTATACCTTATAGATCAATGGCTACAATTTCAAATAAAGGCACTAGCACAATAGGGGACTTTGCCTTTCCAAGACTATAGCAAGTTCATTGAACTATGTGACAAGAGAATCCTAGAGGATAAGGCCAATATATTTGAATTCTACTTGTACAACTTGGCCTCAATAGACTTGAATGTGTGGGACCCCAATGTAAAGTTGGGCGACTTACAACTAATGGCCCTTGCATCATGGATGAGTCATGAGGAAGTCGGGGCTAAGGAAGTGAAGCGTGTGTTGGAAGGAGAAGAAAGGGTGACCCTTTACATTAGAGTAGAACAAGTAAATTCAATTGCTTTCAGTAGCACCCACAACATCATCGCCATTGATCCCCATCTTGCACCAAGATACCTAGCTACACAAGAGAAAGCAATCACACATTTTGAGAACACCTTGATATTTCCAGGGAATGAAATTGAATAAGCATGACAAAGTGGATAGGGAACCCTACCATACAGCCTAAGGATCATGGACTATCATTCCCTTGAAAGGATGAAATGCACTAGAAATTATCCCATTGTATAATAATGCATTGTAGAGACTCAAAATCAATTTTATTTTTTTGAAGCTCAGTCCACCCTTGCTATTGCGTATACTAGAAGGTAAAAAGGAGGAAGAGGAAAGAAAGCAATGGGAGGAAATAGAGAAACATGTAGGGTTTTATTCACAAGAGGAAACTCTATCATAAGAGTCTTGGGATGTCAAAGAGGCCATAATAGCTATGAATGACATGGACATAGACTAGTTTCTTAGAGCACGAGAAACACTTTCAATAGGGGTTGACGATGAGGCTCATCAATAGGTAAATTATGGGGGCATTAATGCCACTCTCTAGGTTATTAAAATAAAATTTTCTCACATTTATTTACATATCTTATTATATTTTTCTTAGTGAGAAGGGTAAAGGTGATTTGTTATATCTTGTCACCCAATGTGCATTAATTGCAAGATCTGGAGTAATTTTGGGCTAATTTAAGGGCAAAAACTTGAAGTAGATAAGAAAGAGTGATTTTAAGAGATTGTGTCTCCCTCATGAACTCCTCAGTCATTTGAATATTCCTTCGCCAGATCTCATCATTCCGGAGTTACAAGTAGCCAAGCCCACTTAGTTCATTGGCAGCTAAGCCAGTGATGGTTGAAGACAAGTCAATCTCGAGTTGAGGAGCCAAGCCTCCCTAATTTTGAGTGAGTTGTTGGTAGCTTCAAGTGTATAAATAAGATGGTCTAGGGCCCCATTAGCGTTCAAACTTTTATTGTATCGAAGAGGCAATTTTGAGCTTAAGATATTGTGGTTGTTATTCTCATGTTATTGGTGACATTTTGATGATAATGAAAGTGGTTTCTTTGATCTAGCACTGAGTTGACGCATAGGAACGAAGCTCCTGGGTTAGGGACCAACCCTAGTAGTAGAGGTTCTTTTTTTTGTACATGTATCCTTTGATTAGAATCATAGATTAGTTGCTGAAGTTATCTCTATTTTGTTTAATTTACATGTCTTTGTGTGACTGGTTAGTTTTTCTTCCATTGTTTGGGGAAGTAGATCATTTCTACAGTAGTAAAAGAAAAGAACTCATAAAATCTTATGATAGTGGCCTCATACTCATCTCCCTCATGGGATCATGATTTGAGGGCCCCACTCTCAGAGCCCCAAAAACATATTTATCCTTTGGTTAATACATAGCTTAGGATTTCTTGTTGAGTACATCATCGCTAATGATTTCTCAAAATAACCTGCAATTGTCATTTTACTTTTTTGAGTTTGTTGTATATTAGAAACCATTTCATTCCATAGATTTGATCCATTACCCATAAATAAATGAGTTTCTCAAATTCAACTCATATTTTCCACATCTACATAAAGTTGTGCATAAATGAAGAAATGAGCATGTGTTGTTGTAGGAGTTGCTAATCTGCAGAGAGGAACTCATTCCACTAGCCTCATCTAAGCTTTTTCCACAGCTCGCCAAACCCTACCAACCACCATTTCAGATTTATGTTTTATAGCCATTGTGGACATCCAGCTTAAGAAAATCTAACGATCATGAAGAGTTGGTTTGATCCTTCAGTAGTTTGAACCTTTTGCATACCTTATTCCAACATCATACACCCTCCCAGCACTATGTTTCACCTTCCCTACATTCCTACAAATTTTAGGTAAGTTTCCTATAGTAAACCACGACATCCTGTAGTAACTACAAGAAATCATGTAGCAACGACAGGAAACCTATAACAGTTTCTTTTAGATTGTTTTGATTAGAAATGATGATCAGATCCTATGGTAGGCCTTCACCTTGACCTCCATACCCCATCAATGCCCTTTTTTACCAGTTTTCCCATACCTTCCTGCCTTGCAAACTATCAACTTGTTTAGATTAAAATTTACATTTCTAAATTTAAAACCAAAAGACCCTTTTCTGCAATTATTTACCTAGTGCATCATATATCAATATTAGAAATTTTAGAATAATTTCCATACTTACTTAGTCTAGATAACTAGATGATAGAATGTAAAGTTAAATTAGGACTCTTCTGCAAGTAATATGTGTTAGTTCTTCGCTAGGTGATTTCATGCCATTACATAGTAGTTTCTATTTAGCACTTTCATTTACTTGACATAGGTAAGCCTTCACTTTTGGCATTAAAAATAGGTTTACATTCACTGTTAGTGGTCAACCTATTTCTAGCCAATAGAAGAATGCTTTCAAAAACCCTAGTGGTCTATCAACCCAGTTGAGAAATGATATCACTAGACTGTTGCATCTGCTATGCATATAGAACTGTTACCTCCAAGTTCGTATGAGCCCCTTGTTGATAAAGTAAAGGTGGTCACCTTAGGAGTTTTAGCATCCTTGCTACAATAGTGGGGCTCATCAACAATGTTGAATGATTAGTTAACAATTACATACATTTTAAATTACTTAATAATATGGTAAAATTTATATTACTTTAAAAGAATGAAAAAGAAGACGATGCAATTGAATATCAAGCTTAGTAAAATAAAGTCATTTTAATATTTGAATAACATTCCTAGCAAGGAAAGATACCAGAGTATGGTTTCCATAAGTGATGGGCCATAATTACAAAAATATGTACTATTTGAACTAAAGATTCTTATTGATACCATTGCATGTTGCATAAAACAAAACCAAAGAATATCTTGGCAACCCAGAAGTATTATTCTCAACAACAATCTAAACAAATAAAGCAGAGTTTTCTTTCACATTGTCGAAATGAAATTACTCTATGTGGAAGCTCACGTACTAAGATACATTCTCAAAAAAACAAAAACCGTATGGAAGCTCACATACTATGATTTGGTGTTATGTAGATTGCAACATTAAAATAATAATAAGTTATTTAAACTCATTCCAAAATCAACTATTTCTAAAATGACCAAAGATCTCAATGTATAAAAAGATTAATAGTAAATGTTATAAAAGATTGCAAACCTTACCCTCTTTCAAAAATTATTCTAACTAATATTTTTGAAAAATAAATAAATTTAAACTACATTATGCAAATGGATAAATCATAAAGTCTCATTTTCCAATAATTCATATAAATATTACCAAGGTTATATAATATTACCAATGTTATAAAATCTACCAAGATTACACTCTTTCAGAAACTCTTCGAGACTAAGATGCTTGGCAACAATGAAAAATTTAAGCTACATATTGCAAAGGGACGAGTCATAAACTGATATTTTCCAAGAATGTATAAAATATATAGTAAAATTTATAGATGATTACCACACTAATTTATATCTAACGTTTTATAATAAAAGCTAGAAAATATTACCACACTAATTTATCTCACAAAGAAGTAGGTATATCACACATTAACCCAAATAAATGCAACACACCAAATTACCACATTACATTTAATGATATGACACTCTAAATTACCACACTAATATTGGTAAAAAAAAATTAAGAAGAGATATATGTTTTTCTTTTGTGCAAAATGAATCAACATTGCATTTCGAAGAATACTTTTTTTTTTTGCTGCAAAAAAAAGAAATGCTATATTTCAAGAGAATGCTACAAAAAAATAATAAATTATTTATTTCAAGAAAACTTTTTTTCTGCAAAAATAATGTGTTATATTTCAAAGAAAACGTAAATAAACAAGGTGCCTAGTTCCTTCAAAACAATTATTGCTAAACTGTGAAATAAGTGTTTTTCAGAACACTATTATAAGATGAAATAGAAACATATAAACTTTAGGGAATCCAAGTAACCGAACAAGGATGCTAGAGAATACAAATATGAATATCATCTCCTCCAACAATATTTTACATGAGATGCTTTGTTTTTTCTTCTATTTTTTTTTAACATGGATAGGTGAATTACAGGCTTAAGTGATTATCCTTCTTAATTTCGAAACAAAAATTAACAGAATAATAACTCTTCTGAATATATTCTTTCATAAACAAAAATGTACAATAAGAAAACAACCACAAATTGAAAATAAGAACAATACACATAAAATGGGTAGAAGACACAGAGAATACAATTAAGACTACCATGTTGTTGGCAGACAACCCATTTAAATGAAATAATTACTAATTATAGCCGCTATTTACCCATTAGTTAAAAGAAAACATGGTCTTTCATTTATGTAATTTCAACATATGTCTAACAGAATAAATAAATGGTAAACCATTCACTATGATCAAATATTTTAGAGTGACAAAAACTATTTAAAAGGTGAACTAGTTACATCTTTATCCATGAAAGGTTCATTAAAGCGAACTATAACAAACTAGAAATTTGTTGGGTTGTGTTATATTCTTTCCACGAATAGATCCCCTAGTCAAACCGGGGGGGTAGAGGGGGGCTTGAGCCCCCCCTTCATTGTGGCGACTACGTCATGTGGGGGTCACAATGGGGTCTGAGGGGGGCGGCTAGCCCCCCTCTATAGGGTCTGGGGCAATGCTCGAGGGAAATTTGTGTTTCTTGGACCCATGGTTTTCTAGCTAGTTTTCAAACATGGTTTTGGGAACGATGGTTTTTAGTCCATGGTATTTGATGCTTCGGCATGTATATATATCTATTGTAACATTGAAAGGAACATAATGAAAAACCAATCTGGTATTCCCAGTTTCGGGATCTAGGTGAAAACATCTACGTATATATGTTCTATGTGTTATGCTCTCACCATTTTTTTTCTTTAATAGAATTCGTATGCAGGTAATTTATGTACAGGCTTAAAACCTACAAAATTTTACCTGATACTCAATTTTTATACTTTGTTTAGCAGCTCTGCTTTCCAAATCCAACAGACCAGTCAATTTTACCACCCAACAATATCCAAGGGAAATAGTTTTCCCTAGAACACGTGAGCATTATGAGATCACAAACAATACCAAATTCAGAAATGGTGAGAAATGTTGGTAAAACTAATGAAGCTATATTATATTCCTCTCACGCCACTCGATTTCCATCAACCAGGAAACTTTATTGGGATTTTTAATTTAGGAATTTGGTAGTGATTTCGAGATCATCACCCTAGGACTGACACCTCGCCCCATTTATACAAACATTAACCTATTTTTAATTTATTATAATTCATATTTTCACGACCCTCCCATAAGGTGGAAACCACTCATTTTTTCTTAATTATTTAATTACTTTAATTATCTAATATGCATCCCCCGTGTTTCCTCTCTAGAAGAAATGCTATTTTTTATTTTTTAAATGTAGGTAATTCAAATTTTTATATCAAAATAACTTTTATTTTAAATGACTCTCTAAATTGGGTAAATTGGAGTTAATTCAAGTGAAATTTCAACTTAGATTAACTCACCCGGTTGATGTACTCTCTTAAGTGGTGTTTACTTTCATTGAGAGAATAGGGATTCTGCAACCCTATTGTGCACCTCTCTAGACTTGTTGGGACACCACACCCTTTCCCTGTACCTAGGACTCCATGTCCTAGTCGAATTAAGACTCCACACCTTGAACTATTGCAAAGATCAACGAATCCATGCCTTGATATTTTAGCAAGTTAGGAATTCATGCCCTAATATTTTCCATACTTCATCTATGCTTGTTTGAAGCTCCATGATTTTCCTCACGATATTGGTTGTGAGCTCATACACATCTAATGATTTGTTGGAAAGGTTTTGTTTCCCCAGACCTGCATTCACCAACTCTATACATGACCTCCACGATCATTTCTTATCTGAGCATCCTTCTCGATAGGTAACTAAGTTCCCTCCCAATTCCTGCTAAATACATGGTTAAGCATAGATAATCATGTAATTGATAGATCCTAAACAAGATTATTGTCAGCTAACTACTCCACATAACAACTTTTGTTCATGTGTCACAATCATAGACCATCTTTCATGGCATGCACCAAATTCGAAATAGGATGGCAGAAGGGAAACATCGATAAGATGCACTAAGCCAAAGTCAGGGTTATACACATAGCCATAGACATTAACATACGCATGCAACAACCATGTGACGCAAAATGGGTCTATAGTGAACAAGAATATACATAAGTCTGACATATATAAATTTTATACACTCAGTAAAAATCACCCTCCATGTGTCACCAAAACAAACTAACCAAATAGGAAAACTACATACTTCCCCTATTCGGCTAAACTTGCCTTGAAGTTTTGTTATAGTTATAGGATAATTGCTTATTTTTAATTATCCTATCATAAAGGTGTTAACCTTATGTATAAGTATTTGATATATTTTTCTTCATGCGAATTCATAACTCAATGGTTTGCTAAAGTGAAAGTGTCTTTGTGGAAACTAAAACATACCATTCCTAAACACGTAGGAATTATATCCATACTATATTAGATATGTTTTAATATACAAATTTTCAAATATTTCTATATCAAAGAAAAAAATACAATTTATAATACCATAACAATATTTGATTTTATTTAACTGATATGACATCTACTCAAGTTACCTATAATAACTTGACATTCGACATGTTTTTCCTTCTCATAGTCCTCATTAATATTTCATGTGTCATATTTTTGGTTCTATATTATATTGAGCTTTCCAAGCTGTAAATAGATGCCACATTAGTTGTATAACAATATTGATTGTCCATCCTATCATATAATCAAACTTCAATGACAAGAGGTAGAAAATCCTACATATACAATTGCATGTCAATCTAGTTAGCAAACATGGTGTAGTACTTATAAGTAATGACTTATGTTTTCTCACTCTAAGTTTACCCTTTTGATTTCACAAGACATAAATGCAACCACACATCTTAGGAACCAATTACAATTTTTATCAAAATGATAATAATAAAAACAACTTGAAGATCAATGCACGATTATTTTAACTTATCATGGTTAAGTGGAAAACACCTACTTTCTACCATTCACCTTTCCTTGAATTCCACAACCATTGATGTTATTCACTTTTATTTCTTGAGAACCAATTAAATCATGGTTTATACTAATTTCATTCCCACATATGAATTTTCAATCTTCCAATGGAAGACAACTCATAAATTAGTTTACCTGTCACATTATATCTACACCCATTTCTCTATTAATCATGAGTTCTATTAAATATATAGGTAATTCATTTGGTTTTAGGACTTATTTCTTAACATTAATACATATAATAAAACCTTAAACCAATATATGAAAACCATACATTTCTCAAACTAAGAATAATATTGTTGATTTTAATTAAGATTTACACTATCCCAATTATGTTTCTAGTCTAAAGCTAAACTTCATTTATTTATTATTTCTTTCTCTTTAAAAAAAAAGAATAATTACTACCCTCTTAAAATATTACAAACTTTTTCTAGACTACTAACTACTCAGACAACTATACATCCCAACACAAATTCTTAAATCCAAAAATTTCTTCCATTCAACATATAATACAATCATATTAGGTTTCTAAATCACGAAAAAATTCCAATTCATCAAAAATGTCATCTCATTCTTCTTCAAATTTTCCCTCAAAAAATATCAAAAACATGATGAGCACATATTACTGTAAAATAAGAACTCAAATCAACATTTCATTAATCTCATACCTGATGCTTTAATCTTAAATATAAAAAAATACAAACATAGAAAAGGTTTATCTCTAAACATGTTATTTTATTAACGATTACTTACTAATCAAATTTCAAGAAAGTAATTCATCATGTTCATTAACAACATGAATTTTAATTCTATGAACTAACTAAAAGTAGTTTTGAGAGTTCATGATTTCAATCCAAATAATTTCTCTAATTAATTTAGTTAAATACAATTCAAGGAATACATAATCATTTAATTCATTAAGGAGACTATTATGGATTTCCTAGGCACAACAATATGAAATCATCTTTAAATATGCTAGACTTATTTTTTGTTAATGAAATAGAAAATATATTTCATCAACTTATCATAATAATCTCTTTCTACATTTTCAATCATTTAAAAATCAATCTAATCCTACCTCAATAAAGCACATACAATAAGACCTAGAATGCTAGAGTATAAATACCTAGTCCGCAGTTGACAACATGTATCAAGGTAAGCTATTACAGACATTCTAAACCACCTAATAGCGTACACTATACGAATATCATTTTGTTCATTTGTAATCAAAGGAAAACAATGCAATTAAATATTAAAAAAAAACCTTCTTATGGATATTTATTCCACTAAATTCGAAGTATGCATAATCAACCCTTATTAATTATGTCCATGAGATTTCATCAAAATCAATTCTTCATTATATACACAAATAATTACTTTCCTTGTAGATATAAGTTAGTATAGGTTTACATAAAATAGAAAGCACATCCTTCAACATTCTCTAAAATGGATTCCACAATCATTCACTCCTACAAGTCTTTTGAACCCCTTTTTTATTAGGCATGGCATACCTCAACCTAGTCCTAGAATAATTTCAAGTTATCTCAAGAAGAAAAAAAACCCATAATCAACAGTTAACAAGATCACAAATTAGATAAAATAAACCACAAAAATTTCATTCTTAACCTTTAAGAAGGTCTTCATAAGACATATTTTAACTCTTTGATGCACCTACATTCACAGTAAAAAATGAGCTATTGGGGATAACTTACATTGAGTTCTAATTAGTGTAGATAATTTTAGAATAAAGATTAGTACGATGAACTCAACCATTATACTAATGACATTTCAGCCTCACACTTCTTACATAATACCAATCCATACACACTAAATCTTCATTCCATACTAAGGCATGGCTTTCCTTGGCATGTGTGATTTGATGTGGAAAATATGGGTTTCTTCTTTCTCTTATTTAAAAAAAAAGGAGACTACACACAAATAGGTCTAAGATAGAATGGTATTTCAATTCTTTTGTAACTAATCTCTTTACAACTTCTCATAAAACCGCTTGAGAAGACTACTATAAAAAGTACTAAGCGAATACTATCGTTCTCATTTCTTTCTTTGAAACTAGAAAAAACATATTAAGATAAATTCTCCATAAGTAGCTTAGATTTTATTTCCAGGTTAACAGTATGAATATTTCAATATTAAACTCAAGTGTCAGTTTGCAGTAATTATTCTAAAGCTTCAATGATTATCCATGATAATTCTCTGTAGCAATTTCAATATCAGGACTTAAATAGAAACTAAATAAAAATAAAATAAAAGAATACGATGCAAATTAGCCTAGAAATTTGCACTAATAATATTAAAATCATAGCATTCTACCATAGAAAGAAAATATATGAAATTGAAATCCAAACTACTCTTCAACTGGAATCTTCGATAATAATCTCAAAATTATAACCTTTAAATGGAATAATAAGAGATGGAGAGAAACCCTAAACTGAGTCTCCCCATAATTTTAAAGAATTATTTCAAAAGTATATCCTTAGACCAGAAAACATTAATATCAATTTGATGCTAAATATGCATGCAAAATGAAATTTAAACAATGAAAAATATGACAATATGAGGTAGCAAATCAATGCTAAAGTACAAAAATATGAAATACAAGCTTTGTAAAAAAGTGTTGTAATATTTCTAGAATTATATATTTTAAGTAGGAAAAACTATGTGCTAGAGTTCCCTAACATTTTTTTTGATTATTAAATTGGAGAGGATTATTAATTTAGAAATTACCTATATATTTAGATAATGAAAAATAAACAAGAAAATTAATACAAAGTTCTGTGTAAATTTTCTATCTTTTTCTCAAAATTTATCCTCAAACCAGACAGGGTTTAGAAATCTAAGAGAAACAAATAAAAAAAAATCAAAACTAAACAATAACATCAAATTTTAGCATTAAGTCTTAAAAAAAATAGTAATCCAAATTACACTTATTCTAGGAACAAATAATCAAAAACACACATAACAGTTCAACATGGATTCAAAATCACCATTAATATATTAATCTACTAGCAACCATGCATGCCCATTAGGCCCTAGTGTTGTAGCTCACTCTAATACCATATGGAAGATCCCTCCACTCCCAACTATGTCTATATTTTAAGTTACCCGAAACAAGGTGTTATTTTTTTCTCTTACAATTAATTTGTATATATATTACTAAGTACACCACACACACACACACACACACGCATATATATATATATATATATATATATATATATATATATATATATATATATATATATATATATATATATATATATATATATATATATATATATATATAGTCTCAAATCCAGCTATAATATTAAATGTAGAATTTTAAATCAAGAGATATGGCTTCGCATACAAAAACCATCCATTTTTCATACAAATATTGAAAATAGATCATTATTATTTCTATACTCTATATAGAATTTGTATCATGCTTTTGGCCTTTCATAATACATGAAAACCAAAAACATTTATCATCACATAAATTACAAGTCTTCCAAAAAAGAAAAAGAAGAACTAATCATATCCAAAAACGTTCGTTCCATGTAACATAAAGTTCAAATATTAACATTTGATCCATTCATTTGACGAATATTTTTTTGCAACAATACCCTATATGTTAAACATAAAATTATGTCATTTTAGAAATATTTAATACCATTATGAAAGCATTAAATGATCATACCATAGGGATTCATTTCCATTTCCTCTTCTCAACAGCTTATTTACTGATATCATTGTCAATGATTCTTGCTCATTATGGAAAGCAATCTACCTTTTCTTTTCGATCATATATAGTTGACCGACTAGAATAATTTCTTCTTAAATCTATGGTATTGTAACTTGAATGATATTTTTTATTTCAAATCTATTTATCTTACTTCCAAATTTGTTTATTATTTACCCCAAACAACTAAAATTAATCTCTTTATGTACTATAGAAATATTTCATGAATACCATAACTTTACATCAAAATTATTCCAAGGGAATCTATATATATATATATATATATATATATATATATATATATATATATATATATATATATACATATATATATATATATATATACATATATATATATATATATATATGTTCTAAAAGTATATATATCTATGTTCTAAAAGGAAAAATATAACATATGATAAGATACAATTTCCGATAATTAATAAATTACATACAATTTCAATTACTTAATAATATGGTAATATTTATATTACTTTAAAAGCATGAAAAATAAGACAATGCCATTGAATCCCAAGATTAGTAAAATAAGGTCAATTTAATATTCAAATAACATCCTTGCCAAGGAAGGATACCAACATATGGTGTCCATAAGTCATAGACCATAATTATGAAAATATATAATATTTGAAGTAAAGATTATTATTGTTACCATTGCATGTTGCATGAAACAAAATTGAAGTATACCTTACCAACATACAAAAATACTCATAAATACTCAAAATTATTATTTTCAACGACAATCCAAACAAACAAAATGCAACGTTCTTTCACATTGGCCAAACAAAATTACTCTGTGTGGAAGCTCACATACTAAGGTTTGGTGTTATGGAGAGTGCAACATTAAAATAATAATAAATGATTTAAACTCATTCCAAAATAAACTATTGGAAAAATGAAAAAAAATCCTAGTGTATAAATCATTTGATAGTATACGTTATAAAATATTACAAACATTATAAAATATTACCATGATTAATACCTTCTATTTGGTAACACTTTATAGTAAAAGTTACAAAATATTACCACACTAATTTATCTCACAAAGGAATAGGTATATCATGCATTAAACAAATAAATGTAACACAACAATATATACAACCATCAAACTAACAATGTTATCCACCATTGCATTTAATGATAAGTCAAAATATTACCACACTAATTTATCTCACAAAGGAATAGGTATATCACGCATTAAACAAAATAAATGTAACACACCAATATATACAACCATAAAACTAACAACATTATCCACGCATTTAATGATACATTGCTCTAAATTAGCACATTGACATTGGTAAAAAAAGATCAAGCAAAGATAAATGTTTTTATTTTCTGCACAACTAATCATCATTATGTTTTAAATAATATCTTCTTTCTACAAAACAAATAAATGTTATATTTCAAGAGGACCTTCTTTTCTACAAAACAAATAAGTGTCATATTTCAAATAAAACGTAAAGCAGAAAAATTGTTCCTCATAGCTTCAAAACAATGATTGCTAAGCTTTGAAACAAGGCTTTTGTGGAACACCATTATTAGATGAAAAATGAACATATAACGTTTAACGAATCCAACTGAGTGAAGGAGGATGCATACAAATATGAACATCATCTCTTCAAATTATATTTTACATGACATGCTTTGTTTTTTCTTCTACTTGTTTTTTACTAGGGAAGGTGAATTACAAACTTAAATTGTGATGCTTCTTTCTTCCCCAACAAAAATTAATAGAACAATAACTCTTCTTCAATATATAATTTCCTAACTAGAAATACACAATAAAGGAAAGAGACACAAATTGAAAATAAAAGAAATACACTTGTACTAGATAGAAGAGATAAAGAATACAATTAAAACCACCATGTTATTGGCACACAAGCCATTTAAATGAAAGAATTACTAACTGGAGTCACTATACACCCATTACTTTAAGAAAAGAATATTCTTGCAATAATGGAATTTTAACATATATAAAAAAAAAAAAAAAATGGTAAACCATTGACTATGATCAGTCTTTTTATAATGACAAAAATATTTAAGAGGTGAACTAGATACATCTTCATCCATGAAAGGTTAATTACAGAAAAATATAACAACTAGAAATTTTATCTAATACTCAGTTGTTCTACATTGTACTTTGTTTAGAATCTCTACTTTCCAAATCCAATAGATCAGATAGGTTTACCACCAAAACATAACTAATGTAAATCATTTTCCCTAGAACTCGTGAGCATTATGAGCTTAGAAACAATACCAAAATTACCACCCAACCATATCTAATGAAAACCTTTTTCCCTAGAACCCATGAGCATTATGAGCTCACAAACAATACGAAAATTCAACAATAGTAAGAAACATTGAGAAAACTAAGGAAGCTATCTTATCTTCATAACAATACCAAATTAAGAAATAGTCGAAAACATTGTGCAAACTAAGGAAGTTATTTTATATTCCTCTCACACCACTCAGTTTCCATCAATAAGGAAAATTTATTGGGAATTTTAATTTGGGAATTTGGTAGTCATTTCTGAATCACCTCCCTACTCTTCCTTGTATCCCCCTCTGTTGGGGAAAAATATTTCAATATTTATAATAATTGAGTGGAGTGAAACCTCACCGGCTTCATGGAACAATTATCCTATTTTTAGTTTATTATAATTCATATTATTCACCACCCTCACCTGAGGTCTCAGTTTTTCGATAATTATTTAAGTACTTTAATTATCTAATATTCATCCCCCATGTGTCATTTCTAGAAAACTCTCTATTTTTGGATTTTCAAAACTAGGTAATTAATATTTTTGTATTGAAATAAAATTTATTTTAAATGACTCTCTAAAGTGGGTAAGATGGAGTTAAATCAACTAAAATTTTAACTTAGAGTAATTCACGTGGTTGATGTAGTCCCTTAAGTGGCGTTTATTTTTAGCTAGAGAATAGGAATTACACAGCCCTATTCTGCACCTCTCTATATTTGTTAGGACTCCTCCGTGTCATTGCCCTATACCTAGCACTCTACATCCTAGTAGAATTAATACTCCATGCCTTGATCTAATGAAAATATACAAGACTCCACCAATTGATCTTTCAGAAAGATATGCCTCCTCACCCTAATATTTTCCATAGATTATCATCTATGTTTCTTTGAATCTCCACGGTTTTCCTCAAGGTATTGGTTATGAGATCATACACATATCGTGATATGTTGCCTCATACACATCTCATTATATGTTAGCAAGGTCTTATTTTTCCAGAGATTCATGAATCATAAACTTGTATATTAAACACATCAACTAAAATTCATAATGAATTAATTCAATCACAATTTACCCAATGGTATACATGACCTCCATGGTCATTTATTATCTGCTCATCCTTCTTGACAAGTAACTAAATTCCCTGCCAATTCCTACTAAATACATGGTTAAGGATACATAATCATGTAATTCATAGACCATAAGAAAGATTGTGTTTAGTTAACTACTCCACATATTAGCTTTTGTTGGTTTGTCACAATCATAGACCATCAGTCATGTCATACACCAAATTCAAAATAGGATTCCAAAAGAGAAACAATTATAATATGCACTTAACCAAAGTCAATCGTATACACACAACCATAGATATTATCATAAGCATGCAACAACCACATGACGCAAACTAGGTCTATATTGTACAAGCATATACATAAGTCTAGCATATATAATCTTTATACACTCTATCAAAAGCACCCTCCAAGTGTCACCAAAAATAACTAACTAGGAAGGGACACTACATAGTCCCCCTAATGGGCTAAACATGGCCCGAAGTTTTCTGATAGTTATAAGATACTTGGTTTAACAATAGTCCAAACAAAAAAAAAAAAATTTCTTTAACATTGTCCAAAGCAAATTACTCTGTGTGGAAGCTCACATGCTAATATTTGGTGTTATGTAGAATGCAACATTAAAATAACAAGAAATGATTTAAACTCAATCCAAAATAAAGTATTGCTAAAATGAAAAAATATCCGAGTATATAAAATGTTTAATAGTAAACTTTATAAAATATTGAAAATCTTATCTTCTTTCAAAAATTATTGCAGACGAACAATTTTGAAAAAAATAAAAACTTTTAACTACATATGAGAATGGATAAATCATAAAGTATCATTTTCCAAGAATGAATATAAATTTCACAAAAGTTATAGAATATTACCAACATTATAAAATATTGCCAAGTTTAACCCCTTCCAAAACTCTTCGAAACCAATACTTTTGGCAATAATGAAAACTTCAAACTATATATTGCAAAGGGAGGAGTCATAAACTCATATTTTCGAAGAACGTATCTGAGGTTTCAATTTTTTCTAAATTAGCACACTTTCATTGGTAAAAAGGAAAATTAAGCAGAGATATATCTTTTTCTTTTCTGCAAAATTAATCAACATTATTTTTTTCTGCAAAAAGTAATAATTCTATATTTCAAGAGAATGCTACAAAAAGAATAAATGATATATTTCAAGAGAACTGTAACAGCCCGAAATAAATATATAATTAACTTATTAACATTAAATTGAAATCAGAGTGACACTTACCTAGCCAAACAAACATGCAATTAATTAACTAAATTCAAACTATGAATAGTGCTTAACTGTGCTTACCTGTCGTAGAAGTAGGCTTACCACAACAAGGTTTTGGGGACGACTCTCCACCAAACCGTAGGCTCAATGTCGCAAGGATTGACTACAACTGGCCACCCCCGAGCCCTCAATCAACGTACAACTGCCAGTGACTCCTAAGTCTTAGAACACCATTCTCCCAAGAGAATGAAAGATAGAATCTCATAATGATGGAATGTAGGTATGCCTCTCATCTTCATCACCATCTATTAAATAGAACAATATTGAAAGGGAGCCCACATGCACACACTCCATGTGTCTACATGCAACTTTTTTTTTTTTTTTTTGGTTTTCTTGTTTTATTTCCTTCTTTTTGATAGTTTCATTTTCTTGTTTTATTTCTTTCTTTTTGATAGTTTCCTTTTCTTGTTTTATTTCCTTCTTTTTGATAGTTTCCTTGTTTTATTTATTCTTATCTAGAGCTTTAGTATGGTTATTACTATTTTTATTTTTATTATTTTTTATTTATTTTCTTGTATATATTTTTAATATCATTTATTATTTAATGTTTATGACTTATTATTTTTATTGTTTATGATTAAGTGATTTATTTATTATTATTTATATTATTAATTATTATTTTTTTATTATTTATTATTTTTATTATTTTTATTATTTATTATTATATTATTATATTATTATTTTTATTATTTATTATTTATTATTAAGTGATTTATTTATTATTTATATTATTAATTATTATTATTTTATTTACTTCATGTTGCCAACACCCTCTGCTGAACTAGTATAACCAGCAGGGATTGAAAGTCCCCAAAACCTCGAGAATTATCAAGGAATCTCTGTCCTTTTTCCCACTTTTGGCACCAGGCATAAGCCTAACCCAGTCTGTATCCTAGTCCAATGCTGGCCCCAAGGCTCGTGCCTGACTCTGACCTCATCTGCCCCAAGGCAGGCATCCGGTCTAGTACTCAATGACCCCAGGCATCTCGCAAGGCTGGCCCACTCCCTCCACAACTACTAAGGCACACAGCTGCAGGCTTCAAAGTCCTTTACATTCCTTTGAGACTTCGGCATCCCAATGCAATAATAGGCACCTAGCCTAGAACATCAGGCACTTGGCCTCCTCAAGATGGTCCCATAGCCCTTTAAGAGCTATCCATCAATAGCTACACAAGACAAAGGAACCACTAGCATATGTAGTGTTGATTGAGTTTGTCCCTAGCCCGTATGGTGTTACTTATTTTCCTCAAGCGTATGGGCTCGTACAAGATCATCAAATAAACCGGCCCTCTCAACCCATTTGTGGAGTCCTGTCAATCATAACACCTCAACATGCAACCAATGCATTCACTATAATGTCATAGTATCATAGAAAATAATCCACATGCCAAGTTTTGCATGTCATCATGAGAACATTCATCATTTTAATCGCAACATTATGAATGATAACGAACTGCATGCTCATGCATGTCATAAATTTGTACGCAACTATCACATGAATTCCATCATAAGTCATAACATCAACATATTTGCATGAAGACATATCATGACTTCACATAATAATTGAACCACATGTCAATAACCTCATATTATAGCATCATAATTCCTATGCCACGTTATGCATATCATATCCATCATGAGTATTCAACATTAAATATCTATAATCACGTAGTAAATGAATATAACATCATAATACCTATGCATATCACTATCATCATAAGGATACATCATCACTATAAGAACCACATGTACATCATTATCCTCCTACCATTATATCATGAAACATCGTCAATATGAGAAACATCTCAATACTTATCAAATATAGAATAATATTCTTATCATGATTCATCAAAAAAATCAATTTCATTTACTTTACAAACATTCAACTACGAACTAACATCCATCTAGGCTCTATGTTATCTCATCAGTGTTATTAGTGTTAGGATTTTATCAAGATACCATTTCATACCATAGGTATAATCTGCTAAGTACATCGTTAAATTTCACATGAACCTCCTCATCTTGAGTCCAAATTAAAATCCCTTGGTTTTACATACATTTACCCTTTGGCTTACCAATTCCAATACCAATATATGCAATTGCTATAAACACTAGGTCATCATGATTTAATTTTATATCATGCTTAATTTACTTGCATGAGGGTTTGTTGATCCATGTTGACTTATACCTACATCATTAACAATTATCATTTTCATTCAAAAATATTTTCTTATCTCGGCAAGTTCCTATCTCAATACCACTTGATTGCTTTATCTTTAATTCACCTTTCATCAAGTTGGAGAAAAGACTCTTTCTCATTAAATAGTATCATTATTTTATATTTTGAAAACATTGGAAATACTACTACCATCATTGTCCATGAAAAATTTAAATTTGTGGTGTTATGTGGAAACAACCTCTTTTAACACTATGGGAACAAAACTTCACAATTTTGAACTATGTAGATCATCACTATGACCATTACCTTCATTTCCTCCTACCAGATATTCATAGATATATTTATGTTGAAAGGCCAAGACATTATCTTAATATTATTTTAGAAAGCTTGTTATAAAAGAAGTCCTTGTTGGTAAGAAATGGAACACTGTTTTAATAATCCAAGGGTTCTCAGAACCTGTTTAATGACCGAGAAGCCTCAGGAACTTTAGATCGTATCTAAAAGTTATGGAAGAGCCTGCCTTCAATTTGTGTTTGGCTTGTATCTCATTCTTGTAATATATCGAAGTCATTGTTTTTGCTTATTCTAAGGACATTCAAAAGATGCATTGAATCAGAAGGGCAAGTCTACCTAAAAATCTCAGAAATGGTATAGAGGCTGAAAACCTCAGATTGAACCTCAATCAAAGATTCCTCAGTCACTTATATTAAAAAGGAAAGTAACTAAGAAAACTTTCAAACAATAAGGTTTTTTTTTAGTTGACCAAGTCTTTGTGACTAAGACATTCTTGTTTTTAAGAAAACATGGCATACATGTGCAATATTTCTTATCTAAACATGCTATCAAAAAGACCTTATCTAAACATGGCATAAATGTGCAATATTTCCCTAATAAACCAGTGATTAAAGGATAGAAATAGGTACCCGAAACTAAACTTCTTACAGGTTTCTTGAGAATAAAAGGTTTATCACAAATACAGTACCTCAACGTTATGTCATTTTTAAAAAAATGCATTTGTTTTCCTGTTTCAATTTATCACCTATATTGTTGTAGAATGAAACCAAAATCCCCCAGTATTATACATGCTACTTTAAATCTTATAGAACATCCTGATGAGGATAGAGATTTGCCAAAATCAACACTGGTATTTACAATCCTATATTGCACAAGAAATTGGGGAAGAAAATTCTATCAAATAAAACAAGAAATGTAAATTATAAGAACATGTATAGATAATATGTTTAGATTGGTAAGGCTACAAGTGTCAACAATTTAGCATATTGAAAAGCACAAATAAATAGTTTAGAATTATGTTTGTAGTCGAGTCAAACAAATAACTAGGGAATTTAACAGAGTCCATGAGACTCATCTACCACTCATGAACTAAAATTGCAAATAATCCAAAGGCTTTTGTCAATAATACTGAAAATTTAGCAGTAATAATAGACGAAAAGAAATTTAAATGAATTTGTGACAATGTATCCATATGATAATAGTGATATGCATAGGTATTATGATGTTATGTCAAGGTATATTGACATATTCATTTACTATGTGATGATAGGTATTTAATGTTCAATACTCATGATGGATATGGTATGCATAACGTGGCATAGGAATTACGATGCTATAATATGAGGATTATTGACATGTGGTTCATTTATGTGAAGTCATGATATGTCTTAGATATAATTATGTTGATGGTATAACTAAAGCATATGATAGTTCTGTACAAATCTATGACATGCATGAGCATGCATTTCCTTATTATTCATAATATCGCGATTAATAAAGATGAATTTTCTCATGATGACACGCAAGACTTGGCATGTGGATTATTTCCTATTATACAATGATGGTATGGTTAATCCATTGGACGCATGTCGAGATGTGATGATTCACAGGACTCCACAAATGGGCCGAGAGGGCCGGTTTATTTGATAATCTCGTGCGAGCCCATACGCACGAGGGAGAATAAGTAACACCATATGGGCTGGGGAAAAAACTCAATCAACACTACATATGCCAGTGGTTCCTTTGTCTTGTTTATAGCTCTTGATGGATAGCTCTTGAAGAGCTATAGGACTATCTTGAGGAGGCCAAGTGCCTGATGTTCTAGGCTAGGTGCCTGTTATTGGATTGGGATGCTAAAGTCTAGAAGGGATGTAAAGGACTTCGATGCCTTGTGCAATGAGATCGACTGTTGTAGGCTTAGCCCAAAATAAATATGTAGCGACCCATTTCACATCTGGAGTAAAAACAGGGTAAACCCCTACATCTGGAGTAAAAACTTGGTAAACCCGTATCGCTATCCCTATCTCATAAGGTTATTCACTCATTTTAATTTCTGAACAAATAAAAAAAATGGGTGTTTAATATTTTTTTTTTAATCATTTAAATATCCTCTAAAAACCGAAAAGAGAAAACCAAGACAATCTTTAAAGAAACAAAAACAGAAACCCAAAATGGGCATGGAATACCATTAATAGCTTCATAAATTTTCCTCTTCTCTCTTACCTCCCCAAAAATGTGTCTTTCAGTCCACTTTTGAAAGTTGTTGCAAGTAAATCCTGCTTATGTGAGAGCATATATATATATATATATATATATATATATATATATATATATATATATATATATATATATATATATATATATATATATATATATATATATATATATATATATATATATATATATATATCCTACTGTTGTATATAGATTCAACTGAGATTTAAGCTCTGCTTTGGATTTGGCTTTTCAATTAAAATATTTTTATGAATCTTTGATTTTATTTTTCAATAAAATAATATTATTGATAATTATTGTAACAATAAAAAAATGATAATATGATTTTTCTCCATTAATTTTTTTTGGAGAATATTTTCTCATGAAAGTAATAAATATCAAGAAATAATCAAAATTCTCTACATTAAAATGCCCATAGGCCCTAAGTTTTTGAGCCTTGCTCTGATACCATATGTAACAGCCCGAAATAAATATCTAATTAACTTATTAACATTAAATTTAAATCAGAGTGGCACTTACCTAGCCAAATAAACATGCAATTAATTAACTAAATTCAAACTATGAATAGTGCTTAACTGTGCTTACCTATGGTAGAAGTAGGCTTACCACAACAAGGTTTTGGGGATGACTCTCCACCCAAACGTAGGCTCAATTGCACAAGGATTTGCTACAACTGGCCACCCCCAAGCCCTCAATCAACGTACTACTGCCAGTGACTCCTAAGTCTTAGAACACCATTCTCTCGAGAAAATGAAAGATAGAATCTCAGAATGATGGAATGAAGGTATGTCTCTCATCTTCCTCACCATCTATTAAATAGAACAATATTGAAAGGGAAACCACATGCACACACTCCATGTGTCTACATGAAACTTTTCTTTTTTTATGTTTTCTTGTTTTATTTCCTTCTTTTTGATAGTTTCCTTGTTTTATTTATTCTTATCTAGAGCTTTAGTATGGTTATTACTATTTTTATTTTTATTATTTTTATTTATTTTCTTGTATATATTTTTAATATCATTTATTATTTAACATTTATGATTTATTATTTTTATTGTTTATTATTAAGTGATTTATTTATTATTATTTATTATTTATATTATTAATTATTATTATTTTATTATTTATTATTTATTATTAGGGGGAGGGATATTACAAGAACTTTCTTTTCTGCAAAAAGAATAAGTGTTATATTTCAAATAAAACGTAAAGTAGAAACAACGTGTGTAGTGGCTTCAGAATAATGATAGCTAAACTCTGAAACAAGACATTTGAAGAAAATTATTATTAGATGAAAGATAAACATATAACCTTTAAGGAATCCAACTAACAAAAGGAGGATGCCATAGAATAGGAATATGAACATCATCTTCTTCTACTTTCTTTTTTACTTGGATAGGTGAATTACAAGCTTAAATTGTCATACTTAGTTTTTCTTCCCCAACAAAAATTAGCAGAATAATAACTCTTATATTCCTTCATAAACAGAAATCTGAAATAAAACAAAGAGTTGCAAATTGGAAATGAGAATCGTACACTTGTAATGGATAGAATACATAAAGACTAAAACTAGCATTACAATGTTGTCAGCACACAAACCACTTAAATGAAAAAATTACTAATTGATGTAGCTAGGCACCCATTAGTTTAAACAAAACAAATTCTTACATTATGTAATTGCAACATATGTATAACAAAAAAAATAATTGGTAAACCATTGACTATGATTATATCTTTTAGAATGGTAAAAGTTATTTAAAAGGTGAATTAGTTACATCTTCATCCATGAAAGGTTAATTAAAGAAAAATATAACAAATTGGAAATTTTATCTGATACTTAGTCGTTCCACTTCGCTCAGGGGCTATCCTTGCCAAATCCAATAGACAAGTAAGTTTTACCACCCAACCATATCCAAGGGAAACCTTTTTCTCTCGAACCTGTGAGCAGTATCAACTACCAAAAAATATTAAATTCAACAATAGCGAAAAATTTGGGCAAACTAGTGAATCTATATTATCTTCCTCTAACACCACTAAGTTTACATCAACCAGGAAAATTTATTGGGATTTTTAATTTAGGAATTTAGTAGTCATTTCTGCAACATCTCCCTACTCTTCCTTGTATCCCCCTCCCATGGGGACAAATATTTCAATATTTAAAAGCACTGAGTGGAGTGACGCCTCATCCACTTCATCCAAAAATCAACCTTTTTTTAATTTATTATAATTCATATTATTCACAACCCTCCACTGAGGTGGAAACCTCTCATTATTTTCTTAGTTATTTAATTACTTTAATTATCTAATATGCATCCTGCCATGTGTCGTCTCTAGAAAACATTCTATCTTTTATGTTTCAAAAACAGGCAATTAATTTTTTTTATTAATTTTTTATTTTTATTTTAAATGACTCTCTACAGTGGGTAAATTGGAGTTAATTCAACTCAAATTTTAACTTAAATTAATTCACTCGGTCGATGGAGTCCCTTAAGTGGTGTTTATTTTCACCAAAGAATAGGGATTCCACACCCCTATTGTGCACCTCTCTCAACTTGTTAGGACTCTCTGACCTTGCCGTATATCTAGGACTGCACATCCTAGTAGACTCAAGACTCCATGCCTTGATCTATTGCAAAGATCCAAGGCTCCACGCCTTGATCTTTCTGAGGATTAGGACTATGTTCCCTAATGGTTTCCATAGATTCTCATCTATGCTTATTTGATGCTCCATGCCTTTCCTTAGGGTACTGGTTGTGAGCTCATACACATCCCATGACCTATTGGAAAGGCCTTGTTTCCCCATACCTGCATGCATCCTAAACTCGTATATTAAAAACATCAACTAAAATTCAAAATGAATTAATTCAATAAAATTTCACCCAACTGTATACATGACCTCCACGGTTATTTATTCTCTTAGTATCCTTCTCAACAAGTAACTAAGTTCCCTTCCAATTCCTGCTAAATACATTTTTAAGCATACATAATATTGTAATTCATAGATCATGAACAAGATTATGGTTAATTAACTACTCCACCTAGTATATTTTGTTCGTGTGTCACAGTCATAGACCATGATTCATGTCATGCACCAAAGTCAAAATAGGATGCCAAAAGAGAAACAACGATAATATGCACTTAATGAAAGTTAGTTTTATACACACAACCATAGATATTATTATAAGAATGAAACAACCATGTGACCCAAACTGGTTCTATATTGTACAAGAATATACACAAGTCTGACATATATAATATTTATACACTCTATCGAAATCACAATCGTGGTGTCACCAAAACTAACTAACCAGGAAGGGACACTACACTAAGCCTCTACGTGACAAAGCCCATGAGTTCTTGGACATTGCAAGCCACCACTTGCTAGAATCCCACTACTACCATGACTATGTAGGCCACCACCTACTAGAAGCCCCAACACCCAAGTCTTTCGAGCCATCACTAGATGTAAGCCACTACTCCCATGTTCTCAAGCCACTACATGAAGGATGTCACTAAACCATCAATATATAAACCACCAATTGCCTCACTAAAAGTGTGAACCTTCTAACTCTCCTGTGGATCATGTTTCAAAATTTTTGGACTAGACCCACAATACTCTACACAAACAAGCATGGGCCACATGTCATCCCATTTTAATATGGGACCCACTATAGACTCTAAGCTCATTAATTGAATACAACACACTACTCAAAACTCTTTATGCAACACAACCAACATCTCACAATTAATCAATCCTATTTAAAACAAATATGCTCATATAATCAAACTATCTCAAAACCTCTCTATGAAATAAGCTCTCAAGGTACCTCTTACTCAGTAGTATACATACATCAATGTGAAAATACACAACCCTCTATTGCACACATCATGGCAAGACAATGAGTTGAAAATCCTAGCAACACCTCAGGACAATAAAATGGCAATGTTGTTGAAGTACAATAAAATCAGGGACTTTTCCATATATAAATCATCCATCATGGCATGACTACAGACAAACTATAGTAGCATACCCTCACTCAACACATAACACAAACCCCTAAAACAATAACATTGTTAGCAACAACATTTTATCCAATCATGACTAAAACTTCTAGAAACAAGCATGTCAACTCTACAACACATTGTTAACATTTAAGAAACAAAGAAACTACAACTCTATCCTTTCATATTTTTCATATATTAATTCAGATGTCATTCAACACTAAAATTTTTCCATGACTGAGTCAAAGCACATGAGTTCCATCTCTTTGAACGACACTGGATTTTGTATTAATGATCCAATGTTTTTTTCTATTCACATTGCCTCACTCGCCATAAAATTCTTCAACATGAAACATGAATTCTCTACATACAAATCTCTCTCATCAAATAAAAAGTGATGCCAACCCTCCTCTTTTCGACTACCAAACCATTTTTCTTTCTAAACAAATGATCGAGATATTTTAACTTCAAGGATGTATTTACCGTTACATATAACGGAGCATATTAACCATGAAACGTAAATGAAATAAAAAGAGGCGGAAGAACATAAGAAAAAATGAGATCACAAACACGACAATTTGATTAAGAAGTTCACCCAATGTGGGTTACGTCTCCAGTCCCTTCTCAATAGTGGGGAGTACTTATTTTATTATGTGGCTTCAAAGAAATCAATTACAATAAAATTCATAAAAATAACCCTTATATAACCAATATGGATAATGCCCTAAAAATGGAGAGCCAAGATGAAGAAATGGACGTCGCCATTGAATTCTTGGTGCGAAAACATGAAAAATTGACTATAAACTTGTCAAATACTAGCAAGGTCGCCTCAGGCCCTCTAGGGAATCTTCAGGGAATCTTTATTGATGCCCCCCCAGGGTTCCAGACCCTAGACCTACTCTTAGTTTTGTACGGATCACGGTTCCAGGGCTCTGAGTTCTGCCCTTCACCTCCTTCTAGTTCTCTGAGTGCTAATGAAAGGTTAAAGTTTTTATAACGCCCTATGGGTGGACTTACCAAAAGAGGTCTATTGGTGTAATGGTTAATGTGGATACTTTGAGGCGGAGAGGTCAGGGGTTCCAACCCCGTCGACCATGCACTCTTGACATGTTGTTTTAATATTGTATTAATATTCCAGTGACCATCCCATTGGGGCCTTTCTATCATTCAACCATTGGTTATTAATATTCTTATCATTATATTCTTGTTGGGTGGCAGTTAGAGATTCATTGTTGTCTGTTTTAGGGCCGCCTAGTGGGGGTCGACCACATGGGCCAGGCAGGTTTGAGCCCCGTCGGCCCCAACATATTTTGGTTGCTCAGTGGGTGGGATTTGTAGCACGTGACCATGTCCCGTTGTTCAAATACATTACAGTTATGATATAGTGCATGGGTGGCAGGGTTTGTAGCCCGCCCACCCATAATTACATATTTTTTTATTTTTCTAGCCACAACCATACATTTTTTATTTTTCCACAATTAAGGCTTCATAAAAAAATTAATCATGCTACAAATTCACCTACACGGTAGTCGAATTTGATGCACTCGGTCTAGCAAATTTTCTACCTCCTTAAACCTACCACTTTTCCACTTTGACCATAACTTTGACCAGCCATAACTCATCCATACAAACTCAAATTTGAGTGTCATTCACACCGTTGGAATCAGGGTGATGATCAATTCGATCTCATTCTAATATTTTTGTTTTTGATGAATTTTATTTTTGAGCTATTTAAAAGGCCACTTGTACTTTAATATCCTCCTGGATCAACAACCATCATTCATTCTGCTACAAGTTTTCTATATGCGCTCAAACTTAATCACTTTGAAACAATTACACAATGCACTCATCACTTTAATCATGCTCCTTTCTAATTATATCTATCTACTACATACATCATTCTTACAAACCAATGTGCACTATAGAAAAAAAATATATCATACATTGTGTATATGGCTATTTCTCTATTCACACCAGTTACCTATCTAATCAAACATCGCTTACGTGAATTCACAATCCAATCATGTAGACAATAACTTCAATTTCTCCCTCATCCAATATTTCTTCATTCTATCATTTTGTTGAGCTATCATCGCACACATTACATAGTTCCATCACTTCTTCAATGATTTCACAATGCACACTGGCTTTACTTTCATGAAACGAACATACAAGATCACTCTACCTATCACTCCATCACTCCCATATTCATCATTTCTACTAATCGGCCTCTACAAATCCTCTATCAATGAAAAATATTTGAAACATGCATAAGATCACACCTAATACTCTTTTAACTTTGCATCAAACCATGAACTCTATATTTAAAAAAAAAAAAAAGTGCTATACCTATTAAAATTTGGGTACCAGAGGACAAGTGGTTCCCTAAGGCCTTGATCTTTGGCCTAGTGAAAAGTGTCCAAATTAAATTTTTTACTTTTCTCCTCAAGTGACTTTATAAGTGGCCAAGTCAATTTAATTTAAAAATTACTTTATAAGTGGTAAAGCTACATTCTAATTTAAGAACGACTTTATAAGTGGTAAAGTTACATTCTAATTTAAAGGTTACTTTATTAAAGTGAATGAAGAATTAGAAAGTGAAAAAGTGACTATGGAAAGAAAATGCTAAGTGGGTCTTTATTTAAGTGGGTGAGCTAAAAATAGAAAGTGAGAATTAAATGCACATGTATTCTCATCCCTAGATCTAAATGAATCTCAGCCATTAGATCTTAGGGTAACCCAAAAGGTCATTTAGAGAATAAAAGGAGAAGAGAAAAGGAAAAGATCAATTCATTCTTTCATGAGCATTTGAGAAGAAAGAGAAGAGAGAGCAAGGAGAAAATTTCGTAGAAGTGAGGAAGTGAAGGAGAGTAGGAAGAATACATTTCACCAAATCGGTGTAGCAGCATTTATTGGCATGCATCCCAAGGAAGAAATCGTACAACAGGAGAAAGGCACAGAAATTGAGGAAGAGGGGCAACAAGTTCTGGGCACATTTTTCAAGTTTGGTCATGCAACATTTAATGTTGTTTTATTGCTGTAAAATATTTTTTTGGTTGTTTGCTGATTGGCACAATTTTTGAGGTGGAATTCAAGCACGGAAATTGAGATAAGTTGTAATTTGTGACTGCTAGAATTTTTACTGTGTATTTTAGTTTCTCTGTAAAAGTATTTTCAGAAATAAAGAAGAGCTCTCAAACTGGTTTTCACCAAGAGTTATAGGGGGTTTTTCCAGGGTTACATTAACCAAAAATCACTGTGTTATTTTTTGAGTGTGGCTATCATAATTTTGTTTTGTTTTATTTCTACAATTTCACGAGTCGTCAAATCTCTAAATTTATGTTTTCAGAAAAATATTATCATTTCCAGATTTTAGAATTTTTGTCATGCTTGTATTTAAAATGAAATGCATGGAGTGATAAGGAAAACTGATAACTGGAGTGGGGGTTAAAATTTCTTCATGGTATCAGAGCTTGCTTGGCTGAAAAATGCAGTTTGGGACAACAAAGTGAAAATTATAGCAAACTGATTTTTACTAAGAAAACATAAACCTTTACCACAAATTTGAAAATTTCAGTCTGGTAGGATAGTGAAACATGTCTTTGGGTTTGAGAGTTGAAGACAGGTTGGATGGGCAGAACAACTACAATGCATGGAAGGAGAGAATCTAGAGCATCTTTAAGGAAGCAGAAGTCTGTGGCATTATGGTAAATACTACACAAAACCCAGTAGCAGTACCTGCTAACCCTGTACAATTGGTAGAGTTTAAAAAAATAATGCTAAGGCCAAAAGATTGATTCTAGAAGGAATCAAAGATCATGGCATTCCTCATGTGAGAGGAAAGACTTATGCACACGAGATGTGGACAACCTTGACCAGTCTTTACCAGAGCTCAAATGAAAACAGAAAAATGGTCCTAAAGGGTAAATTAAAGGCCATTAAAATGGCTAAGACTGAGAGTGGTACAACATACCTCCCAAAGATCACTTTAGTGAGAGATGAGTTGGCAGCCATAGGTGAGATCATTGCACCCATTGATTTGGTGAGAATTGCTTTGAATGCTCTTCCCAAGAATTGGGAGAATTTTGTGGATGGAATTGTTGCACGACAAACCTTACTAATTGGGAGAGGTTGTGGAATGATTGCATTAATAATGAAATCAGAAAGAACCATCTTGGGGTAGCCAAACAATTGGAGGAGGATGACAATGTGGCATTGTTGTTATTGGGAAAAAACTAGTGTCCATTCAAAGCTGCTAGTCCCACTAAGATGGGTAGCTATCTTAGAAACAAACAAATTAAAGTTACTTGTGTTTTCCTTTATGAGAGATAGATGAGAGAGAAGCAGAGAGTACCAACCTCAGTCTTTCGCTAGTCTCCTTGCTCGTTTCCTCTCTCCCTTGATACAGCTTTCACCACTCCTTTCTCACTTGTCCCACTTCAAATAACACCTGTAGAGTCAAGGCATAAAAATACCATCAAAACATAGAGATATATAACCATAAACAACGTAGGATCAGATATACGTTAACCATATAAATGCATATACAGATACAAGCTTCAGAGATATACAAGCATATGGAGGAAAACTCAAATAGCTTTATTGATGGAAGTAGTAGAAGAGAGGATTACGACCAAGCTGTCTGATCCAACATCATCCTCCCAGCATGAAAGCCCTCTTCACCTCATACAAAGCAAGATCATCCAACAATGTCTTTAAAGAGAAACCAAAAACACTTCCTTGCAAATTACAAAATTCCAACCACTGGTCTCTAGGATAAGGGATCCATATATAGATGTTTGTAGGAGAGTGAGTTAGCTTATGGGATTTTGATTAGTGTCATTTCACTGATAGTTCTTCATTCCAATTGCAGATTTCATGATCTCTTACTTATCGCTGGGTGAATTTAGAGAGGCAAGTGTCATATGAGTAGTTTCTAGAAGATTCTTTGAGTTTCCACCTAGCAAACTACTTCTGCCATTTGTCTGCTCTCACTCATCGCACCCTACAGAAGGGCTCTCCAATATGCATGGCACCCCCCAGGTCTAATAGGTAAGATGCATCGCACCTTATGCATGGATCAGTCTGTATGGTCCAGGTTTGACCAGTTCTGAGTAGCGTTTGAGGGAGAAATTCTGGGAGATGATGTAATTAGCTAACCTTGTTCCTTTACGGTATCAAACAACACTTTTAGGGGTTTATAAACCCTTGGTTTATGGACATATGTGATTGGGGTTGTAGTGCCAGAATATGTCTATAATAGTTGCCCCCTAAAGCATGAGGTCATAAATCTTTTTATGTCGGGTGAAATGCTTTATAATGAGGATCCGAGGTTTTTCGAACTAGAAGGTGACCTGTAATAAGATACAATACAATACATTATCTTCATAATATTTTCATGATCTAGCTGAGGCGGGCATTCCCATTCTTAGCTTTATAAATTCATTTTCATGTACATAAGACAGACAATCGTCTGTGTGGCAGACTGATGATTCTAGTAGAGCCATCATCCTTTAGCTTGGATGATTGTCTATGCAGCTGTGATGTACATTTGATGTCTTTATTTTCTTGAATATATCACAGCCCGAATGGATGAAACTAGATCTGGGGTCTTCAAACTCGTCCAATCTTCGCTTGAAGTACAAGTCGATCCATGTGAGAAGATGTTTTGATGTCGAACATGGAAAGACAGTGCCTAATTACCAGCCAATGATGTAAGCTGTTAACATGCGCGAGAGGGATCATCGATAATGATAATGACTCTCAAGGTACTACAGTATAATTCACGTGGTGTGAATACATGAGTTAATGTTGAACACCATGCAAAATCTTTTGTTCGGAGGCCATTGATGTAAACCTATCGTCGAAAGTCAAAAACTTGCCTTTGAGGCATGCAAGCTTCAAAGTACTGAAAGGGTTGTCACTAATTCATCTTCTTGGATAATTAGCTGACGTCGACAAGAAGTGACCCATCATAGGAGGGTCTTAATGAATCCCACATCTACGACATGGAACAGAGAAAAAGTTTTTGTGGAGATGAAAACAATCTAATGATACAAGGTCCAGGGTGGCGGTCATGAAAAATGGAGAGTGAAGGTATTGTAACGGATGAGGCATTAGCTAAGTTGGTGAATTCTTTGAGTGACTTCTCTTAAACATACTGGTGACACTGAAATGGATTGGTAGCGTTAACCCCAAGGTGGACGGTACAGCAGACCAATGGGGGTATGGCCGATGAACGGAATAACCCAACTCGACTCAATCATGGTGACGAAGTGAGAGTGTCATGTTCAAGAGCGACCTACTACCAATGAAGCTATTCAAGTTTTCTTCCCTTTTTCCCCAGTCATTGTTGACCAGTACCTCTTTATTTTTGTCATGCTTGAGGAGGATAATATATTCTTGTTCTATAATTTTCCCTTCAGGTAAACCTGTCGCTATGTTTTAACGAGCTTAGCGACAGTGAAACTTGCTCTTGTTTGCAGGGACAAGCTTTTCGCTATTGTTTTAACGAGTTTAACGATAAAGATAACTCGGTCCTTTCCAATTTTAGAGAGTCTAAAAGGGATGGAAAGGCAACTCCAGTAGTCCTTTTTCATAATGTAATCCCTTAAGTCCGAAAAAGTGTAAAATAATACAAAAGGGATGAATTTTCGATAGTTTTAACGAGGCGAACAAGAAAAGCACTTGATATTTTTGTGTAATGATCCCTCAAGTCCAAAAATATTAAAATCTAGAGGAGGGATGGCACTTCCGATCATTTTAACGAGCTAGAGAGGCCAACTGCTTGGCAATCTTTTCATATTTTACAAGTCAGATAAAAAGAGCTTAAAGGAGACTCGTTTTTTGAGGAATGAGTGATGTTTTTCGATATCAACTAGTTTTAGGTAAGGTTTGGAACTTTTCAATCATTGCAGTTGAAAGAAGGTGGCTAATAGAATCACTCATCGCAGTTGTTCCTCAAAAGGGTAAACAATCAAATGGAGGCATATGATTGGCTAAAAAAGAGTGGAGGTGATGGTAAGAACATGACCAATGTTCAAAAGTTGATAATTATGCGATCGCAAAGATTATTTAGTAAAGGTGGGTTCATTTTTTAATGAGCTTAAACTTTGGGGAAACATTTTCTCATTGCTAGGTTTATTTTTTAACAAGCTTGAACTTCGCGTAAAACTGCTCGTGGTTAGGTTTATTTTTTAATGAGCTTGAACTTTGCGTAAAACTGCTCATGATAATAGTCAGAGATGTTGATTTCACCATTAACACTATGTTCTTCTGATGGTCGTACTCCCTGTTTAATTACTCCATCAAATCGATTAGAAATGTAAATACAAGCTTGAAAAATGAGTTAAACACTAATATTTTTCTCAAGTTACGTGAATAGTAACATAATAGTAGTTTTTACCTCTCATTTTTACCATTTCATTCAAATTTGGGATTTTTGGAGCTCTGGAGGTGTTTTCCCCCTCGATTTTCACCAGTTGATTCTAGGATATTCTGTGCACTATTTTTGACGTCGTATGGACTAGGTATGAGCTAACCCTGAGCTCTTCAATTGCATTCTTTCCTTTTCTGATTCTGAGCATGTCTTCCTGTTCTTCTGGGCCTTTAGGGTTTGAACAATTCCTTCTCTCCCCATCACACCTCGTATACATCGAAAGGTGCGATGCATATTGAGCTGGCCGTTGGCCAGTCAGGATGCATCCCACCTAGTACACAGCTGGGGTGCAATGCACGCAAAAGGGAAACTTTATGCACTATTTTTATCATGGAAATTTTTCCTGTTTTTCCCTGAATCAAGATCCTAATTCTTCTCTTGTTTGTTTTTCAAAGATTCATTGGATCAAGATGGTCATTAAATGGCATGAACACAAGCATGAAGAAGAGGACATGGTTGCTTTACATGATCGAGGTACGGTGACTGCATTGTGGAACTATGGCTTGCTCAAATTCTTCTGCATATCCAGCATGAGGCAACAAATCAATTTGTTGCAATATTTTCTCGATGCATAGGATCCTACCAACCAATTGTTCCAGATTCGAGGTAAATCCATCCCTTTGACAGTTGAGTGTATCTACTTCTTGACTAGTTTATCAAGGCATGGTGCCCCTCTCTCACTATCGGGATTCACTCGTGGAGATGAATCCGTGAGGGATTATATTCGCTGATTCTATAGAGATGGATCTCAGCCGAGCAGGGACGACAAGATCAGTATCTGAGATGTTACTAACTGGTCCTTGAGGACTATTTTTGTCACCTTTGCTATATTGGCTGGTAGCGTGGCTCTCCACTTGGCCAACAGGTCCTATATGCAGTATGCTTTGGAATGCCTTGAACCAAAGGTATTGAACTAGTGTGATGCAGTACTTTTGGTTATAAAAGAAAAGCTTACCAAGGTGAAGAACGGAAGATCCAAGAACTTTGGTTATGGTTCTATTTTGACCACTTTTGCCTTGGAGAAGATCCCACTGATGCAGCCACAGTACATTTCACTTAGAGTGCTAGTGCTGATAGAACCACAGATGCAGAGATGGGTTGATCTTATGGTGAGACATGCTGGTCAATCATAGATTTCATTCTCTGATGCCTTCTTTGAGTGGTTCAATCGTCAGCAGATGGTCTTTGCTGAATATATGTATGCTGGGATGGATTTCTAGGGTGACCTAGATTTGGTGCTACCGACTGGCGAGCAGTGGGTTGTCATAGGTAAAAGATCTGACCATATCTCTGTTTATTGTTTTTATAATGTTCTTGTGTATTTTAAATGTTATCAAGACTAATCAAACCCATATATTTGTGCAGATATTGGACCAGTGTGACTAACAGTGCACCCGAGGGTAGCAGTTGCCATTCCAGCAGGAGAGTCTGTAGGGAGGGTTGTCCTTCACGATCTGGATGTAACCGAGACCCTTGTAGTATTGCAGGATCAAATCGAGGGTCTCACTCTTGGTATCCACGATGTGAGGATCGAGGAGTTACCTTTGAGATTACAGTGCCATACTACTGGTGTGCCGAGTCGATGGACTAGGCTCTTACGTATGATTGCATAGGCAGTGACTTGTTATCACCAACACCATTAGTCTAGGGTGATTCCCTGCATTTTTTAGTTTTTTGGTCATGTGACCGATTTTGTCTTGGACACAGAACATTTTGAGAAACTATAAACAGTTATATATATTTTTAATTTTCGGAGCTTTATTTTGGTTAATTTATATGATCTTGATGCAAATGTTGATTGAAATGCTTTCTTTTATAAATGTTGCAAATGTCTATCCAACACATAATTTACTAATGAATCAGTTCATGTGTTTAAGTTTCTGGAAATGTGTTGATATTGAATAAAATCAAACTCTCTTTCCAAAATCCTAACCTGTAGGAACATACGATAGATATCTGGATTCTGAATAGAATAGATGCTAATAAGCTGTAGAATGACAAGTTGTGAGTCTATCTTGAAAATAAGTCGGTGTATGCCATGTGCGATGGCATCAGAGAGAAGTTATATCAACGTGCTATACTCAGTAATGTTGTTTGTTGACCGACCAATACATACTCCTCTGAAACTCACTAATTCATTGTTTGGATCAAAAACGGCTGAGGCTGAAAAAGATAGGTTCTGCGTACTACGACTAGCTTTGTTGGAATATCCAACAAATGATTCCAATAGGTTCGACATCTGTAACAAATGCAAAAGTGGATTACCTAACGAAAATGATCACTCTTGATGAAAACAAAAATGTAACAAAAGCATATGAAGAGATTACTATACTTAGTCAAGCATAGTAACACATAAGGTACAACCCGTTTTGGGGTTGCACCAGTGGAATCCCATCATAATCTACTAGTTCATAGCCTCCTTTTGCTAACACTCATTTAACAATGTAGGGACCCATCCATAAAGACTGGAACTTACGTGCTCCCAATTTATCAGATTCCTAATCGTAAAGCAAGACCGAGTCATCTTCTGAGAAGACACAGGGTTTGACATTTTTGTCAAATTACGCCTTAACTCATTTATTATGAGCTTCGTTAGCCAAGGCCGCATCACAACGATTTTCATAGAATTGGATTAGTTCGAAGAAACGAGATTCTTCCTCTGAAGTTCCGGGGAGAAGCTCGATTGCGAGCTTGAGAGGCGAAATCTCACACTGAATTGGTAATACAACTTCCAGGGCATACACCGGCTGAAAGGGTGTAAACCCGATCGCATTCATTACCGAGGTTCTATATGTCCACAAGGTTGAGTACAGGATTAGGTGCCAACTCCGTTTGTGGACTCCAATCATCCTTTGCAGCATGCGCTTCAGGACTTTGTTGATGGCCTCAACTTGTCCCTTAGCTTGCAGATAATACCGAGTAGAACTATCATGGGACAATCCTAATTTGGTAGCCAATTTCAACCATCATGTGATTGTGGAAATGTGATCCATGATCCGTGACTATAGCTTGTGGAACACCGAACCTAGAGACTACATGATTTAGAAAGAAAAGAGCAACCATTTTGCCGCTATTATTTAATGTAGGCATCACCTCGGCCCATTTCGTAAAATAGTCAACTACAACTATGATATACCGATGACCCCAGCTGAGGTGTGGTTACATGTCATGAAATATATGCCCCATTTGGCGAATGGCCCAACAACAACTACTGTATGCAGAGGTGAAGGTGGTATTCTGGTTTTGCGGTCTAAGATTTGACAAGAATGGCAACTTCTGACTGTGGTTATGCAATCTTTGAACATTGTTGGCTAGAAGTAACCTGCTCTTAAAATATTTTGTGCCATAGCATTACCAGATTGATGCCCCCCACACGCGGCGGAATGGCAATCTTTCAGGACTTTTTTGGCCTCCTCATGGGTGAGGCACCTTTGCAGAACTGTATCGAAACAACAATGGTAAAGTGTATCACCGACGATCATGTTGTCATTTACTTGGTATTGAGTATGTTGTTGTTCTAAGTGAGAGGTATTAGGCCTATATGTTTGGGTTTGGAGATAGATGATTATATCTCCATACCACGAATCACTAGACGATATCAAAAATAAAGATTCATCCACGATTGATGCTTTGGAAGTTGCATAGTAACTCCGCGAAAAGAAGGGATTTTTTTTATTTGGATTTTATGAATTCCAGATCGAACACTTGCAAAATAGCTATCCATTTCGAATATTTTCCCCCAATTAACTGACGTGACAGAATATAAGTCATAGGGTTGCAATCTGACAAAATGGTAGTTTTGCGAAAGAGGATATATTGTCAAAATCTTTGTACTGCTTGAAAAGTTGTAAGAGCCAGCTTTTCAACATAGGAGTACTTTCTTTCTGTATCATTTAAGTTTCGACTTAAATAATAGAGAGGATGTTTAATTCCATTTTCTTCTTGAACTAAAACCATTGTGATGGTTGTATCTGCTGCAACTAGATACAGGTTAAAGTCTTTTTGATAATCAGGAGTGTACATTAATGATGCTTTTATTAGGGATTCCTTTATAGCATCAAAGGAAGCTTGTGCAACCTGATCCCATTTGAAGGGTACTTATTTTTTCAAAAGACGCATATAACCTTTAGCAAGTTCGACGTAATTTGGAATGAACCTCCTTAGAAAGTTCACTTTCCCTTGGAGTTTTTGAATCTGAGGCGAATTTGAAGGTGGAGGCATATCGATGATTGCCCAAACCTTACATGGGCTGAGTTGAATTCCGTCTTTAGAAACCACGAAGCCAAGTAAATGACCAGAACTGACACAAAACACACACTTGTGCGGATTGAGTCATATCTTGTAGTGTCAGCAACGTAGAAATAAAGCTCTCAAATGTTTTGGATGATCAGTCCACTTTCGCGAATGAGCCAAAAGATCATCGAAATATGGTTGAACGATGTTCTTGATGTCATGGAAGGCATAATTCATAGCCCTTTGAAAGGTTTACCTTGCGTTCTTTAAATCCAAAGGTAATTTGCAGTACGCGAATGTGACCCACAGACATATAAATGCAGTCTTCGACTGGTCCTGTGGGCAGATATTTATTTGATTATACCTGGAAAATCCATCCATAAATTAAAAAATTTCGCATCTGGCGCATTCATCAATTATCTAGTCAATGAAGGGTGTAGGGTAGTTGTCCTTTGGACAAGCTTGATTTACATCCATGTAGTCAACGCACACTCTAATCATTCCTTACTTTTTCATCACAGGAACAATATTCGATACCCAATCAATTAGAGGAACTGGGTAAATGAAACCAGCATGTAAATGTTTTTCAACTTCTACCTTGATGGTAGTGGCTTTTTTCTGGTGCACTTGGTGAAGCCATTGTCATACCGGTTTGACATCTGGATACATCTTGATTTTCTGTTCAACTATGCTCGAGTCAATGCCTGGGATTCTTCATATGACCATGCAAAGACATCTCTGAATTCACGTAGAGAGTGTAATATATTTCTAGTTCTGAAGAAGAACAAGATTTAACAACATGAATATTCTCTACAACTTCAAGTTTGGTCAAGATATTTATGGCGATAGTTTCTTCAATATTGGACAGATTTCACTTGGAATCCACCATATTTATAGTATTTGATAGAAAATCAAAAACTAAAGGATGATCAAGGTCCTTGGAATAATCTTCGTTGTAATCTAGAAGATGGGAACGATGGTGGTAATCTTCCCATGGTGCCTCTCCTATCATCATCGACTAAATAATTCCTTCGTCTGTAGAATGTACATGTGACCAAGGATCTAAAGAGGTTCCATATTCCTTTGACCTATCTACCCAAACACTTGATGAGCATTGATTTTGGTTTTTCGCCCAGGCCGAAAAAATTGATTGCTACAAAATATCTATTGGGCTTGGAGGCAATACTTGTTGATGATCCATGCTAACAAAATGTTCGGAAATATTCTGAATGCAAGATATCATGTTGCAGGTTCCTACTGTTGCCACTTCCACTAGATTGCTTGCAGGTGGTAGGGAAAAAGTACCCATCAAGGTAGGGTCTTTCAGTAGGCCTACTCCGACATTTTGAGGCGAATGAGAGCTTCCGTGGATCATTGGAATGCTTCCGATAACTTGTGAACTGTTAGGGAGAAAGGTTTGTTGATCAACTATTGTAATTCCTCCTTGAAAAGAAAATGCAATCTTTGTAAAGTAAGTTGATACAATAGCAGCTATAGCATAAATCCAAGGCCTTCCCAGTAGGATATTGTAATCAAGGTTTCCATCGATAAATTCAATGTCAATTTCTACTATTTTGCCCTCCAGTTCAACTTGTAAGTTACTTAAAATATCATACAACGTGTATGTTCATCCATCAAATACTTTTAATGTCATTGATGATCTTGACAAGGGTGGTGATCCTAAATTTTTTCAGCAACTCATTGACCTAATGCAGGTAGATGCCCCCTCATCAATAATTGTTCGATGAACAGTTTTGTTAAGGGCTTTCACTTGGATGAGGAAAGCGAGTTGAGCTGGTAACTGAGCTTCAAATCTTTTATGATTAAAGTCCACAAGATTGGAATCCGCTGGGTCAATCGAACCTATTGTTGATAATAGAGCCTGCTTTTGTGAAGGGAAATTTTGCAGTACTTAAAGTGTCGACACAGCAGATGGCGATTGGGCCAAATCCTATACTATATTATAATTTTGTGCTACTTGGGAACAAGGATTAAATTTTGATTTGTGTACTACTCCCTTTGGCGGATTTATTGTTAGCTTATGAATGATGGGTGGCACAACTTCGGTTGAAGTTGTTGTCGAACTACTAAGTTGATCTACAGCCTTGTTGTTCGACAGCTATGGATTCCCATAATCTTTATTCCATGTCGATATCAAAGCATCGTTTTGCTGTTTCGAAATGGAAAACATAAGAACTTGGGATGGGGAAGCATTGTCGCTAGCAACTAGATTGGTTTCTGGGTTTGGAAACGGATCAGTCAATACTGCTGAAGTTTTTGAACTTTTGAAAAACTTCCTAACCTTAGCTTTATACAGGTAATCACTCGCGAAGGAGGTTTCTTTTTCCCAAAAGGTTTTGCAGAAGATTTTTCAGGAGACGAATCATCTTGTTGCTTCTTTCTTCTTTTCCCTTTCTTCTTACCCCAAGGTTGCTTCGGTTCTTTGCCTTTGTCAGCAGACATGGAAGTAACCTCTGAGGCAAGAAGTTATTCATTTGCATTTTGACCAAAAACCATACAGGCTTTCTTAGATGTAGCCTTTGCAGTTTTTGTTCTAGTTGTATCTATCACACCATCACAGGCATGACAGTCTTTGCTTGATTTAGGAGGAGAATGAATGGAAAACTCCAGTCTAGGAGCATCAAGAATTTTGTCATAGAGCGTGCCAGACTGAGTATAGATCAAGTGTAGATATTTCACACGAGCAATGACTTGCTCTTCAATGACAACCCCCCCTTTAGCCACATCTTCTGTAATAGAAGGTAATAATGAGTTAATAAACCATTCAGCTAGCATCTAATCAGGAACATATGTTTTTACCATTTGACGATGACGTTGCCATTCATGAATATGATTAGATATGTGAGTGGATGTCGTCTGTTTAAAATTGGTAAGAAGCTCTGTTGCTATTTCATACCTTATGGGTAATTGAAAATGGGTTAAAAAGGTTGTGGCAAGGGCGCTGAAGTTATCGAATGAAGCTCTAGGAAATTTGATGTACCACTTTTGCTGCCATACCAGTTAACGTTCGTTGAAAGAGGTGAAGCCTAACCGAATCATCATTGAGAGTGTTGGACGAGAACCACAGGTGAAAGGTCATCACATGATTCAACGGAGCTTCACTTAGATTTCCATTGAATTTAGGAATATCTGACGGAAGTTTATGAGGAATCGCTGGCCACAAAGGGGCGTAAACAATTGGATAATTTGTTAGTCGATTCAGATTTGGTGGTTCCAATGTTGCGACGAAAGGCAACTGTTGGTTCAGGTTTGGTGAAGCATACCTAGGATAAGATGGGATCGCCTGAGTAGTGGGTCTTTGCATTCCAACATAATGTATTTGATGCTGATAATTTTGATAAGGTTGATGGGCATAACCATTATGATATGATTGATGGTGACCGTTTTGAATATACAACTGCCCATTACCCACAAAGATTTGTTGCTCAGGTCCTCGGTTAGCTTGCTGGAATTGCAGTTGTTGATATTGTACCATCCATGGTTGTGAAGCCATTTGTTGTTGTCCAATACTGGATGCTTGACCAAGATGAGGGGTGATAGTACCCGTTTGAGCCTAAGTCGCTTCAGTTAAGGAGCCACTAATCGGTGATTGTGGTTGTGTCGCGGAGACAAGAGGCTGTTGTATTACAACCTGAGAGACTTGAGGTTGACATACAATAGGTAGTTCTTGTACTTGCGACACCGTCACAATAGCTGGCGTAGTGGGAATATTCGACACAGGTAGATTTGGTTGCATTGAATATACAACTCTTGGCTATTGAGGCAGTATTGGCACCCAACCACTAGATGTAATTCCAACTTGACCTAAATTTGGTTGTGAACTCTCATATGGTTGTTCTCCTGGAGGGAACAATGAAAAGGCATACTGCCCCCCATATGGGAATATTGGTCTTTTTAGACTGGGTTGCACAAATTGATACTATTGTGAAGGATCAATTTTCTGAGACTCAACATAAGAAATTCCATATATTATTCCGGACGAACAAACGGGAACAGACCATATTGTCGAAACAGTCCTTGGGTAGACTTCATCTAGTAGTTGAGAGCTAGTTGGGACAGATGATATACCAGTGAACATTATCGGAGTAGTGGCAGGAGGTTCTGCTACTGCTGTATCGGATGACACAGTCCTTGATGTCGATGGTTGTTTAGACATATTGAATCTATCCAAAAGACTTCCTAGTGATTCTACCGGAACTTGCGATGAAGGATGTTTAACTTCTGAATTAGAAGGATATAGGTGGATCCCAGTTCCAAAATGCAATGGGGTACTGGATGGAAGATCCTCCACAATCTCTTCTATTACAATCAGTCCAGGTGGAAGAGGCAGACTGTCAGGTCCGCAAAATATTTCTGGTGCCGAAGAAGGTACACACACTACAGCGACAAATGTTGGAGGAGTGACACCTTCCGAATTAGTCCTATATGTAGCTAGTTGAGGAGTAGATGTGTTTATTGTTACACTAGGATCAGTTCTAGTGTCCTTTTGTAACGATGGAACTTCTTCTATAGAGGAAGGGATACCAGAAATAGTTGGAGTAACTGGAGTCTCTGAGGATGTTGAAACACAAGTTTCAAACAAACCAGGGGACTTTGACCCAGTTAAACGAGATCGCTTGGCCCAGAATGGTTTCATTTCTAGAGACAAAGATGGTTGACTCGCTAGTCTCTGTGAATGATGGGGTTCTGATTGACTTTCTTCCACGATTGTGGATTACTTGATCAACTCAAAAAAAAAGGGGAAAATGTTATTCCAAATTAAGTGAATTTTATGATGCTTTGACACAACTTGCTTTTTCAATTTTAAGAGTCGAGAAAAAGCTAAAGATGACTCTAGTCGCCTTCGATTTTTAATGAGCCTGAAGTGACAAGTGCTCAGATGGACCTTTTCTTTTAAGGAGTGAGGAATGAAAGTGACTACTCTGGAAATCTAGACATATGTATTACGAAACCAATCAAAAAACTACAGAATATTTTTTACGGTACGGCAGTCAATCTTCCTGAATGCTATGTTCAATGCATTGCGATCGATAGGGCGGTAGACGCGGCTTCCTAGGGTTAAAGGATGTAGCCTATTGTGGTCTCCCAATATATACTTGATGGTACATGGGAGCACAAGTCCGTACTGGCACTTTTCATCTCAAAGAGGAGGAATCACCCAACCTACGATGAAAGTGATAGTTACCAGGCTTTACGACACCGGAATACGTCTCTAGCCCATAGTTCTAAATGTTGTGTGTTAGGTTCCAAAGAATTTTTATGTTCATTAAGGTTTATTTTACAGTCCATCTTCCTTAAGAAGCTTGCCTTTAAGGTTCACCACGTGATGTAGATATACAATTCCTAAATGTGCAATATAAGATGATAAACAGTCATTTACTTTATTTTTGCAATGAAAATCCTAGCTACTAAGGATAGAGAAATGAAATTCTTTCAGAGCACACACTAGATGCACTTTTCCTAAATCAATTTCAGAATGTAGTCTAAATGCAAATGCACATGCATGTATTGTTTTTCAGTTTCCTTAATGTGAGAATGACAAAAAAGAAAACTAAGTACAGATTTGAATTATCTTCTTTCAAAGCGACAGTACTAGCAATTTTCTCTTCAAAAAACAAAAGGAAGACTACGACGGCACTTTGCGATTTTGAATTAAAACTACTTTCAACACATGAAATACTAATAATTTCAAATCAACTACAATGGAAAAAGTGTAATCTACTATCTAAAAGAGGAATGCTTTGTGACACTCTTTTTCTTGACTGAAAATGACACTTGCGACACTTTCAAATCAAAAGACAACAGTTTGATTAAGCTACTATTTGCAAAGGAGAACTGTAAATGATGAAAAATACATAAAAAAACATTCACAATTCCTTCTAATGCAGGCTGAATAATGCAAAGGAAGATGGTTTCAAAAGAGATATACTGATCATAGACAAAAAAACTACTGAATAAGCTGAAGAAGGTGAAGAAAAAACCAAAATCTGGAAGCAGAAATAGTCGTAGTCAATCATTGCACTTGTAACACAGGTAAATAGAGATGCATCTAACCTACAACACATGGGAGGTGTGATGCATCGAGATTTCCAAGAAGAGACAGTGCGATGGTCCAGGGCCGATACTGAGCTTGGTTTTCGGTCACAGTTTGCAGCTAAGTTTAGGGATTTAGGCTGAGCTAATGATTGTCACTAAACACAATGTACAGGGGCTGATCTAATGAGGTTATTTGAGCTACCACTAGGGCACTTAGGATGTTTGCAAGCTAGATGTTCAGTTGATAAACCACCCGGAGATTGACTGAAGCAACATTGATCTACTTTGCAGTTGCATAGCAAAAGCAGTTCAAAGGCTAGCTGGTTTAACTTCAGGCTCCGTCTGTGGTTTGTAAAGCAAAAAATAGTAACGAAACAAACAAACTATTTGCTCCCTAGTGGAGACACCATTTTGTTATCAGGAGAACTAGTGTCCATTCAGAGCTGCTAGTCCCACTAAGACGGATAGCTATCTTAGAAACAAACAAACTGAAGTTACTTGTGTTTTCCTTTATGAGAGAGAGATAGATGAGAGGGAAGCAGAGGGTACCAACCTCACTCTTTTGCTAGTCTCCTTGCTCGTTTTCTCTCTCCCTTGATAGAAATTTTGCCACTCCTTTCTCACTTGTGCTGCTTCAAATAACACCTATAGAGTCAAGGTAGCAAAATTCCATCAAAGCATAGAGATCTATAACCATAAACAATGTAGGATCAGATATACATTAACCATCTAAATGCATATACAAATACAAGATTCAGAGATATACAAGCATATGGAGGAAAACTCAAATATCTTTATTGATAGAAGTAGTAGAAGAGAGGATTACAACCAAGTTGTCTGATCTAGCATCATCCTCCCAGCATGAAAGCCCTATTCACCTCATACAAAGAAAGATCCCCAAACAATGTCTTCAAAGAGAAACCAACAACACTTCCTTGCAAATTACAAAATTCAAGCTCCTAGATGTCTAGGATGAGTGATCCATATATAAATGTTTGCAAGAGAGTGAGTCAGCTTTTAGGATTTTGATTAGTGTCATTTCACTGATAGTTCTTGGTTCCACTTAGAGATTTCGTGATCTCGTACTCATCCCTGGGTGACTTCAAAGAGGCAAGTGTCATATGAGCAGTTTCTATAAGATTCTTTGAGTTTCCACCTAGAAAATTGCTTATGCCATTTATTTACTCTCGCTCATCACACCCTACAGAAGGGATTTTCAGTATGCATCGCACCCCGTGTGTGTAATAGGTGAGACGCATCGCACCCTATGCATGGAGGAGTCTGTATGGTCCAGTTTTGACCAGTTCTGCTTAGTGTTTCAGGGAGAACTTATGGAAGATGATGTAATTAGCTGAACTTGTTCCTTTATGGTATGAAACAACACTTTTAGGGGTTTAGAAGCCCTTGTTTTATGGACATATGTGATTGGGGTTGTAGTGCCCAAATATGTCTATAACAATTGTTAGTAGGAGGCAAGAAGGGCATAGCAGAAGCAAGCTTTCAATAGTGGAGGCAAAGGCAAAGGTAAAGGCAAGCAGCAGAACAAGGAGAAGGACTATTCCAAAGTCAAATGTTGGAATTGTCAAAAGTTGGGACACTACGTTGTTGTGTGTCTAGGGAAGAAGAAAAAGAAAGGGAAAGACAAACCCATGGCAGCTTCTGCAGATATGGAGAGCTCCTCATAGGATCACCTGTCATATAGGTTCAAAGGGAGTGTGCATTCCCCGCTAATAGCAGAGAATCTTCTAGCATTTGGTATGTTGACAATGGTGCATCCCGTCACATGACAAGAGTAAAAGAGTACTTCTCAGAGCTTTCAGAGGGTGATACTGATATGGAGTTAGTACTTGGTGATGAAAAAATTGTTAGAGCAGTCGTTTTGGGGACATTGACATTTGAGAGGGGACCCAAACCTCCCTTGAAAGTGTTAGATGTTCTATATGTGCCTGGAATTAAGAAGAACCTAATATCTGTCTTAGCACTTGAGGACAAAGGGTATGATGTCTTGTTCAGCAAAGGGAAATTTCTTATATATGCTAGGGGCACTCCAAATTCTTCAGCTAGAGAGATTTGTGTCCACAATGCTCAGGTGTAAAAGTTCTCATTTGAGCCCCTGATGGCATTAAGTAGCAGCACCCGTGACAAGACCGACAACAAATCTAGCAGTTCATAGTCGTGTGAGATTTGGCATTGTAGGATGGGGCACATGTATCATGGGTCGTTGAGTACATTGCGGGAGATCACCATTGGTGTGCCAGATTTCATTTTTGATCACCTTGATGAATGAAGAGGCTATGCTATGGGGAAGTTTGCAAATCCCCTTTTCCCTGTAGTGAGACCAGAGCAAGCAGGAGCCTCGACTTGATTCATACCGATGTGAGTGGTCAGATGTCTCATGCATCCTTGAGTGACTATGGGTACTATATTTTATTCATTGATGACTACTCCAGGAAGACCTGGATTTATTTCTTGAAGACCAAGAGTGAGGTCTTCAAGTGGTTTCAAGAGTTCGAAGCTATTGTGGAGACCTAGAGAGGTAGAAAGGTCAAGGTCATTAGGTCAGACAATAGAGGGGAGTATACCTTTAGTGAGTTTGTTATTTTTTGTGCTGAGGCAGACATTAGGAGGTTGTTCACAGTTCCTTACTAGCCCCAGTAGAATGGGGTTGCAGAGAGGAAGAATAGATGCATTGCAAGGGCTGCCAAAGCCATGCTTCATGATGAGCGGTTACCTTTAATTTTGTGGGCAGAGGCCTGCAACATTGTTGTGTACTTGGAGAACAGGAGTCCACATCATTCCTTGGGGAATGTGACTTCGAAGGAGGATTTTTCTTGGAAGAAGCCTGATGTTTGGCACTTTCGTATCTTTGGGTGCCTTACATATTCCTATGTCCCCAAGGAGAATAGGAACAAGCTAGAGCCCATTGCAGATAAGGGCATCTTTGTGAGTTCTAGCGAGACCTTGAAAGCTTATCAAATTTATAGTCCTGTGCAGAGGAAAGTGGTTGTCAGGTGGGATTTGAAGTTCAAGGAGGAGAGAGCTTTCAGGAGGTCATGGGAGTTAGAGTATCCAGAGTCACCAAACCCTCAGGAGCAGTTGAGTAAGTCACAAGGATGCAGTGGTCAAAGATCAAGATGTACATTGATTACGGTGTCAAGTCCATCAGTGAGAAGTGGCTCTCAGAGTTAGGTGCGTGGTTCCTCGAGTAGCATGCATGGCAGTCCACAGAGTAGTTCATAGGGTAGTCCACTAATGGATAGTTGGCATGGTACTTCAGCATCTACAGGTACAAATTTAGGCATGAGGTCAGTCGTTAGGCCTTCAAGAGCTTAGCCTTCTAATGATGATGAGGATTCTTTCACTCCAATGGGATAAGTATGCTTGGGGAAGAGGAAGCCCAAGTGGCCTCAAGATACCTTGCACAAGGACGGAGCAGTTGCTGGGCCAAAGAGACAGGTTAGAGAGAGTAAACCACCTAAGTAGTTCTATAGTTGCATGGCATTAGTAACAAGCATTATTGAATTTTAGCCTTCTAGTTATGAGGAGGAACGTAGCCAGCAGGTCTAGAGAGAGGCTGTGATGGAGGAGTATTCTTCTATCATGAAGAACAATGTTTGGGAGGTAGTGCCAAGGCCTGAAGGTAAATCAATTATTACTTCTAGATGGCTCTAAGAGATAAAGCATGCTATAGATGGCAACATCGAGTAGTTCAAAGGTCAACTTGTGGCGAGAGGGTTCTCACATGTAGAGGGAGTTGACTATGGCGACACCTTCGCTCCCGTAGCTTGGTATACATTTATTTGCTCCATTATATCGATTGCAGCATAGATGGGTTGGAAGATCCAGCAAATGGATGTGAAGGCTGCATTTCTCAATGGCTTCATTCAGGAGAAGGTTTATATCAAGTAGCCACAGGGCTTTGAGGTGCATGGGAAGGAGTCTCATTTATGCAGATTGAAAAAGGCACTCTATGGCTTGAAGCAAGCTCCTAGAGCTTGGTACTCGAGGATTGATACGTACTTGTAGCAGTTGGGTTTCACAAAGAGTAAGGTTGATCCAAACCTGTACTTCATTGTGGTGGGTGAGGAGCCTCTCATTCTGGTGTTGTATGTTGATGAATTGATCATCCCTGGTGCAAATAGATTCATTGAGGGCTCCAAGAGAGATCTTGCTTCAGACTTTGAGATGAAGGATATTGGTTTGATGATTTATTTTCTGGGATTGGAGGTGTGGGAGGAGGAGGGGCATTTCTTCCTGGGACAAGGGAAGTACATTGTCGATATTCTTATCAGATTTCACATGGAGGACTTCAAACCCATGTCTACACCTAGGATAACTAAGTGGAAGAAGCTTCATGCTTCTGATTCCAAATTGGTGGATCCTACTCTATCAAGATAGTTGATTGGTTGTTTGGTGTATTTGGTCAACACTCGACCAAAATTATGTTTTGTAGTTTACACTATGAGTCAGTTCATGTGCGAGCCCAGGAGAGTGCACTGGGTGGCTGCAAAACAAATTCTTCATTACTTGCAGGGGACAATGGATTTTGATCTAGATTATAGACAGGGTGATGGAGTGAGACTGGCAAGCTACATAGATTAATATTGGGCAAGTTGTGTTTCAGATAGGAAGTGTACTTCTAGGTGTTGTTTTGTGTTGGGTTCGACAGTTGCGTTGTGGATCAGCCAGGAACAAGAGTCAGTTGCATTGAGTTCAGCTGAGGTAGAGTATATGGCTGCTATTTTGGCAAGTTGTGAAGCCAGATGGTTTCGGAAGATGTTGTTTTGTCTATTTGGTCAGGAATTGAGACCTTAAGTAATTTACTATGATAAACATACTCGTATAAAACTCACGAAGAATCTAGTTTTTCATGATAGACCAAAGCATATTGAGATCAAGTATCACTTCATTAGAGACTATGTCCAAAATGGAGTTCTCAAGCTTGAGTACATCTCCACAAATGAGTAGGTAGCGGACATTTTCACCAAAGCCTTACCACAGGGCAGCCATGTCTACTTCAAAGACAAGATGGGAGTGGTGAGGAAAACTTTCCTCGGTAAGAGGGAGTGTTAAAATTTGGGTACCAAAGAACAAGTTGTTCCCTAAGGATTTGATCTTCGGCCTACGGAAAAGTGTCCAAATTTGTTTTTTACTTTTCTCCTAAAGTGACTTTATAAGTGGTCAAGTCAATTTAATTTAAAAGTGACTTTATAAGTCGTAAATTTTCATTCTAATTTTGAAGTGACTTTATAAGTGGTAAAGTTACATTTTAATTTAAAGGTGACTTTATTAAAGTGGATGAAGAATTAGAAAGTGAAAAAGTGACTATGGAAATAAAAGGCTAAGCGGGTGAGTTAAAAAATAAAAAGTGAGAATTAAATTCACATTTATTTGCATCCCTCGATCTAAATGAATCTCAGCCATTAGATCTTAGGGTAAGCCAAAAGGTATTTTAGAGAATAAAATTAGAAGAGAAAAGGAAAAGATGTTATAGATCTAACCCAAAAATATATGATAATAGAAATAAACCCAAGAAATAACATGTTGGGTCCCTATAATACTAGTGATTACCCTATTACTATTATAATTATACCCCTTATTAATATTTTTGTGCCCCTATTGCCCCCATAATGTTATTATTGTGCCCCATAGAATCCCTCTATTGTTATTTTTGTGTCTTTATATTATTATTGTTAGGTCGGCTGGATTATATTGTGACTCCTTAAACTCCTATATATAGAAAGGAGGTTTTGTCATTTGAATCATCCAAGAATTGTTCATTTATGTAATGTAAAGGAGGTTGCCCCCTTGAAGAGGCTGAATTCTAAGGTGTTGATCTATCTTTTCTATCTTTTCTTGAGCTGGTTTCATAACATTTGGTATCAGAGCTTTGGATTCTAGGGTTTCGCTGCTCCAAACAGGTCATCGTGGCATTTTCGATATAACATTTTTTCTGAGACGTTTAAGAAGTTGAAAAAAAAAACCATTTGAGAAGAAATCGTGCTGAACCTTGGGTCTGTATTTCAGAGCTTTTTGCACTATATTTACGGAGATATGATCTGATGAAGTTGGTCTTTTTGCAGACTCCTGAATTACATTCCAAACAGGTGACCTGGGGAAAATCGTCATAACTTTCTCTCTATAGATCGGATTGAAATATCGTAAGAAGTTACAGAAAGAGGATGGATTCTAGTTTCTTGTATGCATTTTTTAGATCCATAGGTCGAAACAGTGACTCATGCCACGTCGTACAAGTTTCGCTCTACTGAACTAGTCTATAATCAAGTCAGTGTGGGAGATTTCGCATAACTCTTCCGTGGAGAATCCAATTTGCGTCAGAATTGTGGCATTGGAAAGAGGACACATAGGGCTACTGTAGGTCATAAATTCAGAACTAGATGATCGCAAAGTACAAAGATACATCAGAGGCAATATCGAGCTCCTACAAAGTGAAAAAAGGTGTGTAGATTTTCATAAATTTTTGCTTAAGACTGGTTTTAAAATTATTTTGAAGGAATTATTATTGGTAATTGATGCCCCAAGGAAATAAAATGCAAACACCTAGTAAGGAACCTGAAAGCTCTAGCATGACTCATGAAGAAGAGAAAGAAATGCTACATGATATATCAAAATTACAAGAACAAGTGCAACAAATGTCACACTCACAAAAGCTAACAGAAGCTAATATAAATGGCATGGAATCTAAGATAAAGGGCGTGGAAGCTAAGATGGATGAATGGAAGACACATTTGAAGACAGACATGGAATAATTGAAGATAGATTTGAACACAAACTTGAAGACAGGCATGACAGATAGGAAGATAGATTTGACAAATTTTCTACAAGAAATACTTACTAATGGTGAAAAGGTAGTAAAGGAAACTCATGATGCAAACAAAAGAAATGTTAATCATGATATCATAGACTCTAATGTTGGATCAAAGACTCACCATATTCCAAAAATCAATATGAGGAAGTTTGATGGCAAGGATCCCGCCACATGGAGATTACAGATGGAGCAGTTCTTCGATCTCAATAATGTGAAAAACACACAAAATGTATGTATGGCAACTTTATATTTGGAACCAAATCAGTTTGTATGGTATCAATGGCTTTTCTCTCGTAAAGAATTTATCACTTGGGCAATTTTTACGTAAGAATTGATAGCACATTATGAGGATACAAAAAGCAACACCTTTTTTAGCCAATTGATAAGTCTCAAACAAATGGGTTCAATAATGGAGCACATTGAGGAGTTCCAAAAATTGAACATAAGGGTAAAAGATATTCCATAGGAGCATAGGATTGATGTGTTCATAAGGTTTGTAAAGGATAATATCCAACATGATGTTCGCCTTTGGGAACCTGTTTCATTAGAGAAGGCATTCAGGTTAGCAAGAAAAATGGAAAGCAAAATTATGGCAACCAAGAAGCATATCACTCACAACTATAAAGACAGAAGCGTTGTTGCCCCTAGTCTTCCACAACCTATAAGGTTGACACCACAAAAATTGGAAGAAAAAAGAGCAAAAGCGCTTTGTTACAGTTGCGATAGCAAATACACTAAAGGTCATAAGTGTGTTGAGAAGAAATTATTCTACATAGATTGTGAAGAGGAAGAAGAAAAGGAGCAAGAAAGGTCAAAAGAAGAGGATATAATCCAGGAATGAAGCCTAGATGAAGAAAAAATAAATCAGACCATATCTTGTAATGCATTGGCAGGAATTACCACTCCTCAAACCATCAAGATAGAAGGACAAATCAAGAAGAAAAAGGTAATAGTGTTGATTGATTCAAGAAGCACCCACAATTTTATTCATTGTAGGGTAGCAAAAGAATTGAATTGCTTCGTATATCCAGCACCAGAGTGTCAACTGATGATTGCAAATGGAGGAACAACAAATTGCTCTAGAAAGTGCCATAATATCAAGCTATCCATGGGAGAGTATGTATTGACGAGCCCAATGCTTTCCATTCCAATGGGAGGTGATGATGTTGTACTAGGAGTCCAATGGCTACAATCCTTGGGTACAATAGCTTTTAATTTTCAAGAAATTTTCATCAAATTTTCTACGGAAGGAAAGGAAGTTGAATTAATGGGTATTGCAGGGAAACCAGGAAAGATAATCAGCTCTAATGGCATGACAAAGCTTCTAAAAAATGAGCAAAGAGGTGTAATTGCACAATTATGTTTGCTAGATGATTCCACATCGGAATCATCTATTGCTCCATATCTCCAAAAAGTCATGGACAATCATTCCAAGGTATTTGAGACTCCCAAAGGTCTCCCACCTATGCATAATCATGATCATGCTATTCATCTAATTCCAGGAAGTGTTCCTCCAAACATCAGGCCGTACAAATATCCCTATGTCCAAAGGAGTGCAATTGAACGTATGGTTGCAGAAATGCTAGAGGCTGGTATAATTCAACCGAGTCAAAGTTCTTTCTCTGCTCCAGTTGTATTGGTGCACAAGAAGGATGGATCATGGCGCATGTGTCCGGATTATAGGGAGCTCAACAAGCTCACTATTAAAGATAAGTTCCCCATTCCTGTCATTGATGAATTACTAGATGAATTGCATGGATCAATTTACTTCACCAAGTTGGATCTTCATTCAGGATATCATCAAATCAGAATGAAGATTGAAGACATTCCGAAATCAACATTTAGAACTCATGAGGGTCATTATGAATTTTTGGTCATGCCTTTTGACCTTACCAATGCACCTTCAACATTTCAAGGTTTGATGAGTTAAAATTTCAAACCATTCCTTAGAAAATTTGTGTTAGTATTTTTTGATGATATACTAATCTACAGCAAGTCTTGGAAGGATCGCGTTGAACATGTTGACAGGGTGCTACAACTATTGGAGGAGAAACAATTATATGTAAAAAGATCCAAATGTTTCTTTGGAGTCCAGGAGGTTGAATATTTGGGTCATATTGTATCTCATGAAGGAGTTAAGGTAGACCCTAGCAAAATTAAAGCCATTAAGGAATGGAAAATCCCTCCATCCATAAAGCATCTGTGAGGATTTCTTGGGTTGACAGGGTATTATCGCAAGTTTGTTAAGAATTATGGGAGAATAGCAGCACCGCTAACAACATTATTGAATAAATATGCATTTTCATTGACTCCGGGAGCAAAAAAGGCCTTTGAACATCTTAAAGAGGCAATGTGCCAAGCACTAGTCTTAGCTACACTAGACTTCACAAAAACCTTTATTGTGGAATGGGATGCTTCAGGAAATGGAATTGGTGTTGTTCTAATGCAAGATGAAAGACCCATTGCTTTTGAAAGTCGTCCAATCAAGGGAATGTTTTTAAGCAAAGCTATTTATGAGAAGGAAATGTTGGAAATACTCCATGCACTTAAGAAATGGCGACCCTACCTAATGGGAAGACACTTCAAGGCAAAAATAGATCATGATAGCCTTAAATACTTTTTAGAAAAAGCTTATCCTCTGAATAGCAACAAAAGTACGTCACAAAGATGTTGGGTTATGACATTGAAATCATATTCAAAAAGGGGAAGCAAAATGTGGTGGCAAATGCACTCTCAAGAAAGGATGAGGATGTGGAAGCATTGTTGTCCGCCATTTCTATTATCCAACGAGATTGGATAAACGAAGCAAGGGAGGAATGGAAGAATGACGAAGAAGTGTGGGCACTTATTCGAAAGCTACAACAAGATTCCAGTACGTCTGATACATTTAGCTGGCAAAAAGATTTGTTATGGTACAAAGATCGCTTATACCTCTGTAAGAGTTCCCAACTAAAACCAAAGATTCTTATGGAATTGCACACTTCTCCCTTAGGAGGGCACTCAGGATTTCGAAAAACTTACCATAGGGTTAAGAAGGAATTTTTTTGGGATGGCCTTAAATCATATATTCAAAAGTTTGTGGCGGAATGTTTGGTTTGCCAAAAAAATAAAGTTGAAACAATTAAGACACCGGGTCTATTACAACCTTTATCCATTCCGAGCCAACGTTGGGAGGAGGTTTCAATGGATTTTATCACAAGTTTACCCAAGTCTGAGGGAAAGAGTGTCATCATGGTGGTAGTTGACAGACTTACCAAGTATGCACACTTTTGTGCATTATCACATCCATTTAAAGCCAGTACAGTTTCTACTGCATTTATGGAAACAATTCAAAAGCTACATGGAAACCCAAAGATTATTGTAAGTGACAGAGATCCCATTTTCACTGGAAATTTTTGGACAGAATTATTTTCTTGTCTTGGTACTCAGTTAGCTCATAGCTCATCTTATCATCCTCAATCTGATGGGCAAACTGAGATAGTAAACAAATGTTTGGAATGATTTCTTCGTTGCTTTGTATTTGGTAAAGAAACACAATTGGTCAAATGGTTGCCTCTAGCTGAATGGTGGTATAACACTTCCTTCAATACAGCAACAAAAATGACCCCATTTATGGCACTTTATGGGTATCAACCACCATCCATCACATCATATTTAAGAGAAAATTCTAAGGTTCAGGCAGTGGAACATCACATCAAACATCAACAATAAGTCCTCCAACTATTAAAGAATAACCTCGTGAAAGAATCTTTGATGTAGGTGATTGGGTATTCCTACGGCTACAACCATATAAGCAAATGTCCCTCAAGCAAGCTATGAAGGATAATAAATTGTCACCAAAGTATTATGGTCTGTACAAGGTGTTGCAAAAGATTGGTACTATGGCTTACAAATTGGAGCTTCCTGTAGCTTCTCGATTGCACCCAGTTTTCCATGTTTCATGTTTAAAGAAGGTTATAGGCGACAATCTCCCAGTTCAAACAATATTGCCAGAACTTGACAAGGAAGGAAAAATTATATTGGAACCGGAAGCAGTCATAGAAACAAGAATTCTGCAGCTACGAAATCGATCAATTTCAGAGTATCTTATCAAGTGGAAGAACTTATCCGCTGAAGATTCCACATGGGAGGATGAGAATTTTATGCAGAAGTATCCAGAACTACTCAAGCGTTCAGGACAACACTTTTTTGAAGGCGAGGGGCATGTTGGGTCCCTATAATACTAGTGATTACCCCATTACTATTGTATTTATACCCCTTATTAATATTGTTGTGCCCCTATTTCCCCCATATTGTTATTACTGTGCCCCATAGAATCCCTCTATTGTTATTTTTGGGGCTTTATATTATTATTGTTAGGTCAGCTGGATTATATTGTGACTCCTTAGACTCCTATATATAGAAAGGAGGTTTTGTCATTTTAATCATCCAAGAATTGTTCATTTATGTAATGTAAAGGAGGTTGCCCCCTCGAAGAGGTTGAATTCTAAGGCGTTGATCTATCTTTTCTATCTTTTCTTGAGCTAGTTTCATAACATAACAAGATATGAATATAGATAGAAATGATTCACTTTATTGATCAAACCCTTAAGGTAGGGCAACACCATACATTCACTCCTTAAGGAAGGAGAACACTCCACAAGCCATATGCTTTTTCATACAATAATCCTTGACACCTCTCAATGTGGAGTCTCTAGCCTCTATATAGGCCTCATACATACAATACCATGGGTCATTACCATGGTTCCCTCAATACCATCTATCTAATACCATGAGCCCATTACATTATTACTAACTACTTGTGGTCCCTTACATGATATGGGTTAACCACCTTATTTATTTCTATGGCCCATCCCATTATTACATTATTCCCTTGGGTACCTCCCTTTGTACCCCATATTATCCCCCCTAGGTATATAACAAAAGATCAATTCATTCTTTCATGAGAATTTGAAAGAAAGAGAAGAGAGAGCGAGGAGAAAATTTCTTAGCAGTGAGGAAGTGAAGGAGAGCAGCAAGAAGAAATTTCAACAAATCTAGGCAGCAACATTTATTGGCACACATCCCAAGGGAAAATTGTACAGCAGGAGAAAGGCACAAAAAATCGAGGAAGAGGGACATCAAGTTTTGGGCACATTTTTCAAGGCTACTTGTATGGCATTTAATGTTGTTTTATTACTGTAAAAATTTATGTTTTGGTTGTTTGCTGATTGGCATGATTTTCAAGGTGGAGTTTAAGCACAAAAATCGAGATAAGTTGTAATTTGTGGTTGCTGGAATTTTTGTTGTGTATTTCAGTTTCTCTGTAAAAGTATTTTTAGAAATAAAAAAGATCTCTCAAACTGGCTTTCCGCAAGAGTTGTAGGGGGTTTTTCCATGGTCACATTGACCAAAAATCACTATGTTATTTCTTGTGTGTGGTTGTCATAATTTTGTTGAGTTTTATTTCTACAATTTTAGCAGTTGTGAAATCTCTAAATTTATGATTTCAGAAAAATATTGTCATTTCCAAATTTTAGAATTTTTATAATACTTGGATTTAAAACTAAATGCATGGAGTGATAAGGAAAACTAATAACTAGAGTGTCGGTTGAAATATCTTCAAAACCCATGCATTAGACCAGTTTTAGACCATTCCACAACTTTGTTGACTAGATCATACCACCAACACAACCATGATTACATTCAAACCACTTCAATACAAATTTGATTTAATCTACGAGTATTTGCACCCACGATCCATGAAGAGAATTATCAACAACTAAACCATAATCATTCATCAATGTGATTCACAACCAAAAGATCCATCCATTAACAACTATTGCTTGTAACATAACTAAAACTCAAGGTGCTCACACATAATCAATGAATTAGGATGAGGACCGAATCACTAACTAAGATGACCACGTTGAATTCACAACTAATCAGACCATTCATTACGTACATGCTCATTAGGAGACAAGATCAAAAAAATAATAAAATCAATCAAATAATTCACGTGTTAGTAGGAACCAATTCCAACTACTAACACAATGTTCCATTCATCAAGTGTTCACACATTGAAGACGAAGTTAATTGAGTTGTTGGACTATTTGTCATTTACCAAAGTATCAAGTTTTGGTAGAAGACACAAATTATTGGTGTATCAAATTCTGGTAACTAGAGTCTTGTAACAAAAACGAAGATAGTTCAATACTCCACCATTGACATCATTTCTGTAGCTCCACTAGCTCACTTCATCCCCTTCGTTGGCATCAATTCCAACATTATCTTGTCAACATTCTCCCCCTTTTGTATTGTTGGCAACCTTCAACCACTGCACCAAAATGATCATCATTGCTATTTGGATGGTCTTCACTCTCACTCAAATTGTTGTGTCACTCTCCCCCTTTGGCATTAATTGAAAAGGCTAGTCCAAATCATTCTAAAATACCATGTTGACATACTAAATACACCATGATGATATGAATTCATTTACTTGATGAAACATATCAACTCCTAATACCTATAAGAAGAACATGATGAACTAAGAAAATTCTCCCACATTCCAACTAAGCCAACACCATGCTCTTCATCCATTGAACTTACTCCCCTTGTATAGATCCTATGGATGCAAACATATTCATAATAGCTATTGTTCAAGATGATTTATTGATTCCATTGCATCCTTGCAACATGCATGGGGCCGCAATCTAGAAAAAATGACAACCAACCCATGATCAAATAATGACATAAAAGTACAAGGACTATTCAGGAAATACATGGATATGATAATGAAATCCAAGCCCACACATGGTTGAAGCATGGTAACCATTATCCTTCTCTCGTGCATGAGGAAGACTCATAATTCTCTCTAGTGCATGGATGACCATGTGAGTACATAATAAACTTGCCAAATTATAAGCAGGTATATACGTGGTTGCAGAAAAAACATATGGTTATTGTATGACTCTTCTATACATGAAAACCAACATATGGACATCAAATATTATGTGAAGACTTGTGACTCTTTTCATATATTGAGACTAATAATTTTCATTCATGGCTCAACAAAGGAATATTGATTAAGCATTTAAAAGATATACAAGTACATATTGGGCTTACACTAATAAATCTAAAATTCCCATCCATGGTTATCACGAAACTCAACTCTACAATGCATTCTTGAAACAAAGACTCGCTCTCCTATGCATGTCTCACACTATGGTTTCTAAACAAATCAACAATATAAGGCTAGAGGAAATTATATTTCCCTCGTACTAAAGTGTATGATGTTTCTACAAAATAAATGAGTGAAAGACAAATGAAAATTGATAAGCAAGCTTTGAAACCCTAGTCCCGTGCAAAGCTCCCCCTGAGCTCAATATACCTCCAATACACTTCTATGTTATTTTATGAATATTAATCTACTATGGACTGCAGAGGGGGATAATCTTTCTACTTCATAGTATTTTTCTCCTTCTTCTACACTTAAACTATAGTAGGCTTCTTGTTGACATTCTTCTCTATTTTTCTTCTACACCTAATGTGGATATGTTGCTCTTTTTTTCATATCTACTTTCAAGACCTGAAAAATTAGTAATATGTTGCCATGTGGCTGAAATTATGATATGCATAGCATCTTACATGACCAAGATATATAGCCAGTGGGTTAAAACTCCTGCCCATCATCTCTACCTTTCACACAACATGCCTTTACTTCATGGGCTAGAGCTGCAATTAACTGCCTAATGGAAAAATAGGTTACAAGAAAAAAAAAATCATTTAAAATAACTAGTGTACATGACGGATGATCTTCTTAGATACCCATATTTTTGAAATCTCTATTGACTAGATCTAAGAACTCGCCTTCTATAGCTGGCTAAAACATAACCAAAGTTTTGGCAGTTTCGACACTTGATCCAATCCACTCAAAGGAGCAAAGGGGTTTTTACTCCTTTGAAATATGCCAACAATAATTGTAGGGGCAAATGATTTTCTAGTTATAGGTGCTCCATTCCTTTGGTTTTGTATATATTGTATTCTTCCTCTTTTGATTCTCTTGCTGCTACTATTTCCGCCTATACGCTTCTTATATTAAGCATTCTTATTTTTTCCTACCTGCGACCCATACTCACCCTTGTGAAATCCAAGGCCAAAGTTGATCAAGGGAAATATATGACTACAAGGAAATTTTTCCAAGGCCTTGGTTCTCTTTCGCATCTTGAGGTAGGTGCCATTCTATTCTACTTGCTTCCTCAACACGTCAACCTCAACATCAAACTTTCCAACTTAGCACTCCTCTTTTTGTTGGCTAACCATAACCTCATCAATTGTTTTATTTTCTTGCAGTTTGCTCTTCAAATTTATGATATCTCTTCTAAGATCAACATCCTTGTCATCACACATCTACAATAACTTTTCTTGATCTCTACATGCCATTGTTAGCCTACTACCTCAATAGATAATTTTTCTATTACATCCATAACTGATTCATATTCATCTTGAAGAACAAGAAATCTATCACAATCATCAAATTGATTGATTAACTCAATAAGACTAACACAGATCCCTTTAATGTATAACTCAAAATTAAATCATCATCATTTATACCCTTAGATTGTTTCAATGGAGCATGATAGGTTTTATTGAGCCACCATTTTCTAAATTTTTCTCTTCATTTTTTGATATCGAACTATGGGCATGATACTATTCTGGAAAACATTCTTACTTCTAAGGGCCTTTATTATTTTTCTTCTTTTCACTTGCTTGTTGACCTTTCCATTTTTACTTCGCTATAACCCCCACAATTTTTCCCAAATATACATGGCCGATTTGGGATCTACCATTTTCTCCTTATATTCATTATGGAGATACTCATATATAACACACCTTTCTTGTGTATTTTGTAGTCACACATTACCTGACATATGATATTTTCCACAACCTTCGCACACTAACTTCCAAATGTCCAATCCAAGGGCTAGTAACTAAGATTTAACTTTTTCTTTCCATACTTCATACTTGGTGGCAATGAGGATAGATACTCAAAAATTCATTATGAAATTTATAGAGATATATATATATATATATATATATTCAAATTTTCAGCTAGATCTACTTTCTGGTGGTTAAACTAAACTCAAAAACCCTGATATGATACAAATTGTTGGAAGCTTAATAATACTAAGGTTTGTGAATCAATATTGTGTTGATGCGTCAACTTCTACTAGATTTTTCCCTTCTTAATAATTAATTGAATCATGTGTTAATTAACCAAAATGGTAACATAAATTATAAGCAACATATTAAAAATCAAACACATAAACATGAGAGCATCAATACACTAAACACATAAATCTAGAGATCAACACATGAAGACATAATATATAAGCTTGAAACCCTTATGGGGAAAAACCACAATCTACTTTTTCTTGTGCTCTTCTTATTATTATGAAAAATGTTTGTTACATTGCCATCATTGGCCACCACGAGTTTCCAAGCCACAACTTGCTATTTATTTGAGTAACTTTCACTCTAGGCTGCTACCTAACAGAAGCCAGTAGCTCCTAATCTTTACAGGGCACTACCTACTACAATCCACTACTCCCGTGACTATGCGTGCTGCCACATACTAGATGGACCAACACCCAAGTATTTCCAGCCACTACTAGATAGAAGCCCCTATGCTCAAGTTTTCAAGGAACTACCTAAAGTATGCCTCTACTTCCTAAATCTGCAAGCCACCACCTGGCTCAATAAAGGCCCAAACATTCTAGCTCTATTGTGGACTACGTTTCAAAATTTTTACACTAGATCCACTATAATTTACATTTCTATAGCATCACTTAGCAGTCCTGTAGATTTTCATGCTCTTCTATGGCATTGGGTAGCCTCTTCCCATGTGGACTTGATCCTTTATTACAACACTTATTTCAAATTCCATATGCGATACTGCCCATTCAAAAGTGTGTACATACGTGTCTTTTATAACTGCATACCTACATATACTTTTTTCAATATGAAAAAAAATATAATGTTATTTTTCATGCAAGGTTCATGAGTTTTACTAAGAGACCACCAATAAGAGCCCATAGAAAAATTGAATTAACTAAATTCAGGTGGTATATATACACACCTTGGGTAGGCCTAAAACACATAAGAGAAGGGCTATTGAAATTATACCCATTTTTCTCCCAGATCAAGTTTGATTTTCTCGTGCCCTTTGTAATCCCAATCCTTATCGAAACCCTTTCTTCCTTTGTAGAGATGTTTGTCATCCTTATAGAATCTCCTTTCATTTTTTAGAGAGGTTCTCTTCGTGACTTGAGTTCAGTGGATCTAGAGGAAGGCTTCTTCAGTTCTTTGTCTTAGATTAAGTTTTACCTTTCCTATGCCTATTGTTGATTATCAATAGAGAAGCTCATGTCTTCTTCCTGATATGTTAGTATCTCATGAATAACAAATTCTATGTTTATATAGGATTATCTAACATGTTTTCTATGTATGCACATTGAATTATATATTAGGTATATGCTTCTATGATTTATTTGTAGGGCTCCTTGATTATGGGCGAAGGATAGGGTTTGGACCCAACAGGAGCATCTTCAAACATATGACCTCCGAGTAATTTTGCAAGTCCACATTTAATAATTTACTTGTTTGGCATGCTTTCTTGATTGCTTCTTGTTGTAAACCCTTACCTTAGGGAACTTTTCCTACCAACAGAATTGACAACTCCACTAGGGAATACCATCAAGTATTTCCTAGAAGGGTTGTACTTATTTGATCTTATTTTTGGTTTGTTGCTTCTTTTTGTTTCTAGCCATCTTGACTCCTATGCAATCTGGTCAATCAACTTGATCTCTTCAATCAAGACTATATTTTATTTTTTCCCTAGTTTTCCATTTATATGCATTTTTTATTACATACAAAAGCATACATACTGTTATAGACATTTTTGTGCCTTACAGCATGAAGCATGAAATGTCAATAATCTAAGTGATCCAAAGTCCCTAAACATGTTGTTCCTACCCCTAGAGGAACAAGGTCAGCAAACCACAGCACTAAATATCAGTTCTCCACCTGAAAACACTCAAAAACAAGGTAATTCTGGATCATGTCAACTGCTCCACTGAGCATCTGCGCTGAATGTCAACTGCTCCACTCTATACCTGCGCTGAATGTCAAAAGCAATGAAGGCTACCTGCGCTGGGCGAGATTGGCCAAGTGGCACAGTCATTCCTCAAGGTGTCAAATGCCCAGGAAGCTTCCAAAATGACACTTGGATCAGGGAATTCGCCTTGTGACGAGTAAGAGGATCTAGATCTCCAAGTGGAAGCAAGAAACTCCAAGTGGACTCAAGAACTGAAGAATAATTGAAGTGGGAGAGGACACTAGTCAGCTTCATGCCAACCTCAAGCTGACTCATCCTTTCTCCAAAACTCCTATATATAGAGCTCTCTCATGAGGTCTAGGGAGGCTGGAATCTTGTGAATGTAAGGAAGTGCTGTTGGTTTGAGTATAGAACTATTGGGTGATTTTCTTAAAGGAGGTGAAGAGGAGATTTCTTTCTGCTGGGAGGTGTTGCTGGATTGGGCCTCTTATGGTTGTAACACTCTCAGAACTTTACTTCTTCCATTAATAAAGCATTTGAGGTTCTTCTATATGCATGTGTCTCAATGGTGAATTGTTATACTTGTGTATTTGATTTATTCTAATCCTTGAATCAGTTATGAATGTATGTTGCTTGTAGTTTTCCTTTCTTGCCCTTTTGCAGGATCTTTGTGTAGCTGGGCCAGTGAAAGAGCAAGGAGCTAGGAGCAAGCAGCAACGAGAGAAGATTGGATCAATCATTAGCGGAAGACAACGGTTAGTGGATCTCTTTCTCCTCTCTCTTACATCTCATAAAGAAGTAATCTTGAATAGCTTTGCATTCGGTTGTTGCTGAGGTACTATCACCCTTAGAGTGGGATAGGGTCATTCCGTATTGGATACTTTTCCCAACAACAAATTGGCGACTCCACTGGGGATCGTATCTTGTTGGTTGTTTGTGTTTTTGCTATTCAATTTATAAACACAGGGAGTACCGAATCGAACTGCATTTGGATCTTTCAAATGCAAAGTAGAGGGCAGCTACTCTAGCTCAGTTTCTGGGCAAGTTTATGATTTCAAGAGCTGATCCACAAGGACTCTAATAAGCTCTTAGTGATAGCTTTTCATCCTCCTTGTCATCCCTTAGTGTGTACTTGACTGATAGCTTCTGATTTGGCCAAAAACTGTGAATTTTTGAGCAATCTGTGACCCGGAAACCAAGAGAAACGAAAGTTCCGTTCTTCAGTGCAAGCTGTGTGAAGGTTGTCTGCATTTCAGCGCAGTTCCCAAAGGGGCTACCTGCGCTAAAGGTCAAACTGCCTGTGTCCCACCTGCACTGAACCAGTCTTGCCTTGTGCTACTGGGGTTTCCTGCTGTTTCTTGCCATGTTTTCACTCTTGTTTTGCTGCCTGTTACCAGTCAATGTACCTATCTGAAACCAACTTTCCTTGCCACTATTCCGCCTCAGTTGTATAAAGAAACTGTGTTTGTTCTTTGTGTATTTCTTGTATCATTTACAGTTTCCCATAACGAAAGTGAACTAGTCTTGCTGTGGCCTCTTAGATCTAGACCTGTGAAAAAGTGTCGTTTTGATCCTAAGAGTTAGTTTATTTGCTGTTCATAGCTGATTGAGCTTTTGCTTTCGTCATATGGTTTGAATTTATATATTTCTAGTGTCGAAACAAGTAAATCTTAAGGTGTCTTTTGATTTTGGACAAGCTTGTTTGCTTTCGCTTGAAATTGAATTCAAAGTTATACAACATCTTTCTTTTTGTATCGCGCAAACATTAAGAAAGAGAAAAGAAATACCTGCATTGTGCATGTGCATTATGACAGTTTGCATGTTGATTTAGGAAAAAGTGCATTAGTGTGTGCTCTATGATCTGTGTGAAAAGATGTTGTCTTTCTTTTCCCTCAGTAGTTAAGATTTTCAAAGTTGAAAGATTGAAAAGCTTGCTTATCATCTTAGACTGCATTTAGGAGTGTTACTATACATCTCGTGGTGATCCATAAAGGTAAACTGCTAAACAAGATCAACCTTAAAATAAATTGAATTTACATAACAACGCATTGAAACATAACGCAAACACATAGAGGTCTAAGCTAGAGACATGTTCCGGCGTCGTTAAACGTGATATCTTACCATTGAGTGGTTGGGTGATTCCTCCACGGTGAAGCGATAAGTATCAATACGGACTTGTGCTCCCATGTACCGTCGCGTATATATTGGGAGACCCCTATAGGAACAAAGCCTTTATCCATAGGAAACCGTGTCGGCCGCCCTACTGATCGCAATGCAGTGAACACAGCATTCACGAAGATCGACCACTCGTACCGTAAAACGTATTCGGTGGTTTTGCGAAAAGTTTGGCACACCCTCTGCCTAGAACTCCAGAGCAGTTTCTTTTGGCCTTTTTCAAACTCTATAACTGAAAAAGTCCATCCGAGCATTTGTCACTTCGGGCTCGTTAAAACATCGAAGGAGACTAGAGTCATCTTTAGCTTTTTCTCGACTCTTAAAAAGTGAAAAAGCAAGTTGTGTCTAAAGCGTCGTTATAAAATTTATTTTAAACGGAACATAATCATCTCTTATTCCCACGTTGATCTTTAGGTTGAGAACATGGAACGCCCCAACCAAGGAATTCCACATGATGGAAATCCTAGTCCTTTCTCCTCTTGGGGAGAAGTTGGTGCACCCCACATGGCCACATTGTCGCTTCCAGGACTGACAATTGACCTGCCTATTTGGCTATTCTCAACCAATGTAGTTCAGAACACCATGGTTCCTGAACAGTCGAGTCAACAGTTAGATGAGTCTAGAGCTGCCCACCAGCCTTCAACTTCCTATAACTCTTCCTCCAATCCTTCATCTTCGCAAGGTAGAGCCGGCAAAAGCCAAGCTCCCATGGAGAAGAAGGAGAAGAAGAAGAAAGAGAAGAAGAAGAAGGAGCCTAAGGTGACTGGGGGCAAGCAAAAGACAACTGACAAAAATCCACACACAGCACAGACCGGGCCTAAATCTCCATGTGTCATATGTAGAGGAGACCACTTCCATGGAGATTGTCCCTGTATTCCCCGGATACTAAGGGACTGGTCCCCTCGTTTGCACAATTCGGGAGCATCAACCTCTGATAGCCATGTTGAATGCTTACCATCAACAAGCGCAAGTGAAGGTTCAAGACAAAGAGGGGGAACAAGATTCCCCTGTAGACTGTGTGAAGGCGATCACGCCATCCACCGTTGTCCCTTCTTAGATGAAGCGAAGAGAGTTTTGGAAGATCGTTCGGTTTCACCGTTGAGACTTCCTCCTGGATACAAAAAACTCGTGCCAAGTCCTTCGTTGGTTGAAAATACAGCTGGCCCGCTCAAGTGGTCAGCTGAAGCGTCAGTCATTGAAAATGAACCTACTGAATCCAGACCGGACGAAAGTCCAAAGGTCGAAATAGCAGTTGACCCGGTTCCACCTTCAGAGGTTTCATCTTCAAATGACACCGTCACTGAAGATTCATCTTCAAATGACACCCTCACTGAAGAGAATAAGGATGACACCATCCAAATTCTTTTCATCAACACCGACTCTGATGAGCATCAGGGCAATGCGCCCATTCCTTTATCGGAGGAAGGAACATCATCAGGGTCATATCCGGCCGTGTATTCGGTCCCACCGCCAAGCAACCCGGTTGTGTCCTTTGATTGGAACCAACTAGGTAGACCCCGGTTACCAGCCAGTATACCATTCAGAATCATCGTCCAAATTTACAGAATGGTAATGGCTGGAACTATCATTGTTGAAGGGGCATCTGTGAGTATCCTTTCCTCTATTGCTTGGAAAGCACTGGGTTCCCCGACGCTTTTGCCTGAGATAAGAAATCTCTCGGGTTTTGATAAACGAACCAGTCGACCATTAGGGATCCTCCCCAATGTACCTGTTACATTGAAAGGGAAGACCGTTCAAATGAATGTGATGGTTGTTCAAGGACCCTTGGATTATAACCTACTCCTTGGACGAGACTATATATATTGCATGGGAGCTATAATCTCCTCACTCTTTAGAGTAATGTGTTTTCCACACGAAGGAAGAATGGTCAAGCTCGTAGACCAACTTTCATTTCTGGGATCACGCATCGCAAATAGTCACATACCAACCCTCAATGGTCTATTCACCCAAGAAATGTCTCCACCCCCAGTCCTCCTTCCCGATGAATGCGAGTGATTCAGAAAGATGGGACTGGAACCCAGGGGGCATGCATCCTGGTCTGCTTCGGGCAGAAGAAACCCTGGGTATAAGGTAGAATTTCCGCGGAAGAATATGACTAGTCCGTACCCCATCCCCTCCTTCCTCCTCGTAAGGTAGAGCCGGCGAAAGCCAAGCTCCCATGGAGAAGAAGGAGAAGAAGGAAGAGGGGTTGTTCTAGAACATGATTCTTTTGTTAAGGTTACTTGTTTGACAAGGGTCATTCACCATTGTCTACTTCGGTAGACAGTGCCGAGGAGATGTTTTCGTTTGATGGTGTTAACAAAACAATCTTTGGGTAACCAGAAAGAGGCAAGCCTCCCTCAATAACACCAATGTTTTATCTTTGAGTAGTGTTCTTCTCTTGTCGCAAGTAGCTGCTCTCTTGTCACAAGTAGCTGTTCTCTTGCGATCTTGCAAAAGAGCTGTCAAAAGTTGGGCCGACGGGAAGACAAGTACCGCATAAGACCTATTAAAAATAACGAGAAGACAAGTATCGTTAACATTAGACTAGCAAGACGACAAGTAGCTGTGAACACCCAAAGAAAAACAAAGGTGGGGGAGAGGAGGGGCAACCTTGAAATTGTACTTTTATACCTGGGGGCATGCAAACCTTTTGGAGTGTAAGCTAAGAGTGGTTATTTATCTGTTTTTGGGATTAGCTGTTTTTGAACTTGCATAAAGAAAGGAGGAGTTGGAGCATAGCTTATGTGAGGTGCGAGCTCTATAAAAAATGGAATCTTGCAGGAGACATTTCTTATCTTATGACTGGTATTATCGAGCAGTTTTACCGTGGAATTTATGCTCGTTAAAAAATAGAAAAGTGAGATTCGAGCAGTTTTACCGTGGAATTTATGCTCGTTTAAAAAATAGAAAAGCGTGAGCAAGAGTTTCCTCCAGAGTTCAAGCTCATTAAAAAATGAACCTATTCCAGTAAATAACCATTGTGATCGTAAATTTATCAGCCATAAAAGCCTTGGTCGTGTTTGCACCCGCCACCTCCATTCCATTTGGCCGATCGTTCACCCCCATATGATTGTTTACCCATTTTGAGGAACAGCTGCGAAGAGTGATTTCACTTAGCCATCCTTGTGACACTGCCGTGATTGGAAAATTCCAACCTGTACCTGGAATCTGTTGCTATCCCTGTTTATCACTCGTTCCTCAAAAGACGAGTCTTCCTTGAGCTCTTTTCATCTGACTCGTAAAATATGAAAACTTTGCCGAGTTTTGGCCTTCCAGCTCGTTAAAGTGACCGGAAGAGCTATCCCTCCTCTAGATTTTAATCTTTTTTCGACCTGAGGGATTATTACACAAAAAGGTCGAGCGCTTGTTTTATTCGGCTCGTTAAAGCTATCGAAAACTCATCCCTTCTGTATTGTTTTATACTTTTTCAGACTTAAGGGATTAGATGACGAAAAAGGAATTTTGGAGTTAACTTTCTGTACCTTTTCAGACTCTCTAAAAATGAAAAGGACCGATTTTTCCTTGTCGTTAGACTCGTTAAAATGATTAAATAGCGACAAACTTGTCTTTAGACGAGAACGAATTTCCCTATCGCTAAGCTCGTTAAAACATAGCGATGGGCTTGCCCGAAGGGCAGGTTATAGAACAAGCATATGTTATCCTCGTCAAGCTTGACAAAAATAAAGAGGTACTGGTCAGAAATGACTGGGGAAAAATTGGGAGAACCTCAAAGCTTTAATGGTAGCAAGTCGCTCTTGAACATGACACTTTGTCCTCCGTATAACATCGGGTTGGGTTGTTTCATTCACCGGTCTCATCACCATGGTCCTCACCAAACCATCCACTTTCAGGGTAATGCTACCGATCCATCACATCAGTGTCGTTATATGTTCAAGAGATGTTGTTCAGAAAGAGTCAACCGTGTCCCATCCACTGCCATACATTATCCTTCATCCACCCATGATCGCCACCCTGAATCATATCTCACAGATTGTTTTCACCTCCACTAAAATCATTAGCTCTGTTCTGTGTCACTGATGTGGGATTCATTAAGGCCCTCCTTTGACGGATCGCTTCTTGTCGACTTCAGCTCATTATCCAAGAAGTTGATCTAGGAACACCCCCCCCCCTAGTACTTTGAAGCTTGCATGCCTCAATGGCAAGTTTCTCACTTCCGGCGACAGGTATACATCAATGACCTTCGACCAGAAGATTTTGCGTGGTGTTCGACGCCAAGTCCTTTATTCACACCACGTGAATTGTACTGCAGTACCTTGAGGGTCATTATCATTATCGGTGATTCCTCTCGCGCTTGTTAACGGTTTACATTATTGACCGATAATCAAGCGATGTCTTTCCATGTTCGACTTCAGCGTAATTCTCACATGGATTGACTTGTACTTAGAGTGAAGATCGAACGAGTTTGAAGACCCCGGATCTAGTTTCATCCATCCGGGCTGCGATATATATTCAAGAAATATAAAGACATTTGACATGTACATCATTGCAGCAGATGATCATCCTACTCAAAGGATGATAATTTCAGCAGAGAATTATCAGTCTACTATCAGACGATCGTCTGTTCTATGTACCAAAATGAATTTATAAAGCTGAGCATGGGAATGCCCTCCTCAGCTAGATCATGAAAGCAGAATGAAAAATAATGTATTGTATTGTATTTATTACAGGTCACCTCTCAGTGATTGAATGAACTTCGGATCCTCTTGATAAAGCATTTCACCCGATAAACGACCTCATACTTTAGGGGGCAACTATTATAGACATTTTTGTGCCTTACAGCATGAAGCATGAAATGTCAATAATCTAAGGGATCCAAAGTCCCTAAACATGTTGTTCCTACCCCTAGAGGAACAAGGTCAGCAAACCATAGCACTAAATATCAGTTCTCCACCTGAAAACACTCAAAAACAAGCTAATTCTGGATCATGTCAACTGCTCCATTGAGCATCTGCGCTGAATGTCAACTACTCCACTTTGTACCTGCGCTAAATGTCAAAAGAAATGAAGGCTACCTACGCTGGGCGAGATTGGCCAAGTGGCACAGTCATTCCTCAAGGTGTCAAATGCCCAGGAAGCTTCCAAAATGACACTTGGATCAGGGAATTCGCCTTGTGATGAGTAAGAGGATCTAGATCTCCAAGTGGAAGCAAGAAACTCCAAGTGGACTCAAGAACTGAAGAATAACTGAAGTGGGAGAGGACACTAGTCAACTTCATGCCAACCTCAAGCTAACTCATCCTTTCTCCAAAACTCCTATATATAGAGCTCTCTCATGAGGTCTAGGGAGGCTGGAATCTTGTGAATGTAAGGAAGTGTTGTTGGTTTGAGTATAGAACTATTGGGTGATTTGCTTGAAGGAGGTGAAGAGGAGATTTCTTTCTGCTGGGAGGTGTTGCTGGATTGGGCCTCTTATGGTTGTAACACTTTCAGAACTTTACTTCTTCCATTAATAAAGCATTTGAGGTTCTTCTATATGCATGTGTCTCAATGGTGAATTGTTATACTTGTTTATTTGATTTATTCTAATCCTTGAATCAGTTATGAATGTATGTTGCTTGTAGTTTTCCTTTCTTGCCCTTTTGCAGGACCTTTGTGTAGCTGGGCCAGTGAAAGAGCAAGGAGCTAGGAGCAAGCAGCAACGAGATAAGATTGGATCAATCATTAGCGGAAGATAACGGTTAGTGGATCTCTTTCTCCTCTCTCTTACATCTCATAAAGAAGTAATCTTGAATAGCTTTGCATTTGGTTGTTGCTGAGGTACTATCACCCTTAGAGTGGGATAGGGTCATTCCATCTTGGATACTTTTCCCAACAACACATACGTGTCTTATTCAGAAGAAACCCATGTATATCCTACTTTCCTAAAAAATAGTTGCGCACATATATGTTTCTCAAACTACACATCTCCATAGAGATTGAAATTTTTTAATTTTTTAATTTATTTTTCTTTTTGGGGGTTTGGCCATGGTTCATTGTCTCTTTCTTGTTTGAATAAGGCTTGGAATCATATTTTTAACATTTTTTGTCAATTCTTTCCATGCCTTTGGTGAAAAGCCTATGTCAACCTAGGTTTTTCATGTTGTTAGGACAATTAGTTTTTCTTCAAACTTGGTTATAACCCCATTTTATTGATTACTATTTTCACATTGTTGAAGTTGGTTTCTTGTCATTTCATTAGTTGTTTGATAAATCTATTTGCAATTCTTGGGTTAATAGGAGATTTTAGTTCTCTCAAATTTTTCGCATTCAAATAATTTCTTGCATATTATTGACCAAATCCCTTCAGTTTCTTTTGTCTCTTATTCATAATAGCCTTTTAATTTTTGGGATTATTAATGGCTACTTAGTGTTCGGTGCAGGAATTGTGCTTCAGCAAACTCCTCAACACTTAATTGTCAACCCGAGGGTTTCGAAAACTTAGAGACAAAGCATAGCCAATGCCAGAAATGGTATGAAATTTTCCTATTTCTAATCCTACTTCTTAAAGGAAATGCTTTGCAGAATCAGATAGAAAATAATTGGAAATAAAATTAACACCAAGGCAACTCTAGTGCTGGAATGTAAAAGACAATTTGCAAGTAAATCGAGTAAATAAATTCCACACAACTGAAACAATCTTAAATGTTGGAATGAAATGCTATGTTCATCTTTAGATGGATGGTAAGAAGTCTAAAAGGTGGGCCCTTATAGAATTTTGCCTTCCTTCTGATCTTTCTCCCACACAAACAACCTATCCTTGCACGGTTGCAATCTGCTTGCACTATTGCAGGTAGAGTATTTTTGTGTAAGCGCATATTCAATCTTCCTTGCTGAAGAATTATGTCCGAGTGAAGGTGCTCTAAGCCTCGGGGCTTGGAGCACTCTGTTCCTATGTCAAGAGACTTTCTCTTGCACTAAAGCAGAGTCCCCTTTACTCAATTTCTAAATTACTTTCAAAAGCTAAAAGGCGTGCTGAAAAGGAATTTCAACTGTAAGTGGAATTCCAAAGTAAACTAGCTATGAAAAAGAAAATGCTCCAACTCATTAAAATTCATAAGCACAATAAAATTCATGAGATAAAAGTAAATGCAAAAGAATCAATCAATATCCTAAGAACTTTGCATGTGTCAACCAGTTTTGGTACTTCACCCATAATAATGACATTATTTGCAAGTATAATATGGTAGATTAATATAACTGCTTCTAGATCCTTTAGAGATGAAATTTTAATACCAAAAAAAATTACTTGATTAATTGATCCATTCACTTGTGAAATAATGGGAAATAAGATGTAGGTAAGTGATTCACTGTTTGTTGCAACGAATGACTATGCCTAGGTGCAAGCAACAACATGCACTGGTGCAGGAAAGAGTTCCTTGCATGAACTGCTTCGAAAATGAATTAAGAAAAAAAACAAGAGTAAATTAAATGTGTTAAAGATATATTATAAAAAAATGTAGACCCAACTACTATGCAAACCACATATCCGTTCCACACATAGGCGACATAAGATAATTGAATCCAGAACTTAACGATTAGTGATTAAACTATTATATCACACAGCTAGAAAGAAATATCCATACTTTCTCTCCAAATAATGAAAGTGAGAGGGCTCAACGAGCTAGGTTGGTCAGGCCCTAGCCAACCAGATCGTTCCCCTTCTAAGGAAGGAAAGCGATCAGAACTTCAAATAATACATCAAAGACAAAATTAAACACTGCGTGTGCAAACCATAGTGATTCTCTTGTATCTACTTGATTCGGAAAATTACATTGCAGAGTAGTCCAGCCCTAGAGCGAGGTGATAACCAAAATACATAAACCAAAATAATAATCGATTGTTTACTAGCTTCCTATCTACGATCTACATCATATATATCCTTTGGCTCTAGGTTGTTTACACTAATTACAAACATTTCAACCAAAGATACTTAGAAAACCGAATTACAACTTGGTTAATGGTTATAACACAGACAAGCTTCATTGGGCCGTAATCTATCTTTGGAGAAAAATCCCTGGATGCACGCCACCTACTTTAGTTCATCAGCAGTTAGACTCAGAGTCGAATATCGAGATCCGTCGTCGTGGAAGATAGCTCTCAGAAATCTCGGACAATGGCGGTGCGTGAATCTTCTTGCACTAGTCAACTCATACATTATTAACACTATGTTCCATGATTACTTCTAGAAAATCAATATGAGTTGCAAGAAATATGTAAATAACAGGAAATCTATATAAAAAGATTTATAAAGTGTTGTAACAAATCTTAATATAAACTATGAGCATGTGCAGGAAAAGGGTAACCATCTTGTACTAGTGCAAGAAAGAAGGGTCTTGAATTGAGGTAAAACAGAGGTTGATATTGATCGAAATGGGGTTAAAAATAGGGCTATTTACAATGACAACATCCTCCCATCCCTAAGTTGTTGTGTGTCCTCACAGAATGTTTTACCTCTGCAAAAAACCTTCAAAAAAATGAGTGGTCGCTCCTCAGTTTTGCACTTCAATGTTTATTCCTATCTTTACTATCTTTGGCTTCTTGTCTCTGGCTTTTTGCAACTGCTTACTTACCTTCTTCAGGCGTCTATAGCATTTGGTAGCCCGGTATTTGCACACCTTTACCTGCTACTTCTGCTTTTTTACTTCTTCCATTAATTCCACCTCACTCTGTTTCTGCCAACTCTACTCTTTCATGACTTATTTTAAAACTTCTAGGTCATGGACTTGTTGCTCCAAGTCCACTATTCTACTATTAAGGAAGAGAGTGGATGGTGTTGTACTGATATCTTTGGGTGTGAACCTCTTTTTTGCAATGGACTCAACATGAAGGTCAAGATTGTCGAAAGTCTGCCTTAAGACATTGCCTAGTGTTTCTATGCTCAGGGTTTTGCTGTCACTGAGGGTTTGGATACCCTCACTAATCTTTGTGCCAGGGATTTCAGTAAACTGTGCACCTAACTCCTCCGGGTTCCTAACAACTTTCTCTCCCAGTTTCTCAGGGAATTCTATTAGTGTCGGTATCTTTATACCTCATCAATGATCAAGTTGCTCTTTTGCACACATATTAGGTGTCTCATCCGATCAACTGCATTCCATTAGGTCATGGATCAACTGATGGTAGGGTTCAAATCACTTTTTTCCCCTCATGACATATATCTTGCTGACCTTTGTTTATACTTTTCAGGTCATTTACTGTCATCCTGCTTCATTTTATTTACAAAAATCAGTGTTAGGGTTTTAGTCTCACTAGGTCTAGGGTTTGTTTTCACGGTCATCCAAAACTCAATAAAAGGTTAGCAGGCACATGAGGAGGATTAATAAGTTCATAGAATCATAAATTTACTGTTCATGTGCTCAATAAATCTTTTTTACCTCAAAACACTATTTTGAGGTGAAAACAGTGTTTTTATCATTTTATGTACAAATTTCATTTAATTTAAGTGTTTCTATATGTAATAAGTTTAGCAGCACCTTTTGGTCACCTTGCCAACTCCAGCCACTACAAAAAACAAAAACATGAATGCATTAGTCCATTAAATGGTCAAGAAAAATTCAAACTTCAATGAAAAACAAAGTTTTTGAGAAAAAGTGACTAAGACTTTATAAAAAGTGGGTTTGCAATGAAGAAAAATTAAAGTGCATCCATTTATAAAGTGAATTCATGCTATCCATTCATTTCATTATGAAAAACATCAAGTGAAGAGTCGAAATCGCGATTTGGAGGGAAATTGAACAAAGGAGGGAGAAAACCCTATTTTTGCAGCAAGTTTGCCTAATGCTGCGCATCAGAGGGGCATTGTGCATTAGACAACTTTTCCCTGTGTAAAAATACACTGGCACTATGCATTAGGCAAGCACTACGCATTGGGCTAAGTGTGCTGTGCATTGGCCAGGGACGTTCCAAAATCACTCAAATTTATCCTAAACTCTCCCAAATGTTGCATTTCACTCCTACAAGTAAGTTTTCATCAATCTTGAGCTGAAATCAGTTTTCTTCAGGTGTTGTTCATGAGTGTTGCTTCTTAAAATCAAAACCCTAGCTTGCCTTCATACATTTTCATCTCATTGCAAAATTTTCACTGCATTACAAAACCACCATCTTTTTCCCCTTTTCCCAAAATTCATTTCCCTTAATCTACCCATTAATTCCATTTTCCCTTTCCCTATTTCCCTTAAAAAATTAATTCCCTTCATTAAACCCTAAGTCCCTCATAAGTCAAAACCCTAATTTCCTAAATTTTTCCCTTCATTCCCCTACTCCACTTCACATTTGTAAAATCTCTTCATACTCATCTTCTTTGTTCTCACCCATTGTCATTGTCCACCATATAATCATCACATTGCATCATTAAGATAAGCATCATGGAAAGAAGCAATGAATCAAGTTTTGAAGAATACATGCTTAGTCATAGCTCAAGAGAGCCTTGAGGGCCAAGAAAGAACAAGATAAACTTAAAATTTTGGCTGAAGCTTCATTAGCTCAACAAAGAAATTAGTAAGCTTGCCTCTTGCCAAATTTGAAGAAATTTTGGGAAAAATTTTGTAGAAATTTTGAATAATTAAACACTTATTCACAGAGATTATCTCGATTATACACTATTGTGGAATACATGCACAATACATAATCTCCTCTCTGTTGATCATTAATTTAGCAACATAAAAAACAATGAAACATCAATCGCATGCACACATTAACACAGTATGTAACCCAGGGAAAGCATACAGCTGAAAACCCCATAGTATCTGTATATTATAATGATTGAGAACTTGTAACAATGCATAGTACAATACTCCTCACAAGTACTCAGTACTATCTCCACCTGTTACACACAAACTAGCTCAGATCTGAAGCCTTAAATCTCCCCCACTGTTTTCCTGCCTCCACTGCGCAATCCTGCATGAGAATCAATCACTCTGTGAAATCGGATTCCTTTGGTTATACTACGCAAGCGTCATGGGCAATCTCCATCATGCATGTGCAAATCTCATGCACAACTATAGTCACAACTGATAGCAATCTCAACCTCTAACACCTGTCTCCACTGAACTGTACATGCACTGAGTTAACTGATGTATTCTTCAGTTGCTTTATGAGTTAATAACTAGTGAATTAATTAATAATTAATTCACACAACTCATCACTAGAGTATTCTTTAGTTAGACTAAAATACAACTAGTTCACCCAAGTCAAACTGAACACAACTCCATCAACTCCACAATCAACTCCACCAAACTCAACCACATGAGTTCTAACTGAAGTCCTGCATGCAATAGCTCAACTGACCCATAAGAAAAGCGTATTTCCTCCTGACAGCTACATGTGCCACATCTGTACCTCAAACTAAAGTGCTCCAAGAGGATAAGATAATGTTTATAGTCCAAATATTATTACGAGACAATAATATTCGACTGTTCTATTTTTAGCCTGACAGTCTAAAAATAGAAACCGCCCATATGTCTAAAAATAAAAGTCCTTCTATTTTTACCAACATGACCAATCATCCACAAATAGCATCCTGCGACTCGTAGACCATGATCCATATGTCTAAAAGTAGACATAGTCTAAAAATAGACTTTGCGCCAAAAATAGCCTGCGGGCCCACTTAGTGAAGGCGACTTCTTTCCACTAAGCTCCATCATCTTGTTGCATTCTCAACACTCCCTCTAAAAAAGATATGGATTATCAACAACCCCTATCCTACCTCTAGAATGTTCTGCATGCAACACATTTGCCTGGTCCACTTGCTCCAACAACACTTGGAACAGAAACACTCCCAACTGACCACTACGTTGGGCTAGGAACATACTCTGATGTTGAAGCTCTACCTACTGCTGACAAGTGCTCCCTCTCTGACATCTCCGCTACTGCAACATCTCCATGCATCTCGTACCATTGCACACTTCTTTGTGCCACCTAGCACTCTGCAAAACACTTGTGCCTCTCGCATTGCTGCAACCTACTAGCTATGCACTGTCCTGGGATTCCCTACACTGTCGCTCTCTCTGCCGCTCCATCCGCATCTGTCTCTACCCAATCAGTCAATTCCTGCTAATCCACATTGGGGCTCCCATAGCAAGGTCTCATCCAAGAGGTTGGGTACCTCAGGGATCTTGCCCCTCCTCCTTGGGACGATCAATCCACATCACCCCACATCCTACCTCGAGTTATGGCTGCATGCGATCCCTCAGCCCACCTGGCTTGAAGTTTCCCCCTAATGGAGGTCTCTGCATGAGTATATGTCTCTACTCGATCTCCTCTCAACTTCCCTTATTATGGCTGCTCCACAACCTCCTGAAGCTGCTACACCAATCGTGGCTCCTCAACAATCGTCTGAGACTTCTTCTGGCTCTGCATGTCGAAAGGTAATATACACTCCCTTTCAACCACCAGGTCTCCATCAGTTGCCTCGCTACTCAAGGCTTTGCATGCATCTTCAACCTCAAGAGCATACAAGTTCTTGACCCATGAACCAATCTACTTCACCTGTCTAGTGATGATGTGTCTAAGGAAAACCTTTCCCTTACTGAAGACTACATCACAGCCTCTATCTTCTAGCATCGTGATCGACACCAAGTTTCTCTTCAGTCCTGGTACATACTTGACATCGGTCAAGGTAGGGAGAGCTCCATGCTCCCTCTAAAAAATAACTGTGCCTACACTTGAGACACTATACTTCTCATCATTACCCATCGCTATGAGTATCTGGAGATCTTTCTCCTCCAAAGTACTGAACAAACTTTTGTCACCAGTCACGTGGAAAGAAGCTCCACTGTCAAGAAATAAAACACTTCCCACCATGGATGAAACCATGCATTCGAAGAGTGTGAAATCCAACTCAAACTGCGAAGCAAGTGCCTCACCTTCAGATCCTTCCCCGGATCCCTTCTTGGATTTCTTCTTTGGGCAATTAGTAGCATAATGGCCCAACTCATGACAACGAAAGCATCTCACCTTCAACTTTTCAACCTTCTTCCCATCTTTGGACCCGATTTGGAAAGAGAACCCTTGTCCTTCCCCTTATTCACCTTACTCGCTAAGGCACAGTTCTCCTCATCATGCATGCATGAAGAACTGTCTCTGGTGCTCCGTCTGATCTCCTCTTGCATAAGATCCGACCAAAGTCTCTCCCATCGTGGCGATTTCTCCCGACCATTGACAGAGTCCTGATAGGTATGCCAACTCTTCGGAAGACCAAGGAGAGCCAAGCTCACCAAGTCCTCATCATCGACAGTCACCCCCACACTTCCCAACTCATCCCGGAACTGGGTGAACTTCGTGAGATACCTGGGCATACTGTCTCCATTCTCACACTTAATGTTTCTAAGTTTATCCTTCAGTGCCAGCTTCCTCTGATCGCTCTTGCTTTGGAATAGATCTGTCAACGCTTTCCACATCAAGTATGGAGAAGCCTTTCCATGTAGGCTCGACACAATGTGATCCTTCACGCCCTCCAACAGAATCCTTCGACACTTTGTTATCTTCTTTTGCCAAACCTCAGCTTCGGCAACATCAGTAGGCTTTGGGACCTCAGCCTCTATGAACTCCTTCAGCCCATTATCATCTAAC